>VFFE01007160.1:1817801-1878113 GCA_008921705.1 Burhinus oedicnemus | reverse complement strand
CCCGCCTCCCCAGCCCCTGTCGGGGGGACACCGCAACCCCCCAACCCGAACCAGAGCAGGGTGAGGAAAGGAATTCCCAGAACAAGTGCTTCATTTAAAAATAAAGTTCTATTTTTTTTTTAATCTTTTTTTTCCACCCGCTTAAAAAGTCTAAAATTTAGAGTGCAAGACTATAGTACAGAAACCTCCTGCCGCCCCTGTCCCCGCGCGGGCACAGCGCCTTCGCCGGGGCGCAGAGCAGCAGTCATGCAGTTTACGATGTCGGTAGAAAATTTTTTGTTACAGTCTGGGAAGCCTGAGGACTATTAGAGATGAGGCAGCCAATGCACTAACACAAGCGAAGCTGAAATAAAAAGAGCGTCGGATGCAAGGATGGAGAGGTGGTCAGGCGGGCGCAGGAACTGGAAATGAGGGCAAAAAGAAAAAAATGAGAGCAAACATTCCACATCTGTAGCAGTAACGCACCAAAGGGAACTTGTACCTCAGCATTAATGGCTCCGGAGCCACTGTCTATTCACCCACATTCACGTAACCTTGCTGACTCCAACAGGGCCGCGTACTTACTAGAGGGGGAAAAAACTGGCCTTGTCTTTTGGCGTGGAGAGCTCCTGTCTCCTCCTCGTCACCTGCCTCTCAAGCAGCGTCAGTCACTTTACACAAAGAGCCCCCGGTCCTTGTGCCCTGCAGATGTCATCTTGGAGCGTACGACTTTTTGTACGACACCAATACCGACGTCGCCCTGCCTGGGCTGCAAAAGCAAGTCAGTCCTGTTGTCTTCCCAGAGAGTGTAGAAACAGGATCTGTGTGTGCAAACCAGGACTTTCACCCCCATCAGAAGGGTGTTTTGTATTTCTTTTAAAATAAACAGAACTGCTGACAAAGCTCTAGTCTCAGAAAATTTGAAAGAATTAGGGGGTGCACTGTGCAACATGTGTTACTGTTCCTCAGCCAAGCAGCTCAGCAGTCTGTTCAGTAAGTCTGGCCTCAGCTGTATGGCCTAGCTTGCCCAAAAACTAGGATTGATAGCAAAGCATGTTGTGGGGGCACAGGAGAGGGAGGGAGGGAGGGAAGGAGGCAGGGAAGAACAGCAAGACAAAACCCCATTCTCATCTAGCTCGAAGCTGGGCAACTATGTGACAGAAGTGAGAGCTCTTCGGGGTTAGGAAACTCCACATACCTGTTCTGCAAAGAGATTAGGTGTTGTGCTAGTTACATTTAGACAACAAGAACACCAGCTTTTATCCTAATTAGTACTTTGCACATTACATTTTTAAAGAACAGTTTAAACATTGGTTCTACGCACTGCAAACTGCTGGGCGTCAGCGAGCCTCCCCCTGCACTATCCCTTTCCCTGGGTCCAGCGTGCCCAGATTTTGACAATCATTTGGGAAGGGGAGAGGAAAGAAGAGACTTGACCTCTTGAATATATCATGAGGAGAATACAAAGAGGCTGCTGTTGGAGCAGAGGAGGGAATGAACTCGGCAGACAGTGGCTGGAGCAAGGACGTATCTACCCCTATGGCTTCAGCCTCGAGGGGAGCCAGAACGGGACAGAGCAGGAACACAAGGAGCCATGGTTACGGAGCAGCAAGCAGCACTGCTCCCAGAAACCAGGGACTCCCTCCCTGCCCTGCTCCCTGGCTCCAGCCACCTCTCTGCAACCCTGCTGTACCCTCAGCCACTTCTGTTGTAGCCCCAGCTCCACTGCCAGCAGCACGCTCCCCCGTTCCCTGAGGATACATCCCACACCAGGGAAGGGAGGGAGGGAGGAAGGAAGGAAAAGGCCTCTCAGTTTGAAAATTTCCTTTGTGTACAACAAGCATGGCCACAGGATTAACTCCTGTGACAGCTACTCCTCTTTCAAACTGATTAATCTCTCTTGTCAAAAATCATCAGCCCAATTAAACGTGCTGTAAATACTTAGCTCATGCATCTCAGGTACATGAAAAAGGCTCCAACAGCAGAGTTAGCTTATTCTGACATGCAGGAATTTAGCACTTCCCCCCCCTCCAGTTTAGTTTTTGTCAAGTGACATTATATAAAGAGCAATAGAGTATACAGGGATGCATCAAAGGCAACACTTCCACATACAGCATGGAAGAGAACCCCGTGAGCTCCCCGCAGAGGTGAAGTTTTCCTCAAATCAGAGACTCCTGCTCCACCTTACTGGCTGCAAACAACGTGCTTCTGGTGCAGGTGACATACATGCCTGTGAAATCTTAACATGTGGCCTGCTTCCTGTAGCAAACAGGCAAGCATCAGCATTTAAGTAACCTTTTTCATGTTAACCTCTACTAAGATGAACTAGGTTTTCATATTTTTATTTTAGTGTATATTTTACATTAGAAAAAAGAATGTTAATAAAAAAAGCTCCACATGCTCCTAACAATCAATTTTCTGATAAGTCCCCACCAGTATCAATACTAATATACAAATAAATTAATTTTGCTAGTTATTTTTCTGCCTGGCTTGGTGCAGGCTCTGCACAAGCAGTGCACCTGTATTCAAGTGCCCGTCCACATTGCCAACATGTGCCAGGGAGTGTGTTGTACATAATCTTTCCTCCTCATAATGTAGCGCTGTTTAGTCTCACCTTGACGAATGGGATCAAATTTTCTCTGCCATGTTACCCAGCAGGCACAAATAATCTTTACCAGGCTGCATGGCACTGTTATAACATGGATTGTTTCACTCTGCAAAAGCCCCAAGCCTTGATTAACAAATGTATGCTACTATTCCCTCATCACTCACTTTGGCAATACAACACCCTCCCCACAAAAACAAGTAAAGCAAAAATCTACATGGAAGACCTAAAATTCATCAAATGCAGAATCTGACCTGACTCAAGGCATATCCCCCACTATTAACTTGGTCTCTCCCCTACAATTCCTCTGTTTGCTTTTGTTTGTGTAGCAGGATTTTGCACAGCTGAGTTACAAGAAAAGAGATGTCACATGTAATCACACTGAATCACGGCCACTGCTGGTACTGTCAGGTCAGACACAGCAGCAGCCACTCTTAACACCAGCCACTCTCCTCGTGCAATGCCAATACTACAATGTTAAAGGTTAAAGGAGCATTGGGAAATCTAGCTGAGATCTTTTGTAACCTCCTTCAGTGCCTAGGAGGATTTTTGGGTCAGAGGAAGGGAGAGGGAGAGGGGGGAAAAGCCCATTAAATTTACAAGCAGATTAAGGAAAAACACTCCACTGCCAATTTATTTTTAAAAAGGGTTGTGTGTTATTCTAAGGTTTGTCTGTATAATTGTACAACCGTTGAAAATTACATAAATTGTAATGATCTAATACTATTAACAGCCATTCAGAGAAAAACTCCCTCCCCTTCTGAAACCATCAAGGGCAGGAGGGAAATGTCCCAGGAAATACGCCAATCTGAACTCTGGCCTCTAGCCTGGCAGAAACAGAAACAGAAAGATAAGAGAACAAACTGGACTAAGATGTGGTGTTTGCATGTGTCTGACTTGCATGGGGAGGGGTGGCTTTGTCCTTGGTCGTGTTCTCCCAGAGGCAGTGCCTGCTTATCCCGGTGAAGCTGCCATCACTTCACTCGCTGCTCTCACCCCTGCACTTTGTCACTTCCTCCTGTCTTATGTGTCATGGAAGTCTTTCAGCAGGGTCCTCCGTCTCTGCTCTGCTATATGCATCTGATTCTCTAAGTCCTGGTAAAACAGAAGGTAGAAACTGTTAGCATGAATTCCCTAGAGAAGAGCTCATTTTCTTTAGGGAGAGACTAAGCTCCAGTCTGAGAAGCACCAACCTTCACACGCACTCTGGATCACAAGATTGCAGATCCTTTTCCTTTTGAGGTGGGCTCCCTTCACAGTTACCTGGCTCCTGCTCTGCCTAAAAAGCTATGCACTTAAGGAATCTGCTCTTCACCAAAGGGCTACATGCAGCTTCCTCCAGAGCTCTGCTGGTCCCACTTCAGTCTGCGGGACTCATTGCAGCCCTCCCCCTCCTCTCCCATAAGGCAGTGAGCACTCCAACATCCACTGGCTAAAGCTGAGATTCTGGATCTAGATTCTCAGCACCCTCACTTGACTGCCTTAGCGCTCCTGCAGAAGTGTTAAGCCCAAAAAACAAAATCTGGCCAGTAGGCTCAAGGAAGCAGAACACTCACCCCTCTGTCATAGCTGTCTGCTCGCTCCACCTTCCATGACAGATTTTCAATTTCAGCTTCCAGCTGGGCCTGCTGGTACTCAAACTGCAAAGAGCAAAGTTAGAGACAGCAATAAGAAACTAGTTTAGTGGAGCGGTTTCATACCACACACTACACTTGAGGAGCAGACAAATGTGTTCTGCTGACAGCTGTGCTGGCAGAGCGGGTTTGTGCCTCCTCCTTCAGCTACACAACATCACCCCTTGCAGGAGTTTCTTGTGTAAGCACTCCCCAACCTGCATCACTCAAAATTAACCCAGTCAACCTAAAAACACTGCAAGTGACAAATATCTCCTAACTCAGCTCATTTTGCCATAAACAGGTCAGGAAATGCTCTTGTGAGCAGATCTGCAGGCAAAGCAGAGGGATTGTTAACCACTGCTGGGAGCAGTAACTTGTTCCACTGGTACAGTCGAACCCACAAAAGAACATCTGTCCACAGCCTCAGAGAACACATATGATGCTACCGGGAGAGATTGGAAAACAGGTTTTACTGGACAACTGAGTCAAAGAAACCACCTCTTCAGTGAATCCAGTGCTACTTTTGGACATGTCCAGCCCATGGGATGCTCCAAGCCAGCAAGGAACTTACAGCAGGAATAAAAAGCAAAGCTACGCCCTGATTCAGGGCTGGAAAAGCTATCCTCCAGCAGCTCTTCACATGAAACATGGCCCACGGCACTGTGATAAGTCTTACCAAGGAACAAACGCACACTTCCAGCCTCAAAACATCCTGGATA
The DNA here is from genome assembly GCA_008921705.1 of Burhinus oedicnemus. NCBI lineage: Eukaryota > Metazoa > Chordata > Aves > Charadriiformes > Burhinidae > Burhinus > Burhinus oedicnemus. Next base: position 1,873,194 of record VFFE01007160.1, on the reverse strand, counting down.
AATTGCTTGTTAGTGAAAGTGCAGTGCTGCCCTGGGAAAATAATGTAATCTATCAGAGGACTGAGCTGCTGGTTAACTTGAAGTGAAGAGGAAAGGTGGAAAACCACCTATTATTTGCCCTGTCCTTAGCTCAAACTCAGGACTAATATTTCAGACACTGCCAAGCTCTGGAATTCAGCCCAGCATGCTGCCAGCTACACCCTAAAAATCTATCAGCAAAAAAAGAGCAAAAACTTCTTACCAGTTTCTTTCTGGGACCAGACTCCATGTAGTAGGCATACGGATACGTGTACTGCAGGGTGTAACGACACTGTTGGGGAGTGGGAGGAAGACAGAGAAAAGAATGACAACAGTCTCAGACTTGGAAGTCAGCAAAGTCACATTTGTGTGACCACTACAGGCTAAGACGCTACCTTCTGACAAGGACAACTGGACACTTCATGGTGGAATTTCCTACACCTTCCTTGGAAGAACGTGTGCAGTTCAAGTACAACTTAACAGAGGTCACTTCCAGATGATTTTTGGCTAGTTCATGTCCTAGACCAGAGGTACTGTCCCACACACTCACAACCCCTAAATTCCCTTCCTCTCTTGGTGTTGTCAATTTAACATTCTGGTGTATGTTCTCTCCTCTGTCCCAAACAAGCCACAACTACCCACCTTTGCAAGTAGCTTTGCAGCGTTTTGTAGGTATTGCCAGTCTATCCATGTTCCCAAGTTGTTCATAACTCTTTCTTGGATTTTCTCCTGGATTCGTTGGTATGTCTGTGCCTCCAGCTGCAAGCTTTTATTGTGATTCTCCCACTGCAAGGGGCAGGGAAATGGGGAAAGAAAAAATGGCATGAGACCAAAATACTGCTGCTGTAAAAGCACAAGCTCTAGCAAGCAGAAACTGAAGTGGGGCAGGAGTCCAGCAAGGCAAGACATGCTGTGGGAAAGAACAGCAAGGCAGCACCTCCAGTAGCAAGTGGCGGAGGCTGTATACAACAGACTGACAGCAGCAACGAGCAGGGAGCAAACCCAGCTCTTCACAGCGGGAATCCCCTCTGGTTCAATAATGACCTTGTGTCTAGTAAGATGGAAAGTAACAGTGATTCCTCTACTTAAAGGATTTCTATAGAAAGGTCAAGAGTTTAAATTAACATTTCATATGGGCTCAGTGAACTCCAACATCCATGTGCACGTTGTAAACATGGTCATTTCCCAAAGCCTGTTAGTCTGGAGAGCCAGGAATGAACGCATTTATTTTACCACAGGGCTTGGCTCATGGTGTGAAGAATAAACTCATTTTAATGAGGAAACAAGTGAAATGCAGCAGCATTGAACCTCTACCATGTTCTCTTCTAGAGATGCTGGTCTAGGATTGTACTGTATGGCCAGGTGCATCGAGCCTGCTGTGTGGACAGAGGTGCTCTGACTGCAACTTTTAAAAATGTGACTACATGAAAATTTAGGAAAACTTTGGCACAGTCAATGGAGTATTGAGCATGGCAGAGTTTATTTACTCTTTGTCTCTATAAAGACATACTGCAAGGAACTGAAGTTCCCTGATCCTGGAAGGAAATGATTGGAGCAATATCTGTGTAGTGCAGCAGCACTAAACCTACAGGAAAACAGTACAGTGGCACACAAGTAATACTGATTTTCTCTAGCACAAGGAAATACAGGAGCAAATATGATTTGCTTTGGGTAGGACATTACTGGTTTGGATGGGACTCTCGGGGCAGAATTTTGAGTAAAAAACAACAGGGCCCGAAAATTCTGCACAGATTCTCTTTGGGCAGTTTCTTGCACGGAGATTGCTGGCAATGACCTTTGCACCAGGCAGGGAGCATTAAAAGGCTACAGCAGCTCTGGCCAAGGAGATGTCTCCTACCCTCTCAAAATAGAACAAGTACTTCTTAAGGGCCTCCCTGGCCTGTGCTTGCTGACTCTGGTTTACAATATCAGGATTCTCTTTGTACCGACTGCATTCGTAGTACTCGCTGCCGTGAGTCTTCCAGTCTCCCAGACACATCCAGCAGAAATCTGCAGAAAACAACAAAAAACCCACTGTGATGCACATAAAAAAACTTCTGAAAAAGAAAAGCTTCAGGAGACACAGCCGATCTGTTTTCAGATAATTCTGCTAAGCCAAGAAACACATATATTTTGGATCATCTTCCATAACAGAACACAATAGTGAGCCAAAAATACCAGTCTGTCTCGAAGATTTTAATTGTACAGCCTCCCGTGGAACTATGGAAAGTAAATCCTGAAGTGTTGCATCCTGTACACCAAGAGCAATGGCCAGAACTGTACATGTGCTCTGCACAGGCTGCCACTCTAGATTAAAGGAGAGGCAGGCTGCAGTCTCATTTGTGAGTTGCATCCTCCCCACCACTGGCATACTGTCCACTGGGGACCTCTAGCTGAATAAAATACAAACAATCAAATCCAGAAGTGAACTAACTCATGCCAAAGAAAGTCTGCCCTCAGTTCTCTTGAGGAGGGAACTACACAGGTAACTTCAGATATCAGTGGTTTATGACACTTCAAGTTAGGAGGCACTGAATTGGGAATAAAGTGGAGCAGAGAGCAATAGCAAAATCTGCGTGACAATTTCCTGATTTCACAGTGAGGCTGTGAGTGTTCTGCTGGGAAGGAAAAAAGACGGAGATTAAGTTGCTACAACAGGAATCACTTCTGTGCTACTCATAACAACAGACTGAAATTTGTATTTCCAGAGTTCACCAGCCTTCTCGAGTGCTAGTCACCATGGTACCTTGGCATGTGCCTGCTCACCCTTGTCACAGAGCTCCATCAAATCACGTCCAGTGCTGCTGAGGACCCCAAAGCAAAGGAAATGAGAGAGGACAGTAATCTTTAATCATCTTCCAAATAAGGCTCTGATGTTATAATGTTGCCTGGTGGCACACTTAACTTAGAAGGCTGAATACAAACTATCTCACTCCGAGGCAACAGAAATTAATTCTGCCGTGAAAAGGTAAGTGCAAGAACAGGCTGTCATTTTGTAGGACCACACAACGGGCCAAAGACACTCAGGCTGTTAATTGCACAGGGGTGGACCGAGAAGTCCAACAGATAATGTTATGCAGAACAATTCACAGCTCCTGCAGTTTCATCTGGGTTGAAGCTCATTATTTCCATCACTAAGCAGAAAGACTTAAGCTGATCTCAGTAAATGGCTCAGTTCTGCCAGTATTTTCAGCTGATGACAAATACAATTACATGGAAAGCATTTAATACTCTCCTATGAGATGGATTCCACTGTTAATACTATGGCAGAGATGGAGATTTCTCTATACAATGGACATGTCAGGGAGAGGGAGCCAAACCAGCACTGAATCAGAACCCAGCCAGTGAAAAAAACCCTAACGTAAAGCTATCACACACAAGTCTGTAATTAATATTCTGTTCACCTTTTACCAGGGGGGAAAATATTTCAGTCAATATTCACAATTTGTCTTCATATCACAAAAAAAGAGAAGCAAACATCATCACTAACAAACATTGCAGAGAAAACTGTTTCCAAATCCTACTTACCATGCTTGCATTTGGAGCATTGCTGAAAAAGAAGAGACAGGAGGCACTGATTAGTGGAAAGTGGGGAAAAAAAAATTCTGCTTATAATAAGGAAGGTCTGATGTGTTCAGGGAATTGCTCACCATGTGATTGCAGCCTCCATTCTTTTCAATACAGATATTGCACTTGGGACACTGGGGAAACAGAAGCATTTGTTAGATCCAACTCTGTCTCTTGCAGCCTTCTGGAGAATGACAACACTTGCATGATTATTCCCCTCCTACTTTTTTTTTAAATATGCATATGTGTATATGAGAATATTAACATATATATATATATACACCCCCTGCCTCCCACCAGTTCCTGACAGCTCCTTTTAAAAAGGAGGTGGAAAGGCAAAGCCAGGGAAATTACACTGCAGCACTGGACCGCTTGCTCAAAAAAACCAAGTTTGCTCTTGTTACTCCTTGTAAAACTGAAGGTCTCACTGAGTTACCATATAGCAGTTGCTCAGGCATAAGGACATAACTAGCTCACATATGACAGTAGCTTCCACAGCTACTTAGACTACAAGATAATCAACACTATATCCTGCTTTCAGCAGCCACTAACAGGTGACAGCTAGCTGCAGAGAATCTGGCTGACCAGAGTGAGAGCTGCACACTTCTTCGCTCCATCAGCAGTCCACAGATACCCTGGAGTAGCAAGTTCAGTTGCATTTTTTGGGTTGCATAGGTACAAAGAAATAATTGAGTTCTGCTGCTTGTTCTAAATTTTAATGGCAGGCAAAACATATGCCAGGACAATGCTCAATATAACAGAACCTTACTTCTACAAAAGAACATAGTAGAAACAATGCCATCACATGTTGACACCTCCTCCAGAGAAAGAAGGGAATTTAAGATCTCTAGTCTGTCTAACTACCCGCTTTCCTAACACAACTGAAGCTTGGGCTAATTAGCACTGTCACAATTGTCACTGGCTATGGTAGAACAAATGCCAGCTAAGAATTGTTTTGAAGTCAGGCTACAAAATCCCCAAAAGACATCAAAAGTTCCAATCTGCAGACAGTTAGTCTAGAGGATAAAGGTAGTATATCTGTAACTTTTAGAGATAATTCTATAGGTAAACTACAGTGCACAACATGTAATATTATTTCTTTTTCTTGGGCCTAAATCTACTAGAAGTACTTCAATGTCTCTTTTATAGACTTAATTTACCCCATTTTGCTGTCCTTGTCAAATTAAGACTCTATCTCCCTCACCTTCCAGTTCACAGTACTCCACACAGTTGTTCAGGTTTAAAACCCACTAGTGCCTTATTTGGTACTGACTCTGCACTTACTACGCTCTCTCCCACTTTAAATACATCTTCACTGATCCTTTCAAAGTACCCACAATTCTTTTGCCTATGGAGGGCAGAACACCTGGCTGCCAAAGACATTCACACCAGGTCTGGAATAAGGACCACCAGGTCCTTGCTGCAGGAGGGCAGCTGGACTTCCCACACAAAGCATTCCCAAGCCATTCAGTTGTGTTACACGGCAGTCCCTAGGGAGCTGTGAGAATTTGCAGTCTGTGAAAAAGCAGCACACAATGCTACGTATGCATATAATTGTATCTTGCTTCCCAGGCAGGACAACAGAAAACATGCAGGTGCTTGTCCTTACATCTTTAGTGTGAGCGCTGATGTAGTTGGCTGTTTCGGAGTCATCTGCACACTTGGTGAGCCATTTCCGAATGGTAGCACAGTCTGTGGGTGCGTGGTACATCTGCCGACACTTAAAGCTGAATAGGGGCGGGGGGGGAAAAAGACATATCGATTTCCAAGGAAGTGACTCAAGAATTGAGGTTTTCCTGATGACCAAAATCTGAGAGGCTAAGCAAGGGTAAGGGACACAAATGCACCTGTGTATTACTAGAGTGCAAAGACCAAGGCTGAACTTCAATAAGCCCCCACCCTCTTGTGCAGAAACTGGTGTCAGGATGAGAGTGAACTGAGGCCTCTGACAAATCACATGTCTGAGGGCTGACAGATCCCTCCCTAGAGTCTACTTACATCTGCTCTAACATGACTGCAGAGGCCTGGGGCATACCAGTGGCTTTACAAGTAGCCTGACTCCAGTGGTAGATAACAGGCAGGTGCATTAGCATGACCGTACCAGCCCCAGGTGTGGAAAGAGATACCAGTAAGCTAGGTCTCTAAACCAGTTGTATTGTGCTCCACAGACATTCTCAACAGCAGAGATTCTGGAGACCCAGAAGCAGAAGACACTCCAGCAGCCCTGCAAGCTATCTTTTTTCTCTGGTTCCATACAAGTCAGATAAGGAACACTAGCTTCCCTATTCAGCAGAAAGTTATTCTCACATGAGCATCAAAACACACCAGACACTCTGGGAGTAAAATATTTGCAATAAAATTAAAAACTCAATACCAGCAGATGGTGGTGAGGCCTCCACATCCATTACCAGAATCTCTACCAGTCACTAGGTCTGTACCAAAATTTGTAACCTAGCCAAAATATGAGAATGGAAGATTTGTAACCCCTTCATTACCTAAGCTCTGCATTCCCTGGTTGTCAGAACATCCAACTCCCAAGGAGTGTAGAGAGCGAGGGGAGGGCTGACCACCTGCAGAAGTCAGACCCCAAGTGTCCAATTACTCAAGCTAACTCAAGTTACAAACAACTCTAGCAAAGCATTTGAGATGCTTCTACACACTGAACCCGTTGGCAAGCAAATGGAGTAACTCTGAGGACAGCATACGCTTTCCCCATGATCTTTAACCTTCTCTGTTTCTTACCAGAAGACCTCATTGCAACGATTGCACTGCACTCGCCGGGCTTTTGGCTCCTGTACCTGTATGACCATAGGGCAGTCTGCACCAGGACACAGCTGCAGCTGATAATGGCTCTGTGAACATACCAAGGTGGTAAGATCAGCAGTGGGTACAGAGGAGCATTATCTTTATCTGCTCAAGTTTAACCACTCCTATCATCAAAAATACACAAATCAGTATTTCTTTGAAAAAGACAGTGAAAATTGTCACCAAGTCTTAGCCAACAGAGCAGGCAAACATCTTCCACATTCAGAAAGGGAGTGTTAGTTACTTACAGCCTCTCTAGAACATGGAATTCAAATGGAGGGTTACAGACCAAGTCAGCACAGCAACAAAACCATAAGACCCCACCAAGACAGTTTTACTCCATTTGAGCTCTTTCACCATACTCTCCTTATGTCCCAGAATGTACTCTGCTGCTCCCCTGTGGTGGCCGCTCCCTCCCAAAGGGAGTCTTATTGAAGAGTATCATTTGTACTGCTTTGCTGCTTCTTGAGTGCTCCCAGTCTGTTTGCACGTACCAGAATACTTCCTGCACATCTAACCCTTACAATTTCTGCTTTAATTTCCAAAAACATCACATAAAATGTTACTAAGCCAACTCCATTGGACTACACTAAGATGAGTGACTTATTTTTCAGAACGTAAAATATCTATGCAAGAGCAAAAAGGACTTTAAAACTCAGATTGAAATTTGAAGTTCTCAGCTACAACACTCTGAGAATTCTGCTTCGGGAAAAGAGCAAAGCACCAGCCAAGGAGTTACTGGTTGACCTTACAGCAGAATTTACATTGGCAACCTGCTAGAGCATTTTGTCAGTGCGGCTGTCCTACAGGAACAGCCACATGATGTTTATCAGGGACAATTCTGCTGCAGTTACTGCATTTCTAATCAAAGATGTAAGACACTTCAAACAAAATTTCTGCAAGTCATTGGTGAATTGACTCAGGGCATTTTAAAACTGAAAAAAACAATACCTCCACATAGTCCCTGAAGAGGTAGCGCCTGTATTTGTCTTTCAGCTCTTCACTAGGCAGCAATGGAAACACAAAGTCTTCTGGTGTTCGAAGTAGGCAGTCCTGAGCCATGCAGGAGACCCCTGAGAAGAAAAAGCAAGATTTTAGCACCGTGCAACTTATGCTAAGGAGTGAATGCACAGAGAGCATTCAACACAGTTTCCTAGGTGCCATCTGTTGTTGTGGCAAGCGGGACACAACTGTGAAACAAATCTATCAGGGCTGCTGAAAAGCTGAAGTCCAACTGTCTTCACCGAAAGATGACAGGGCACATGTGCATCCAGGACCAGTAAGTGCTTCAACCAGTATTCACAAGGTCAGATACTTAAAGTAGAAAATTGCATGTTACTACCATGCCAGCATGAAGGACAGGCTAGGAAAAGCCCAGAGCAACTCTGGCAACTACTGGCTTCTACCCAACACAAAGGGAACAGATGTTTGCATCCACAAGCGCTCCAAGGGCAGTGCAACAATACACCATGAGAGATGCAAACTCAAAATGCAGCAGATTTGCAGCTTTAACTTGTTACAGTCATGCTCTTGAGATCACAAGGGAAGAAAAGCAGCAAATGGATCTATGGCCTTGTAAGTTTTGTTAGGCAGGAGTAGCACTCTCCTGATGGTATGCCAATACTAACCAGGGATTCAGGTAAGACCACTAGTTCAAGTTAAGTTTGTCACAAATACTCATTTCATGCTCTGTTTTCTCATTACTGAGACGTTTCAGACCAATTCAGCCAGTCATCACCAGAACAGCCAACATAGCAAATACAGACTCAGTACCATATCCGCCTTGAACTCACCGACTCCGACACCATCCTTGACGAGCACTGTACAATGCTGCTCCCAACAACTGCGACAGAACTGGTGCTGACAAGCCAGAGAGAGCAAGTTCTCCTTCCGTACAAACTGCATGCACACTGCGCAGTGATGGGAGGAATGTACCATTGCCTGGGAGAGAGACAAATCAGCATTACGGTGAAAGCATCCGAGGTCTCTCAGAATATTCTCACCTCATTCACAGGCACCTGCATCACCTTCATTGTGACAATGGTCTCAGGTGAGCTCCAGGCAAAAATAGGTTCATAAGCAGTTGGTGTGTCAGGGTGCTGCACTGCCCCAACACTCAGTACTTCACAAGAACCTCTTTACTCTCACAGAGCACAACAGACTGACAGTCACTGAACAGCTCCTGACTCTAATCTAGTGCTACCCAGAACTCACCTTTACTTTTCTGGTTCTTACTCCCACCTTGTTTGAAAAATGAGGAAAAATGTGTTAGTCCTTCCCTGAATTTACTGATATTCTTTGTTAGCTGGGTCAGACTCCATCACTGTTCCGCAGGCCGTGAAGAGCAGCTATAGCTGGAAACAGGCTTAGCAGTGCCCTTTTACTGGACAATGATTTTGGGTAAGAGGAGAGGCAACTGAAGGTGCAGTGTGTAGAGTGTTTATACAGAGAGGAAAGGGAGTTCACAGACCATCATCTCGCATCTCTTATCTTCTGCCTACACTACATTTGGCAAAGCAGGCATCATCCCCTCAGCTGAAAAGGATTAGAGGGTTTGTTCAAGTCAGGCATAATTCTGCTATTGCTTCACCAAACCACTGAGAAGCAGTCTGGATCTCCCCTTGGGCAGCACAGAACTAATCCCTAGACAACAGATCTAGCCTCCAACACATCTCAGCTCACCCTTGGGACCTGAAGAACTAGGTCTAGCACAGCATCATCAAAAGCAAGGCTCTACAAAGCTGTTAGCAGGAGTTTATGTTCCTATTTTGCCTTTCACAGAGAACTCATATAATCACTTTTCATCTACTTAAAGCTTTGCTAGTCTTTGAGAAGCTTGTGTGAGACTGCCATCAGTCTCCATGCCTAGCTCTGCATGCCAGACACAGAGTAACAGCAGCATGATACGCAGCCACATGACCAACAGAGCTCGCTTTATAGCATGACCACTCGAAAAAGGAAATAATGCGACTTTGTTCTAAGCAGCCTGACTTATGGACCAGAACAAGATTCACTGAGTCTGCCACTGCGTTGATTGCCTACAGCAACTGCTCAACCTGAACAGCAAGCGCATTGCCCCAAACCTTTGCAAACTGTCCCTCTGAGCTCACCACTGTAGCTGTTCCCTATAGGGTCAGTTGCTCTATACTCAGTATGAGCATCTGCCCCCAGAATATCCTTGTTCTGCATCAGGAGTCGAAACACAGAGCAACTTGCCCTAGCATATACAAAAAGACTGTAATGAACTGCCTACCAAACCAAGTTTGTCAAAACTTAAACTAACATTTTAACTGTAATACCTTTCTTCCCAAAATGAAATCACCATTGCAGCGAAGAGTACTTAAGTTACAGCTGATACAAATTTCAGACAAATCTCAAAATACATGGACTAATTTGCAGGTATGTAAAAAAAAAAGATTTTTTTCTGGAGTCTAGGCAGATAATTTGAGTCCATGAAGCTTAGTCCCATCAGCTGTTTCAGCATTTTCACTCTCTGCTAGATACAAGTCAGCTTGAATTCCAAATCAGGCTTTTAAAATCTCCCCTCTCCTCAACCCAGAGTGTTTCTCAGATGTAATACTTTATCACTCAAAATCTGACGCATGGCAATGTGTTTCTGGGTAACTGTGGATTGTACCAAGACACCCACTGTGAATGAAACCTGTAAACATTCAACAGGAACTTTCTATTTAAGGCGGGGGCGGGGGGGAAAAGCTTATCTAAAGATCTGTGTAGCCCTGGCTCCAAAACACAAGCTGTTGGTTCAAATATTGCTACTGACTGGTTCAGCAGCAACACCAGTAGGAGATTTGGCTTAAGCATCCCTGAGCACAGCAGTGCAGCAGTCATGTCAGAGAAACAAAAACAAAAACAAAAACAAAAACCAAAAAAACCCCCGAGAAAAATCTCTGTTCCAGCCACAGACAAGCTCTTTTCACTCTGTGCAGCCAGAGCTTCCATGAGTGTCTTTTACAGAGGGCAGAATTGGAAGAGGTAGCCAAGCCCATGCACTCTACTCCTTCCATTGTGTACCATCACTCATGCCAAAAAAAAAGAGCTTAATTTTCTTGAGACAAGTAATTCTTGAACACTACCTGCAAGATAATAGCAAAGCCGCTATTTAAATGTTAGACACCTCTTGAATGCATTCTTGTTTAAAAAGTAAACCCAGCATTGAGTTAGGGTGTTGGACCTGAGTTTGCAAAGGGTTAATATGGGACAGACTACGCCATTAGTAATGCAATCCTCTGATGAGGTGGGTCAGAGGTGTCTGCCAAGGGAACAGACCAAAATAGTTAGCATACTTACATGTTTGGATGAGGTGGGTTGAACTCGTGCTTCTACTAGCAATTGGGCAGCATTAGACTTGTGCCTGAAAAGGCAATTGAAGAATGATCAAATCAATTTCTGAATACATTTTGCTGTGTTAAAGTGATCCTTCTCACCTGAACAAATATGCTCTGTGCAAATGGTAGGGTAGGCTTCAACAAGGAAAGTGGAAACGTGTCCTGTGTGAGCCTCCCTCACACAGTGAGCTGAACTCTCATCAACAAAACTTTATGAGAGCTTCTTTAAAATCAGAAACAAGAACAATACTTCTCCTAGTAATGGATTAACATTTCCCTTATACTCCTTGATAAATATTTTTCTGCAACTCTCTCCCTCCCCCCAAAAAATTATTTTTGAAGCTAAGGTTTTCTATCTGTACTCCTAGAGCAGTCCTAAGCCACTGCCCATAATAACACACTCTAGTGAGGCTCCTGTCTGTCTCCTATTCCTTTGTAAAATCAAGTTATCCTGGTTAGGTCTCACTTTGACTCCAGCGTATTATCTAGTTAAGTATTTACTCTGTGACAGATTATCACCCTTCAGGCATATGAAGCTGTCTATCAGTAGCCTTAGAATTAAACATGTTTTGCTGTTTGTGATTTCCATTGAAGGAATGTTTATATCTCCAGTAAAAAAAATGACCAGTGAATTCAGAAATAGCATCACTGTTGTAAGTGCCGTAAATCCTCCCTCCCCACTAGCACTTTTAAGTCGTATTAGAGATCTTTCATTGGATAAAGTCACTTTATACCAAGACAGAAGTTTGAGGATCAGATCAACTGGAGAACAACTTGTAAAGTCACAGCTTTAGAACTAAACCCTTCCCAAAACTTCCTCTTGTTTAGATCTCATCAGTTCACCTGCAAAATCACCCTGAGCTGCTATACAGGAATCTCACCCTCCACATTCCCCAGAGAAAAGCTTTCAGAGGATGGATGGTAACCAATGAGCCAGTTACCAAAGATGCTGCAACAATATCCATACATGAGATGCATTTCCCATACATTCTCTGGATGAAGTTGCTGGCTACAGGGCCAAAAATGGCATGGTACAATGAGTCAGACTGACATGCTCTCTATTTTCAGACAATGTTCAGTTCTGAGCCAGTATTTTCTGGAGGGGCTGCCAGACAGCAGTGCCTCCTGACACACTTCCCGTATATGTCTGGGCAGAGTCCGAACCCTCCTTTTGAAATGAGCTGGAGGACTTCATTAGCGACACTTAGCAAGCAACAAAGGGGCTGCACTTCTTAGTTCTCTCACACCATCTTCTCCTCCTCTCCAAATGCTAGTCAGCTTGGAAAAAAACCATCACTTATGTTCAGAAGAAGCAAAAACTTCAGTGTGAATGTACTACTAAAGAATACATCAGCATAGGTTTAGTGCTCCTTAATGATTTATGGCTCATATATGTTCAAAATATATGTTCAAAACAGAACATATGTTACCTTTATATTTGTTAAAATAAATAAATATAGATTCAGCACTCTCAATCTGTTATCTGGAAGTTTAAGTTAAATCCAACTACAGAGTCCCCAGCATGACAATAATTCCTCAGGTTGAAAGACATTTGCTACCACTACCCTCTCCCTGTTTACAAATTTCTTCCAGGCAATGCAGCCTCAACAAAACAGTGTTTTACCTCTGTTCCCTGGCATGGACTGTATGGCCTGCTTTCAGGTTCAAAGATGCTTGTCAAAAAGACACCTATGGACCACCTGAGCATTCTTGAGGGGGGAAAGCACTGAGCACAGAAGAGATAAGACTATTTACACTTACCTTTCCAAAATCTCTGAGATTTGCCAGTGGAAACTAACTAATACTAGCTTTGCAACAGCATGTGATACCTAGGTGGAAAATAAAAGAGAAAAAAAAAAAATCAAGTTAGGCATATTTTTAGGCCACACCTCTGCTTAGGACTATGATCTTCATGTAAGACTAATATGTTGTACAAATTCGGTACAATGTCCCAGTGATACTCAATTCCCACTAAACTACTAGACATAATGTTCACAGCCAGTGCATCTGCAATATACAGGTTGGAATGAAGCATGGATGTACCCAAACTAACTCACATCCTCAGTCACAACCGCACAGAGAAGAAGGAATCAAGAATTCACTGGATTAGCGTAACTGCTCATGGAAGCCCCACATCCAGTCCTCAAGTGGTCACCACTTGAGAGGCCCAGACCAGATTGGGATCATGGTCCTTGCTAAGTGTGCAAAGTAGGCACCACAGGGCAGACAGATACCACTTATGAGCTGGAGAAGCAATAACAAGCTGCAAACACAGGCATGCTGTGACAGCAAAGGGTAGGGGGAAAAACCAATACACCTTCCCAAGTCTTCACTGTAGAGAAGAAAGTCATATGCTGGACTGGAATAGGAAGATGGAAAGCTACTGTGATGGGGACTATTTCCATGCAGTGTTGCTTGCATTACGTGGACTCCTGGCAAGCACTAGCACAGTCCATGCTAGCCCGAGCACCCTCTAGAATACTGCAACACAACATTTAAAGTCATGTCACAAGGGTACAAGCAAAGAAGTTCTCCTTTGCTTCTACATATTAGTGTATTTCAAAAGAAAACAGACTGGTCTGCTAGTACAAAAAGGCTTGTACCCACCAAGACCACAGGCATCTGCTGAGCTGCTGGACCTTCAACCTACCTCTCAACCCCTTCATGCCTTTATCAGGCCCATGCAGTTCAAACAAAGCAGGTCTCCTGCAAACAAGACACCTCTTCCAGAGGGATTCAGAAGGCTCACGATCCCTGCCTCCTCACTCCTCTCTGTGCTAGGAAGCACCTGGGCAAGCCCAGTGGTCTGCACATTCTGCACTCAAACACCCTCTGATGTTAAAGGGCTCTAACTCCCACATTCCAAGACAAGCTATCACCATTGCACCTCTCTCTACTACACATATAGAAAACACAGCTCCTTCCATCCTAGCTTCAGGAAGAGCTCCTTTTTTTTCCCCCTAGAGAAGCTGTCAGTCCCAATCATCAGCTGAAAAGCCACAAGCCTTCCTGAATGCTGCTACAGGTGAATCACAGGATCTGATGTACTGGTAATACACAGCAACACAACCCTGGAAGGAAAAATGAGCAATGGTCGCTCCTTCTACAAAACAGACAGACTCTGCACACCTAGGGGAGCATATTCACTACTCTTCTAAATCTATTCCACTGAAGAGGTGCAGTTTTGCAACACAACACAACTGACCTATTCCTGCCACATGATACTGCCCCGGTCCTGCATGGGCATTTGTCAGCACTGGATGGTTGGTTCACCGAGCTAAACCAATGTAGCACTGATGCATGATGCAGCTGGGCGTTTTAAATGTCTCTTATCCACCTCTACTTTCTGCTGGCCACTGAAAAATCCCAGCAATAAAAGAGTAGTTTTCAATGTTCAAATAATCCTTTCTTCTAGAACTGAAGCATTAGCTCATGCTGTATAAGATCTGGTATGTCACCTTCCTCGACTTTACCAGTGATGTGACCCTCAGAAAATAAAGGCTGCCCAAGCGGCGCTGCCCTCCCTCCCAGCACAGAAGCCTGTGATTAGATGGAGTGTGGCACACAGGGCTGCTGCTGACAATGCACAGAGTCTGCTCCAGTTTGTACGGATGAAGTGCCACTGCCAGCCTTGGATGGGTTGTTATCTTAAGCCCTGAGCCTGGCAGACCCAGACAGACACCTTTGAGTTGCTTGTACAAGGAAGACATCTGCATTTTGTGTTTGTAAAACAAACAAGCATCAGGAATGTGGTCTCTGAAAGACTGGCTTCCTGCAAATGCAAACCACATGCTAATGAATCATTCTCTAACAGCAATGAAATTATTTCTCAGTAGCAGTAAAGGAAGAACTACTGTCCTGACAAAAAAAACCCAACCTCAAACTACCAGACTTAAATAGGAAGTTCATCTGTAACATATGAAAATGAGTATTTTTCAGTTGGATTTTCAGAGCCTGAGGTGTAGCATCCATTGTGGTATCCTGACTACATGAACTTCATGAAGTTACTTGTTCCCAGAGAAGGAACCAAGTACATTCAAGAACGAAGATGTATAGAAACAGAAATACAAATACTAGCATACACATTTCTGCAATCTAACAAACTACCCTAACAGAATCAAATACTTTTGAGTCAAATTATTTGTCAGGCAAAATCTGGAATTAATGCTCCAGAAAGATGCCAAATTAACAGATCTAGAAGAAGAATAAAGCTTCTGTGACCATTCCTATTTAGCTCCAACTGCAAGCACTGACTGGACCAGCTGTAGTGCTAATTTTATTACTTTCATCATAAAAGCACCCAAGAATAAAACCTTTCCAATTCATAAAGCCAAGTTCACGACATGAGTCCACTTTCGTAAAAGCCCTGAAGCAGAAAAACTTTTGATACTACCTGACTGAAGCACATGCAATCTTGCAAAGAAGAAGTCCCAGAGTCAGCCAGTTGCAGCAATGTACCTACTGTCTGCTTGGTGTGGAAGTACTAGTTCTTACATGTTAAAGACAGATAACATTCAAACTGTAAGAAAGAGGGATGGGAGAGGAGCAGATAACTGATGAGGCTGAGGCCGTGCCTGTTAAGTGGAGTCTATCTACGTCCTGCTCACCAACAGCAAGGCTGGTAATTCCGAAGGCAAACGTGAATACCATCAGGGGCCGACACTACTGGAGAGATTCAAGCAAATAAGCATGAGAAGAAAAACAACTGTTTAACAAAAGCTTGCTTCTATTGATTAGCAGCACTTCCCAGCCTCTTCAATGATTGTACATACACAATGACTGAATGATTGTACCAACTCAACCAGTTCTTCCACAATAACACCCCAGCATAATTGAAGTATTTCGTTTTAAGCAAGAGCCAAAACATACTGAACACAGAAAAATACCAATGCAATCAGAAACTTGGTCTGTATGTACATAATTCATTACCTCACAGTACTGGAGAAGCAATATACAGAGGCTGATACTGCTGGCTGAACTGTTCAGTTAGAAGACATCGATGCCCTCTCCATATGCACCCACCGCAGCCTCGCAGCTTAGGAAATATGCCTTGGTTGCTGTTCAGGCACACTGTCCAATACAACGTTTCCTGGACAGTCAGAAGTTTCAAACAATGAAAAATCTCAAACTTATAAAGTATTTCAGAAAGAGCTATGATTCAGTCCCCTATCAGTCACTGAGTGCCACAAGAAACTCATATTATCCAAGAACAATGCTGCTTTGTCTCAGACATAAAACAAATAAAAAAGATGCCTTTGATAAATTGCCAGCTTTGTTTACACTTTCCTATTCTTGTTTGAGAATAATAAGACCCAAAAAAGACAGTGAGAGAGCACACTCGTCGTCTTGCTGGCAGCAGGTCATGTCAGTAAAATACTTCTACAGACCACAGTGCAGAAGGGAATGCATATTCTCGATGCTGTGCTTCTATTTTAGTTTTTGTCTGCAACTGATAAATTGTGCCAATGCTTCTGCATAACTTGACTTCTCCACAGCTCTTCTAGCTGTGATTAAATTTATTAAAGTTTAGAAGATGAAAGCTGAAAGCAGTAGTCATACTAAAAAATGTCTGTCTTTCCCTCATTCTCATTTCCCCCTTTTCTCACCATCAGCTTAAAGTTTTAAGATCAAAGATCAGCTCAATCTAAACCTGAACCCGGAAAATTTCCGACTGAAGACCATGTTTCTTTCTTCATGATGGAGCGGCAAAGCTGAATAGAGAGGATCTCATCCAATCTACAGTTTCCAGCTTCACCTTAAAACAGGATTTGGTCACCTCAGAAACCTCTTCCAAACCTCCATCAGCTTAACTCTGACTTCCCAGTGACAGAAGGCTGCTGATTGCCAGAAATGGGCACCAAACACTAATGTTTATCACTGCACGGGAGAAGGGGTGCAGTGTCTATGCACACAGGAAGAGTGCCAAGAGGAAGCTGCTCTGCATAAGGGGAAGACTCTACCGGAGGCGCAAAAAGTCTGAAAAATTTACGTAGCACTCAACAAAATTAGATTCTGAAAGTAGAACAAAGAAGTAATGCCATCGCATTAAACACATCTATTCATTTTCTGGAAGACTGCACAGTATTTATTTTCTTATTGTTTCTATCTCCATTTATCTCCTGGGTTCTTTACTCTCCAAGATAAGCAAAATTCCCACACTTCTGAAGTGCAAGAGAGAGTCTGGCACTCTCTAGGACAACACAATATAAAAAAAATTTGCAAAGAAGCTCTGTAGGTACCTTGCTGGGTTGAGAGAGCTCTAAGACAACTATGTCTCAAGTAGCTTCCCTAGATAAGCTATGTTGTTTGAAAAGCTGAAGGTTCACCTCTCTATCACAGAAAACCTTTTCAACCACACCACTTTGACAGTTGTTAATTCAGACAGAAATGTTTCCTAAAAGCTAAAAACACAGTCTTTTGTAGAGCTTATATTCTACAGAAATTGCTCATGCATATTTATGTCACATGCATATCTCATTAGTTCATTTCGCTTTTCTGCAAGGGATGGCCTATTTTTTGGAGATGTGTTTCAATCCTCACTTTTGCAGAGATATGGTATCAGGAATTTAAAACAAGAATCATCACATGATTCTCAAAGAGATTCAATTCAGAATGAGTTTGAGATATTATAATCTGGTTGGAGCTGACATCCCGTGGCTTTGCACCAAGCTGACAATTCACGTTAGATCAGGGTTGCACTGAAATGTCTGGCCGAGATGAACACAAACCTGGCACAAAGAAATGTAGCTTCCATTTCTTGTGTTTCCCTTAATCAAAGGTTTTTATAAAAATAGATTTAAGCAAATAGGATTAATCTTGAGAAGCATTATTTCTTTTAATCCACGAACAGTTTTTTTTTAAGTTCTAGAAGGAAAGGATGAAATTGGGAAGATAGTAGTTTGTGTGTTGCATCAAAACTTCTAAAAACACACTCTTAAATTCTTTACAATGGTCAAAACACACAGAGCAAGAGCCTCTGAAATTGTTGCTGTTGGTGAGCAATGATGGGCAAAATCTGAATTCAGACTGAGACTGAGTTTAGTTCGCAGTAGAGAACAGTAACATCTTAGAAAGAAACCATACTTTGTATCGAATAATTTTGCTGAAGAAAAAATACCTTCAGACACGCTTTACTTAAGGATACTGAGGTGAAGAAAGTGACCCACAAATGGAAAAAACACTATTTTACACTCATTTCTCTTATGAAAAGTAGATCTGACTCCTTCCATACCCCACTGGAAAAACTATCCCACTGCTCTGTTTTTACTGGAGGATTTCTCAGAAAACTGCAGAAATATTAGGAATTAAGAAGAAATAAAAGGGCAACCAAAAAGCTTTTTTTGGACCACGTTTTCTTCTTTGCTTTGATCTACTCCTCTTTTAAGCAAACTTCCAATATGCAATCCTGCTAGAAAACTCAAGAGGTTGCAGGGGCTTGAGCTGTGATTAACATCACCTGCCATAAACACCCCAAGTGTTCAAAGTCTTGTGGCAAAGTCCTCTGCATCTGTTATGGGCTTCTGAGCATTAGAAGGCCACTTCCAAAACTGAACTTAAATTAATTTCACTTATCAGGAAAAAAAAAAAAAAAAAAGACAAAGTTACAACAAAATCAGATACCCTGCTTTTTTTCCTGCGTTCAGTCAACCTTAAAAAAATGTGAGAAAAAGCCCTCTGTCTTTAGGTTTCACTCACAGTATTGCTTACAATTTGTTTGACATTTCAGTCCCTCTCCTGATTACAGACTGCAGGCTGTACCAGGGAAAGAAATGCAATTCAGAGTCTGTAGCGGCAGTCTTGATACCACGTAAAGGTCCTGACAAAGAGCACTACATGAGCTCTGCTTCACCACGGGGTTTTAATCTGCACCCCATCACTCACCCTCTGGCATGCAGAGACCTGGTGTCACTCCGCAGGATTAGAAGCGCATTTAGTAGGCAGAGTGCAGTTTGGGAATGACAAATACTGCCGGTGTTATACACATGGTTTGTGAAGCTGTCGGTGCACAACCTAGTTGGCCACATACTGAAGAAAGGGGATCTCAGGTTAAATTCTAACTCCTTCTCCACACTTACATATTGCTTTAATCCATCCGCTCTCCTACACAGGACAGCAACAATTTCAGCTGCAGCTGCCAACAAACAGGATCAGTAGGACTCAGCTAGGAAATCTCAACATACGTATTTCTCAAGCTGTTAGGCTATTCTTCCTGAGGAGATTCAGAAATAAATTAAAAAAAAAAAAGACAAAAAAAAAGACTTAAGCAAGATGGTATGCCAGAAGGCATTATTACAAAATAGTTATGAGATTCCTTCTTTGAAACACTCAGAGTAAAAGAAATGCAGCAAGAAAGCTGTAAGATGGCACACGGATAGAAGATTGACATGAGACTCTCCAGCTGTACTCACTGGAGTTATTCTTTCCAACGTAATGTAGTGTCTGAGAGCATCAGCACCTAGTGCACGCTGCACAGCGTTCCCCACATGCTGCCAAAACCCCCAGTAACATCCCCCCTGCTTCTCTCAGCTCAGCCCCTGCCTAGGTGCTTTCCCAACAAAATAGAGGAGAAGGGGACAATTCTCTCTGGTTGACAGAAAGGAGGATGCGGAGGATGCACAGGGGTGAAGCAAAGGACAGGTAATAACCTGAATGCACACGATCGCGACCAGTGGCTCAGGACACAGGGCAGCCAACTCGAACTGGAAAGCACTGGTGCACGCACACAGCTACAGCCGCACGCACATGCAGAGCGCAGGGCTTAGGTAACTCTGCAGTGAGTAATCCCCATTCAGTCCCAAATAACATAGTCCTTTACTTGACAATCCCAGCTTCTAATGGCATTTTTCTTTTGTTATAAAAAGATGAAGAGGAGGAACATCTGCTTTGTAAAACAGCAGTGCATAGTACGCAATGTAGCTCATTTCTGCTGGGCCATCCGTAATACGCACAACAGAAATTTGGCAACCTACTTCAGCTGCTTCACGTTGCTCCTGGGATCATGTTGTCCAGCTGTAAGCTTGCAACATGAAACACTTACTGAAAGATTGTTTCAGCATTTTTAATGACTTGTGCCTTGCCTCTACCTCCCACCAAGATCATACTCATCAACAGCTGTGAACAGATTTTTTTTGCTCACTGCAGAGTCATACTGGCTGTAAGATACACTTAAGGCGTGAATCACAAAGAAATGTGTGGGCTATAATCACCCTCCACATTTGTGGCTCATTTTTCCAATCAAGTTGAGAATTTCAGCAGTCCTGGGCAATAAGGAAGAAAACTGGTTTCTCTCCTCAAATGACTTCATGAAGTTGTCACAAGGTTACAAGGTCTGGGCTCCCCAGCCAGCTCTCTTATCTTGCTGACCAGAAGTCTACGAAAACTTAATACACCTTTTTTTTTTTTAAAAAAAAAAAAAGACATTTAGGAGCCAAAATAAAACACACACTGAAGACAGTTATGGACATATTCATGTTCTCTTGATGTTTAACATACTACTGAAGTACAGGCATTGTGAATCCGGTAGGCAACAACTCAGCTTTTGTATAGCAGCACTGCCAGGATCTTTCTGTTTGGGAACAGAAAGTGGCTAAAGGACAAAGGTATGTCTCAGAAGTGCGTGCTCCTAAGGGTTACAACTTCAGACTGGATGCCCCGCATACTGTTGGCTTGATTTTAAAAACACAAAACATGGTACAGATAAAAACCTGCATGTCCTGACTAATCTAGGGTTGACAGGTACTTCAAAATAGTGTCTTACCATTGCCAAACAGCACCATAGGGGTTCCGTGGAGAAGTCAAATTTGATTATCAGGGTCTACCATTTATAATAAATTATATTTAGATATTCACTGTTTACTGATATACTAAAATTTACCAATGTTGGTTCTTATGGAAATCAACTTTGAACATAAATTTTTCAAACCCTGTTCTTATGTACATGCATTTTAATATTTCAAGGGGCTTTAATATCCCTCCTGTACTTCAAATACTTAGGTACAGCTAGTCTTTTATGACTGCCACTTTATGTTGCATCTAAGTTTCATGAAGTCATTATGGCATCAAAAAGGATGACTATGCAACGTTGCGGGTTCATTCAGATAAGCAACCCATACCATGTACTTGGTGGCGGTTTGCACAGTGATACAGGGAGGAACACACGCCAGTATCTTGACATCTGGCTCTTTATGGACCTTCTGCGATTGCACTGAACAGGCATTCTGCGAGCACCAACTCCTTCGGGTAGAGCTTGCTCACGCAGGCTGCCAATCTCCACGCACATGACTCTGGATCTGCTAAAGATGGTATTTGAAAAGGACTGCTGCCAGCATTCACCAAGCAGCTCTACAAACTAACTGTTCTGTGTCAGCGCAATTTGAGTGTGTGGAACAGTTTCAAAGGGCTGTGTTTTTACGAGCAAATGGTGTGTTTTTATGAGCAAATACTAATTTGGTCACATTAAAAGATGTGACACCAGTCAGGTGAGCAAGAATATATGAAAAACGGGTTTATCTCTGAAAGACCAGCAGTGATAACATGTATTAATAGGTTCAGTACCATGTCATGACATCAAATACTTCTTGCATTTACCAAGTTTTATTCTTCATGGTTCAGGGCTAAAAAAACCTCCACATCACAAGGTGCTATTTCAAGAAGCAAGGAAAGTAAGATTTTTGCTGTGTGGCAAATATTAGCAGATTACTCACATTAATGAACTGAAAATGTTAAGTTCTTCAGTTTTACAATTCTTTTGGTTTTAGTGGAAAGACTACATCATTATCAATTGCCTCTAAAACAACATGATCATCTTTCCTTGTTACCTTGTGTGTGCAGAAATACCCTAGCTTCTGCATGACTGACAATCAGATTATAAAAAGACCTAAAGTCAAGGTAACATTTTTTCATAAATTGTAATTGCAATTGTTTTATCCAGTGGTTTATATCACCGGTTTAAGAAATTTGGGAAAAAGTAGAAAGATCCATCTCATAACTGAAACAGAGAAGCTACTGCCAGTTATTTGGAACATCACAGATATTCCAGACTTGTACAGAGACCCTCAGTAGAGCCAGGAGGTGTCATTCACAAACAAAAACAATATGACATCACACACTTAATTGCTCGCCAGTGACAGGGTCAACTTTGTTTGTACAACTGTTGAGTATGGCACTGTTTGTGTGCATGTACTGATACTGCCACTCCAGGACCCACAATCACTCAAAGATGATTTGACAGAGTTATCTTGAAAACAAACTTATTACTATACAATTTTAATTCATTATTTTTAAAAGATACTTTTTAAAGAGAGCTGTTGTAAATTCCTTTGCTGGTCTGCAGGCAATAGATGCCATTCTGCTACAAGAGTATTGCTCTTAACAAGTGTTGAGTGCTGGTCAAATGACATTTTGGGGAATTCAAAGCGATCTGCTTCAAGTCACAGGCCTTTTGTTCAGAGAATCACAGGTTCGGATAATATTAGTTTGAGATTTTCTTCTGGCATGTTTCAACAGAGATAGCCTGTCCTAATTTTAGTCAGCGTATTAACTGAACCCTCCACAAACAGGCCTCCAGATTAACAGCACTAACCAAGGAGCAAACATTTCCTCTTCTTTTTCCTGGAAAGCAAGGATCCACATACAGTTCTTACTAAAACCAAAGCGAGGAGAAACTTTCAGAGTACCACTGACGAAGTCCCTCTAGCTTCGGTATGGTTCTGGGACAGCCACCACTGTAGTTGCAGACTCGGCAGGCAGCACAGCTGGTTGTATCTACTGCAACCTTGTGTGTACTCATTTTTCTATTCAGAATTCCCCACTTAATAAAAAGCAAGTCAGAAGAATTCAAGGTACAAGTTTCCTCTGACAGTAAGAGATACAAGGGCATACGTCTACCTACGTGCTGGGTTTCATGCTTTTATCAGACTTAAGATTTTAACCAACTTTTGTTTTAACTGGGGTAGATAAAAAAACCCATGCATTTTGTTGAAGAGGCTGTCTCTTCTGATGTTGCATTCAAACTTTTAAACATATGCAGGGTGCTCACACCTGACCTGAAGTTAGCCAGCCAATGAAAGGTTTGTTCAGCTGTCTGTTTAGCTTCAGTAGGAGCGAAAACAAGGTCAGCTGTATCTGACGAAGAATGAAAAAAGGTAGCCAAGAGGGTTTCCAAGGAAGTTCACCCCTTACCTCAACACTTTTAAGAAAACAGGAATTCAACAATCAGCTTGAAGTAGCTGAATAAAATAGTTTAAAAAAACCCCACATGTCGAGGGTTAATGAGCAGAGCAAATTAAATACTATTCATTTAGATTGTTACTAGCTAATAACAGTACAGATTGCATGTATGAAGACATAAAGCTCTGAAAACTTGTTTCTGGTCCTAAAAGTTCGTTGACAATACGTCACTGAGAAAAATCACACTCAGTACACACCCCTCCCAATTTACCCTTCAGAAAGTGAATCACCTAATGACAACACGCAGTAGCAGAACATTCAAACGTGGCTTTGAGCCCACTTATTGCATTTGTTTTTTCTTTGCTTTAGGGAATTGTAGTAGTCTGTTCATTTCATGTGATAGCTAATTGCTCAGATACCATGTCCTGCATTGCCTTCAACACTGAACCTCCTAAAGACAGTCTTTAATTTACTGTCTTCTTGCCCTGTCAGGGGCAACCACTCTGCCTTAAACAGGAGCCAATGCTGAAAAGCACCACATAACCACTAGCTATCACAAGGGAAAGAAGATGAAATCAACAAAATGAACTAGCGTGCTGCAAAAGAACAATCACCACTATCCAAAAAAACCCAAAACACTATGAAAGGTAGCCTTCAAAAGGAAAAAAAAAAGTTTTTAGAGCTCAAGCAAATTAGAGGAAAGAAGTTAACACAGTTCTTGCAAAAGTCTGTCCCTGTTTATTCATATCCATTAACTCAATGGAAAATAAGGATAACAAATAGTTCAACATGTTACATTCAATTTCCTTCTTCTCTATGCTTGCTAATGCAACACAACTTCTTTCCACTCTAGTTTGTCTCAAAAAACTAACAAAATGACAAGTTTCCTTGGGGGAAGAGAGGGGAAGGAAGAAACAGGGTTGCTGAAGGATTATGAGAAAGGATGCCAGGAAACAAAAAGCACATGCTGCAGATACACAATAGATTTCCAAGAAAAGTGCAATTCCTGCACCACTGTTGCTAGCAAACAGAGAGTTCATGTGGCACTTCAAAAGCTAAATAAAGACTTAGAGCATGTGGCTTACAAGATCACAGTTTTTCAGGTTTCTATCCAGATTTACTTTTATCTTCTCATGCACAACCCAAAGCATGTAGCACTTCTTTTTTAAACAAATACGCAGGCATAGCCTTCATATAAAAAGTAATCTAAAATGTTCTCTCCTTGGGTCATATTTGGAGCCAGATTCAAGGTAGCAGGTTGGTATTATCTGGTCAACTACACTATTTGCTCAATGAGACCTTCAGAATTCTTGGAAAAGTTATTTTAACTTCAAAAGCCTGATTTTAAAGACTAAATAAAGTATTGCTTTTGTTTATTTAATTCAAGGGAACAATATGGTAGGGGTCACCTTTTTGAAGCATGCTCCATTTGAAGGCAAACAGTAAGGAGTAGAAAAGCCGTTCTAAATCTTTACTTAATCGCTAAGAACCAAGAGCAACAGACAGCTGGATCAAAAGTGCTGACCAACTATTCTCATTTGTTCTTTTCTTTTGCCTCCCTTTTCTTACAATCTGTAGGGAACAGCAGGCATTCAGGGCTGATTGAAGAAATCACTGACACGAGTTTGACAGTCAAGAAAGAGTAAAACTTCTTTTTCTGAGGTGGTGAATGCTGGGAACAAGCACAATAGCTGGCAAAACTAGCTAAAGATGCAGCAAAAAGTAAGGGTGCACTTTACAGTCTATTGTTTATAGGCTTTATGGTTACACTATTTCTATAGGACACTCCAATATGCCAGTGAGGATCAAGAGATCCCTTTAATTTTTTTAAATTAGGTTTGATTCAGACCAAATGAATAGGAACCAAAATCTATCCAAGATGGGGTTTTTATATGCTGCGGTCACCCATCCTGCTTTCAGGGTTTGTTTCAGAGAACAAGCAGCACCAAGAGACCTGTTACAAGGTAGACGCATTGGTAATTTCAACCCAGCATCAACACCTAGAGCTTAGGAAACTGCCTTCCTCTGACCTGTGCTGGGACCAAAGCACACTAGCAACGCAGAGAGAGAACCTCTTTTTGTTGCTAGTCTGCACTACAGTGATCAGTCGCACAAAGAGAAAGAAAACTTCACAAAAGTCTTATTGAGCATAATACCATGGAGCTGACTCTTCTATGATGAATTAGTCACTACAAGAGCTGGCAAGTTCATTGTACTTTAATTGCTGTCACAGCAACAGTAGGGTTAATACCTGGCATGACAGCTGCTCTGTCTTTTTGAAAGTCTATGATTATTCTCTCAGAACCAACAAAGAAAGGTGTTTTTGTTAGAATTACAAAGTTTTAGCATGTCTTCCTATCTGTCAGTTATCTTCTCAAACACAGGTGTACCAATCTGCACCATTTATGATTTGGTTTGTTTCTTTTCTATCTATCCTCTTTGCACTGTGCTAATGCAAAGAGTTGTAACTCAGGAATTTTGGTCATGAAGCTCAGCTCTGTAAAAAAAAATAATTGTAAGAATCAACATTCAGTAAGGAAGATTTTTCAGGTCCCAGAACGAGAACGCAACAATTTTAAACGTTTGAGTCAGTTCTGAACCAGGGACCTTCAATAATGTTCCTCCAACCCCTCATAACAGCAATATCACCACAGCTTTTATTTCGAACAGTACACTCAGCATTTGCCCTTTCAATCGCAGACTTATTTTACACCTCTGCTAATGCAGAAACCTTTCCTCACCTTTAACGTGGCAGCCAAGCTGGCCATGTGTTCGTTCAGAGTGCTCTCCGACTCCTTGTAAGTCAGGCAGGTGAACTGATATTCCTCTGGATCAAAGGCATCTGCTCCCTGCTGCTCCACGTC
Organism: Burhinus oedicnemus; assembly: GCA_008921705.1. NCBI lineage: Eukaryota > Metazoa > Chordata > Aves > Charadriiformes > Burhinidae > Burhinus > Burhinus oedicnemus. The sequence continues at coordinate 1,847,426 of VFFE01007160.1, read as the reverse complement.
GTTAGCTACCCCATCATAATAATCCTCAATATCCCCAGGATCCTCATCCTCTTCCTCCTCCTCGCAATTAGGGTCATAATCCTCTTCGTTGCTGTCAGAGCCCTGGCTGTTCATGTCCACGGACATCTTAATGCCCTGTCAAACTGCAGATCAGGAAAGCAATTGCAGCTTCTTTTTCTCCTCCAAACTTTATCGTTCTTTTGATTTCATCTGAGTTCTGTCTCCTAAAGGGGGAAAAACAATTTTTTCTGTTGCCTAAGAAACTGTAAGAGAGGCCACGTCAACATCATACAGGTGATCAAACAGCCAGGAATGGACCAACCTAACAGCCCAGCTAAAGAAGATTCTGCTGTGCAGGTCCCTGGTTTGGATCCACTGTGACTCTTGTGCCTGCAAAGCCAAGGCCGCTCTTACAGGCAAGGCCTGAAACCTTGGAGATTGGCGTATTATATCGCATCCTAGCCCCCAGTGTGGGCCCCGAGACATCTGACGTTTGGCAAGTAGCTCCATAACCTTCACTACCTATCTTTTCAGAGATACAAGTAGATTTATGACATTAAGTTTTTACTAATGGTGTGAAGTGCTGCAGAAAAGCATCATATCCGTCTCACCGACAGGAAAAAATGCAAACCCCTTAATGACGACCACAGTAGCTAGAAAGGCAACCTGTGATACCCTGTACAAGTCCACAGTGCTTCAGAACCACAGCCATTAAGTGGCACTTTGAAAAATAAGACAAGCAAACAGATCTCTCACACCCAATTTAACAGTCTTCAATACCATCTCAGAAGAAATGGTGAAATTAGTTAATCCCTCTAAATAGGTTCTGCTGGATGTGATGTGGCTTGGGCCTTACATCTGAAGGAGAAAATAAAATAAATTCTCTCATTTTATTACCTTCTCAATCTATACTTACTACCTTCTGAATGTACAGATTTATGCTCAAGTGTTGATAGCTGCTGTTCAGGAAGAATCAGAACAGGCAATTTTTTTTTTTTCCAGATTCTCACTGGTTTTGGAAAATTCACATATTTGACTTTACTTTTCAGAACTACAAACCTTCTGCTTGTGTAACTAAAACAGCATGAATTCAAGATCCAAGACGTTCAGCAGTAGAGCACTTACCAGTCTTGAATTAAGGTCATCTCATATTTAGTCATAAATTTCCATTTAATCAAATAATTTAGTTTTGAGAGAATATATTAAACATAAAAGACTTAAAACAAGATTTTACATATAAAAATACACACATAAAATCAAAGCTGTATTTTCCACAAGCAGCATGTACTGGGTTTCTTACACATGTTTGCATTTTGCATTACTATGATGTTAGCTCTGTTACTCAAACATATTCCCACAGTATCACCATTTGTAGCTGCTGGGGAAGACATAATTAAGCTTTGAGAATCCTGACTTTAGAGCACAGGAAATCTCAACCATAATTTTTCATTATTCTTCCTCAAGTCATTTGTTTTCTGTTTCCAATAATCTGACCAGGCAGCACAGAATAACCAGAAAGAGATGTGGTGTACAATTAGTTTGAGGGGCTGCAGCGATTTCAGCAGATACAAACGTTCAGTGAGAGAGGATGAAGGCTAGGAGCTAATTATATTATCCCCTGAATTCTGGTCTCCATTCCTTTCATTTGCCTCTTGATTTCTTAGCTATCCACAACAGAAGTAGCACACATGTATTTTATAGCACTGCTTCCCATAGAACTTCACTGGAGCAGAGGCACCATCTCTCCATATTGGAAGGAGACAGATGTGAAATCTGATTTGACAGACACAAGGCAAACCTACATTGTCCATTCCTCCCTTCCTCTACCCTGCTTACAGTTAATGATTCAGTTCTGGGCTTAATCCATATTGACACTGACCTCTTGCATAAAAGAAGTAACGGATCTTTACCTGTTAAACCCTATGTTAAAGGAGTAAGTTCTTTGAGAATCTAAAACCACTGTAAGCGTTGTGACAGAGATATCAATAGCCCAGTGTGCAACAGCTTCCTTCAGCCAACCTTCCTTCAGCATCACAAAGCTCCACAAATTTTCACCAGTCAAGAAACTTCTCAAACTCACTCAGATTATCCCACACACTAGAGAGAGAAAAAAAACCCCAAAACACTGGGTCCATTTGCTATCTCAACACACAGTGAGTGCTGTCCAAGCAATGAGATGTTTTTAGGTATCTAAGTAGAATAACCTCGGCAGTTACATACCAGGTGCTGGGGAGGAGGCTCAGAAGAGTGCAGAGCTGTTTCTCTGTGCCACTAACATACTTATTTGAACAAACAGAGGAACTGTTTGCACAGGCAAATAGCATATATAAAGCTGAAAACAGTCTGCAGACTGGATGACTTTTGTGACTCCTGTCACAACATTCTCGGACAGAGCTCCCTTCCAGCATAACTGAACGTCAGACAGACGTGCGTGAAGAGAGAGGAAGACTAAGGCACAAGCTCTGTGGACAAAACAAAGCAGGATACTAGGAAAATGAGGAACAGAACTCACCTCACCTAATGCTCAGGCTAATGCCCTCAAGATCCAATGATGAATACAAACCCTCTGAACACAAACTAAGACAAGACACAGCTAATACTTGATAATACAAGTTTTTAAGACAATAAAGATGTTAAGATTAAAAGAGGGTCAAAAACCCCAACAGTATTTAGATTATATAATTACCATAATCCCAAAAAATCAGATTATAAAACTTTAAACCATATTTAGATCGCTTTCCTATCCAAGGGAGGATGAGGTCCTTCTTTGCCACCTTCATCCAAGATACTCCCTCATCTTCGCTAACACTGATACCATTTAATCCCCTCTCTTCCTCCTGCCTCCTTGCAGGAACTTATAAACACACCTACCCCTACGCTCTGCTGCCTAAACACTCCAACAGAGATGGCTGGCTCCTGCTTTGCAACACAATTCTTCTTTACAAGGTCTCTTGAAACAAAATATCTTCAAACGTGCCACCATCAGTCTCTCTCTGGCCTCACCACCATCAGACACAGTAAATTATGTTATCCGACCTCACGCCTTTTCGTACTACATCATTCTTTTCTGCTTTCTTGCCCTCTGTATCTACCTCTGTGGGATTTCTCTAGGAACCGCTTTGTAGGATACTCCTATGTTTTCTGTTGATATTTCACATCCATTTGAGATGGCTTTTTTTCTCTCACCTCTTTATTGATAATTCTGAAATAGAAGTCTAACTCTAGTCTGCCTCCTGAGCTACTTACCCACGTAAACTCCAAATGGACTGACATGCTCTCTTCTCTGCAACCATCTACAATCCCAACACTTGCTATCAATGTTAATCGCATCTTTGTCTATGGTGCTCAAACCTGTAATCTGTGGATCATCCCCAGTTGCTTCCTCATACATGCAGCGGGCATACTTTGCTATTTCCTTCTCCACTGAGGTTTTCAATAAGATTTTTTTCATCCCAAGAGTGAGAAAGTAGAACAGTATCCCCCATTCTTTTCACCACAGATGACTCTGCAGAGACCTCCTTACAGCCATATCACGCATCCCCCTGTGAATCTGCATGCTCTCCTCCCACTTCCCAGTCTTTGTTCAGACTATCACGACTGCTCTGTCCTTCCCAACCCATCTAATCCAATTCATTCCTGTCCTTTCTAGTCTATCATCACTTTTAACAAGTTATTTTACCCATACCTACACAAGCCTTCCATCCACGGGCTCGAGCAGAAAGGTAGCCCGTTTGTTTAAATTACCTCAGGTCCGTTTTTTTTGTAATGCGTGCAAGGCTAAAGGCTGTACTTGCCCCACACAGCCGGAACACTGCATACTTGTAGGAGGAAAGCCCAGGAAAACCGGGGGGAGAGAAGGGAGCTGTGGAGGAAGAACCTGGACGGTGGCGGAGCGAGGAGGGAACCGGCCTGAGAGCTCACGGGCTGCGGCTTCTCCCCCGGGCGGCCCGTCCTCGGCACCGGCTGCGGGGCGGAGCGCTGCCGGCCACTGAACTGAGCCGAACTTACAGAGAAGCGGCACCGCGTCCCTCACGCCGGGCTCACTCCGCCCCGGGCCCCACTGCCTCCCGCTGAGGGAACACGGGCCCGGAAGGCAGCGGCGCTCACCGGGCGCCCCCGGCTCACCGCCACCGCGGCACAGGGCGCCCCACCGGGAGCCCCCCCGCCTACGCCCCGCAGCGCGGCCCAGCCCCTCGCACTTACCGGGCGCCGCGGAACGCGGCCGGGCGGGGGAGGCAGGGAGCGGCGCCCCGAGCTCCTCCTGCCGGGCCGCCACTGCCTGCGCGCCGGAAGCACCGGCCTCCGCCTGGCGTCACTTCCGCCGGGCGGGGCCGAGGCCGCCGCCGGGCCAGGCCTGTCTACTGCGCTGGGCCGGGGGGGGGAGGAGGAAACAACCGAAACGCCGGGGGGGTGTCGGGCCGGCGGCGCAGGACCGCCCCAAGGTGCCGGCTCAGCGCCCGCAGGAGACGCTGGCGGCCCGGCCTCGGCCGGTGCCGACGCTCGATGACAACGCCCGCCGCCAGCGAGCCCGGCACCACGGCGGAGACAGCGCCCGCCGCCGCCCCCGCACCGCCGCGGGCAGGGGCCGCCACTGTCCCGGCCTGCCCCGCGCTCACCTCCCCCGGTATCCCGGCATGCCGCGCGGCCCGGCACTGGGGTAAAGGTCGCGGGGCGGAGGGGGCGGCACTGGCTCGGCGGGGACGCAGCGCACCGGCCCCGTTCTTCGCCCGCCGCTGCCACCATGGCGGAGCAACCACAGCCCATCAGCCCCGTGAAGAACTTCTTCGCCGGCGGCTTCGGGGGTGTCTGCCTGGTGTTCGTGGGGCACCCGCTGGACACCATCAAGGTGAGGACGATGGGGGGGGGGGGCCCGGTACCGGGGGGTCCGGAGCAGCCGAAGTGAGGAGGAACTACGCTTCCCGGCGGGCATTGCGCCGGGAACGGCGAGGCTTCTCGGCGGGGGGAGGACTACACTTCCCAGCGTGCATCGCGGAGGAGGCGGGGCCTAGCGTCCCGGCGTGCCTCGCGGGACAGGCCGTCCGTGCGGCGGGGCGCCCCCTACTGGTGCGGCGGCTGCTGGGTCCCGTCGTCAGCGGCCGGTTTATAGTAAAACTAAGAAAAAGAGCCTCGATGGTGGCGGTGCTGGAAGGAATCGAGAGCCCGAGCCTCTCCTGAGAGCCCGGTGCTGCGGCGGGCGGCCCCCGGCGCGCCCGGGCCGGAGGGAGGCCGGGAGTGACCCTGTGTGGGGGAGCAAATGGGGGTGCGGAAGGAGAGCGTGCCCACACCGAGTGTGTAAGGGAGCTGAGCAGTGACACGGCGTTAGTTCTCAGGTGGGGTTATTATCCTGACATCCCAGCAGTTAATTATTTAATTACATAAACTATTAAAGACGTGAAAATTCAGCCTCTTCTGCAAAGGGCTAAAGTGATGTTAACTTCTCTTCCAATACCATAAAGTCCTGTCACAAAATTTACTCTGTAATAGTCACATAGAGGTGTTCTCTGAATCAAAGTTTAGATAGTAATGTATAATAAAATAGCGTTTTCCTATCCCTTCTTACTAGGTCAGACTGCAAACCCAGCCGAAGCCGCAGCCTGGTCAGCCTCCACTCTATTCTGGGACCTTTGACTGCTTCAGAAAGACTCTTGTTGGGGAGGTACTGTGTTAGCATGTCATCCGCCATGCCTGCCAAAAATATCAGTTGTTCCTGTACGTCGCAGGAATGGAATCGTGTGGGAATGTTGCCCCTCGGAGACTATACAGTTCTTGGGTTATCAGTTGAATTGGTTCTAATTAAAATTTTTAAGGAGATTACAAAACTTGGGGAATACTTAGAACCCATGTGCTCCAGGTGCACGTCTCTTTGTTTTGTTAAGAAATGCTTTTGGTTCAAAATATCATGATCTTAACATCTGAAGTTATAGACTGGAGTGAATTTTGGCAGTTGTTTGCTGGCATTGTTGTTGTAGTTGATGGTATTTGGAATTGTCTCTGGAAATCCTAAAACAGGCAATGACTTTTGTTGGTACAAGCAGTACTTTTACTTTCCTCTAACGTGTTACGCCATCTGTGAGGAGGCAGAGGAGCATTAGCTTGAGTTAATAGATTATTTTTTTCTTTTTTATTGAGAACAGAGGGTTAATTATAGTAGTTTTGTTCAATCTTCTTCAGAGCTCGACAGTGGTTTTCACTCCTGAATCAGCCATATCATGTGATTGAACTATAGTCTATTTTGTTTTTAGAAAGGCACGCGGCCTTGGTTTAAAGATTTCAAGTGACATAGAATCCAGTTTTCTGCTTCATAAGTTTTCCCAGCAGCTGTTTACCATTTGGAAACAATGGCTATAAAGCCCAACTATTTGTTTAGTAGTCTGAGGTCTAATTTCTAACTACTGGATCTTGTTAGGTAACTCTCTGTTAAATGAAAGATCTGTCTCATATCTGAAATCTACTTTCATGACGGTATTAACAGGTTGTTATATAACCAAAGCAAATCTTGCTTCCCTGGTCTCTCCCACAAAGCGCTGAAATGCTTTGCTAGCTCTGAATCCCTTGCGGTTTTTAACACCCCTGCTGAAGCACGGACGTCAGAGCTGAACCATAATAATAGCCTTGTGATGTGAAGTTCAAAAGTAATGCTGCCTTTCTACTCCTACTCAATACTCATCAATTTCTATAAGGAAAACTATTAAACTTCTCTACCAAGGCCTTTTGTTTCCCACTGCTCATGGGAAGATTGAGCAGGATTGTCTGATCTTTGTCAGCCAGATACAATTTCATTACAGAGTCAGTTGTGCCTGTAAGCCTACAGACACAAACTGGGATATACTGATTTATTTGGGGAAGGAAGGGGCAGATGTACAGACCAGCAAATATTTAATTTGTGCATCTAGCCTTTATCTAGGAAGATAATTCTCCTTTTTATTACAAAAAGTTCAGTTCAAAGGCAAGATAAATAAGTGCTACTGCTGGGGTCTGCATTAGAATTTTTCCATCTGTGCAGTCTGATGGAGACATTGGGAATGTAAAGTTGCATGCTGAAAAAGTTTTGACTTGGGGAAGGAAAGAAAAAAAAAATTCTCTTGAACTCGTTCCAAATTGAGTTCATGTGGGGAGTGAAGTAGTTCAGTTAGTCTCCCTGGCTCTTCCTTTATCTAGAACGAATTCGATCCAGCAGTCTCAGGCTCAGTGTCAGGATTTTACACTACTGCATTTGATGACTTATTAATAAAGTACATGTGTGGTTTTGTATGTATCTGAGAGAAAAGACTTTTAACACAATCTATTAGGGCTATTTCAGGTAGCTTTTAACTTAACTTCCTCATACTTGAGATTTAAGTACAGGATGAACAGTATTGGAACAGAAGAGTGCAAGTGGTGCCAGTATTTTCCAGGAGGGATAGCCTTCCTCTGCAACAGGCCTTGAGCCTCAGTTAAACATATGTTATTCCTCTGATTAATTTGACTGTCTGACTGATACTATCCTGTATTGTAGCCTTTTGCTTCTCAATAAGTTGAAATGTGTGCAAATTCTATGCAAACCCAAGTAATTCTTGTGATAACGTTTCTTGCAGGGAGTCCGAGGCTTATACAGAGGAATGGCAGCTCCTATTATTGGAGTGACACCCATGTTTGCTGTGTGCTTCTTTGGATTTGGCTTGGGAAAAAGACTCCAACAGAGAAAGCCTGATGACGTTTTGACGTGAGTTTTGGAGTTAACCAGACAGTTGAGAAAGGCACCCTAAGGCTCTTACAGCCTGCTGTATTGTCGCACATTGAGTTGTGGTGTAAATTTGTCTCTTTTCCTAGGTTATAAATATAGTTCTGAAAAATAAAACACTTGTGTTTTTTAATGCTTCTGGAAGCGTAGGACTGATAGCACAGGCTAAAAACAGACAGCATGTGGGCAGGTGCTATGCAATTCCCTTTCTACGCAAGAAAGAGCCATTAAGGAACAATTCTGTTTTAGATGAGTACAGTGTGAGTTATATAATGATTGCCTGCCAACAGTCTCACTATTAACAGAAACTATGGGAGAAATAAGTTCACGGTCAAGCGGTCTTGACAACATTTGTAGTCCTGGTTCTCTTTTCCCTGTTAGTTGTGACTCTGCTGCATCCCTACATTAGGATATAATAGTCACAGAAATATTTTATTATTAATTTCTGAGAAGCGGTGTTTATGAGCAGCCCTCTTCTCAGGCATGTCTAACCTTCTGGAAAAGAGATGGGAAGCCAAGAAAACTTTGTGTGGCTTTCTCCAAGCTAACTTAAGCATGAGAAAAGCCCCCTGCCCATGAAGTACTCCCTTAACTTCTTTGCTGAATTGTGATTTATAGCTGTACAGGAACAGAACTATAGCTTAGCAACATTTTATTCTATTATTCGTGCAATACGTAGGAGCTCTGTCAGAAAGCAGGAGTCCATTGTGTTGAGCCAAGCGTGGTGGGGTGGGGAGGTGCAGCTTCTGTTGGCATCTTGCCTGCGTAGGAGTCTCCCAGGTGTGTGAGTGCACCTGGCTGTACAGCAGTAGCTACTGCTGTGACATGGAGCGAGCTCCCTCAGCTTGGGCTGCTCAGAGGGAGGCAGTGCCGAGATGCTGGGGCACTGCTAGCTTACCCTCCAGTTTACCACAGTAGTGTCCTCATGCAGACAAGGCTGAAGGGTAAGACTTGGGGAACAATAAGGAGTGGAGAATACAAGGAAACAAATGGGCTGTGTGCTTATTTCCAGCAGCCTTATCACCTCAGTGCCTTGTGTTTTATACATATCATACCAAAGGGAAGTTTTAAGGAGCTAGCTGGAGAAGGGCAGCATAGTCTTTTGAGTCTTTATGCAGAGCAGTGAGGGAGAAAGAACAAAGGTCAGTGAATAGATAGCGGAACTGTCATTGTACCCAGCCATGCTGTACTGTGGGTGCAGACTTGACACAGTAAGATACAGTGTGCCTGGGGTGTGAGGCCCAAAAATAAAGGTCAGGCTCTTAGCACCGTGGTTATGGGTCTAGAGGCAGGCAGTGGTTCCCCATGCTGATTTTGAAGGGAAGTTTTGGAAGGAAGGAGATGGAGAGAAACCTGAGGAGCCTGTTCTATCTTTTCTGGGGCTCAATAATCCCAAAGTGAGCTAGAAAACGCAAAGCTTAGTTTGAGCAGGAGGTGGATGTGGAATGGTGAGGGGGGTCTGAATGGTCTGGAAGATTTAATGGGAATTTAAGAGTAAAGAAAGGTGTAAGAATGGGAAAACCTGAATACAATGCGATCTCCTGGGCAAGTGGAGTGAAGTGAGAGGTGTGGAATTTAGTTAAAATAAGATGTTAGGTCATCTTACTAGGGAAGGTAGCAGGAGATTCGACATAAAGATAAGTTTGTGATGGAGAAACTCAGCTTGTTTAAGGGATTTCTGTCACGGAGACTTTGCTACATGAAAGCAGGTGCAGAATGTGTGAGATGATGGCAGGTTGGTAGGACAGACTCGGTGATGGCAGAGGCTGAAGGAGTGAGGGACAGAGAAGTTACAGAAATGAGGCTCCTGGCTGTATAAGCAGGAATACATGTGGAAGCTGGAGTCACTGAGGAGAGCGTGGAGACTGGAGGAGGAAGAGACTGGGAATAAAAATGAATGGGGAATGCTGTAGCAAAAACCACAAGTGCAAGGAATATTAACAAATACAATGGATGTGAAGAGCTGAGTTATGGTTGCTGTGGGAACCAGCACTTTGAATCCTAGAGATCTTAAATGTTTAGCACTAATTATGCATTAGTGAGGCACTTCTGCACTGATCAAAAGAAATGGATGCGTTTCTAGTTCCACTGCCAGCCTTGTGTAGAACAGCATCATCTGGTGATACAGGCGTCTTTCTGCCCTTCGTTTCCTGTGTACTGTGTTGTGTTAGGGTCTCCTCTGTTTCCTTGGGGCAGATATCCTCAGCTGTTTGCTGCTGGCATGTTGTCGGGAGTGTTCACAACAGTAATCATGGCTCCAGGAGAGAGAATCAAGTGCCTTTTACAGGTAAGGCATTGGACGGTAGTGATGGGAATTTACTTTTAGGGGTCTTGTCTTTCCATACCAGGAACTTCTTTGGTTAGTGTATTTACTCTGTTCTGTTTTTTGACAGGACTGAGACAACTGTCATTTAATGCAACTGTGTCAGGAAGAAGCATTATATAAACTCACCGTGACAGTATGAGTACATGCAGCATTCATTGCTCTATTCATTTCACAGAGCACAAGCCTTATACTATGTGGCATTATATGAGGTATCAGCAGATGCCTCAGTCCACTTCATTCTCAAAAATTACTTTTCCATACTTTGAAACTTTTTCTAAAAAAAATGCAAAACTACTAGATTGTAAGGGTCTAGTGTAAAGATTTTCTGTTACCTTGACAAGTTCCCAATAAGGAATGCATTTCAAAATACATGAAATACTATCCTAATGTTTGGGTGACTGTTAGCTCTATACCTCCTCCACGGTTTTTAAAGTATTGTTGGAAAATGTAAACCTGAACAAATGAAAATACTGTCTTTAGCAGAGATGGAAAGCTTTGCTTATTTCAGACTATGTTGAACTCAGTTGTTATGGTGATGGGTGGTCACATGTTAGTTCTGACAGACGTGATATTATGATAGAAGCTTTTATACGCATAGAAATTGTTTGAATTTCACTGAACTATTTGAAGGCTACTTTTGTCAGTGCAAGTGTAGAATTACCTAACTGACTTCAGTCACTTCAAACTTACACTGAGGAAAAATAAGGGAGAATCTAGTCACTGCATGGAACAGTAAACATATCCTCAGCTTGAACAGGAGAGATCTGTTTGAGGAAGTGACGCAGAGGTTTCATATGCAGGAGTGCCTGTGGAATGAGTATGTGCTCTTTCCTCTCTGGAAACATGTGCGTGGCTTTCTAACTGTTAGCTGAATGATTGTTCTCCAGCCAGAAACCTTCACTGGTCAGAAACTATCACTTTAATCCTTCAGATCCAGGCAGCTACAGGTGAAACTAAATACAGTGGCTCTTTGGACTGTGCAAAACAGCTGTACCGCGAGGCTGGGATTCGTGGCGTATACAAGGGGACAGTGCTCACCCTCATGAGAGGTAACTGATGGAGACGTTCTGATGCTTGTTCTGCATGGGGTACTTTAAGATAAGAAGCCTGACACAGTATCATAGATCTCAGTGTCCCTTTAGCGAATGGGAGATGCTGTGTCACTTTTTTTTTTTTCCTTTTTTGCAGTCTGCAGAGCTACTCCAATGCCTCAAAGGGACTGAGAAATAAACATGAGATTCTCAGTGAGTGAGGAAGAGATTAGATGACAAGGATCAGATGGATATAGGAAGTAATTAAGATCTGAGAAGCTAAGAGGAATGGGAGACTTCAGGAGAGCAGCAGAGAAAAGAAAAATACAGAAGTGGGCTTTTTCTCTTTTTTCTCTTTTTTCTCTTTTTTCTCTTTTTTCTCTTTTTTCTCTTTTTTCTCTTTTTTCTCTTTTTTCTCTTTTTTCTCTTTTTTCTCTTTTTTCTCTTTTTTCTCTTTTTTCTCTTTTTTCTCTTTTTTCTCTTTTTTCTCTTTTTTCTCTTTTTTCTCTTTTTTCTCTTTTTTCTCTTTTTTCTCTTTTTTCTCTTTTTTCTCTTTTTTTCTCGGGAGAAGGATTGTGACTGTCTATGACTGTTGCTGTATAATGCTGACTGTTTTAAAAGATGTGATTGCAGCAGTTACGCTTTCTACACGCTTGAGTGTGGGTTATTTTGGACTGGGATGTCATGACCCCTCTCACAACAGCAACAACAAAGTAATTGTGCCAGACACTGAATCCTTTACATGTTTCAGTATTTTCTCTTTGAAAAGCATTAGATTGTTCCCTGTACTGGGGCAATGTTTTTCAAGGATAAGCTGAAATTTCTGTATTTTGAAACCTCAGTTTAGGAATTTGTTCTATCCTCTGCTTCTCACAGAAGCATAGCAATGAGCAATGTAACTCTGGCAGCGTCCCTAGCCAGAGGCTGGTTCTGCAGTTGAGGCACAAGCTAAGAATGGGCTGCGGGAGTATCTTAAAAAAAAAAAACAAAAAAAAACCAAAAAACAAAATGAAGCCCATCAAGTACAAAAAAAAAAATCCCAAAATAGAATCATTAGAACAAATAGTGTGCAAAACTCATGACGTTCCTGAACTGTTTTAATCTGCTGTGCAGCAATTAAGAAAGCTTAGAGCTGTCTCATTAGCTTAATGGCCAGCAGGCAGGTTACAGTCCAATTTGAAAGCCTGCTGACAGAAGCGCTCCAGAACAGATATTTTCCCAGTTCTTGCCTTTAGCACCTGCTGTCCCTGGGAAAGTTCAGGCTCCTCTGTCTAGAGCAACAGAAGATTTTATTTTGTTTGTAGAGGAGGTTCAGAAAAGGAATCTGGATATACTTAGTGGTGTTGCTGAGCTGGCCTGGGGCTGCTGTGCCTCTAGGCTTCATTTTGTTTCCCACTACTCACAGCCTTTGTTGTTTACCCACTAGATGTCCCAGCCAGCGGAATGTACTTCATGACGTACGAATGGCTGAAGAACATTCTAACCCCTGAAGGAAAGAGGTTAGTGAAGTCTCACAGTCATCATTTTCTGAACTTCCCAGATGCTGCTGATTAATCTCCCCAGTTACAAAGAGATTTAGAGCAGTATCATCAAAACAGATTAAAAAAAAAAAGTTGCTCGTCGTGTGAGTTGAGGTGGTTTGGTTTGGGGTTAACTGACAATTAAAGTAGTATTCCGAGTTTCTCTCAGATTCTAGCCTTGGATCTTATTAGCCAAGTAAGGAATACTTAAAGTAGGTCTCTTCACTTCATGCCTGTGTGTGCACAAAGAGCTGGGGCTTTTTGTTATTGGATTTTTTTTGTTGGTTTGTTTGTTTGGTTTTTTTTCCCCGGAGCACTTGTGTGTGTGCTGCTGAATGAAAAGATTTGAATCTTTAGGGTGGAGTTAGTACATTTTGCCCACAGGGCTCTGGTTCTTGGAAATCTTACTCAGATACTGCACTGTGTGTCTGCAGCATTGTGCCGCCTTCTGGCTGTCAGCCAGGCTGCCTCTTTGATTGTCACCTTAGTCAAAACAGAGGAGCTTTTAATTTTTTTTTCTTTCTTTTTTTTTTTCTTTTTTCTTTTTTGCCCCACCCCACCCCACCCCAATCCTGCCACAGTGTGAGTGACCTCAGTGCGCCTAGGATCCTCTTTGCTGGGGGCCTGGCTGGGATCTTCAACTGGGCAGTTGCCATTCCACCAGACGTGCTGAAATCCCGTTTCCAGACTGGTGAGTTGCATGCCAGCTTCTCATGGCCACACTCGGTGCAGTGCTCCTGGGAATGGGCTGGGCAGTGATGGAAGATGTCATCTGAGCATGGCATCTGAGAGGCAGCATGTCTTGAGCACTGCTTGAGACAAGTATGTGAAAAAACCCAAGTGTGTTCCTAACTTTTTAGTTGGTTCCCTCGCAAATTTTTGGCAAATCAGGCTGCAATTCTCTGTTTCTGCCTCCCTGCTAATAAAATGATCCTGATTCGAGATACGTGTTTTGAAACCTAAGCATAGAAGTCATAATAATAGAATCGCTTGTCGTGGCTCTTTTATTACAAATGTAGTTCTTTGAGAGGTTTTATTATTTCACTTCAGACATAGTTGTATAAATTGTAGCCTGTGCTATCTGAAATTTATAGTAACTGGGCATGTCGTGCCGAGAGTGTTTCTCTTAGACTAGCAGATCTGCTCTTAAGTATTTGTGGTCTAGTTATAGTGAGGATAGCCCCAGGCCTTGAGCTTCGCGAAGTTTGGCAGGTTTTTCCTTGGTTTCTCTGGGAGTCCTAGGCAATGAATATTTTTGTCACAGCTCCACGTATTCTCTGTCTGTGGAATCAGCTCTCCACGAAACGGACAGTAACCATTTTTCTTGAGTCACAGATCATCATAATGTAGTGGAGGAAACTTTTCTTTTTCTCTGAATAATGGATGCTGTGGTGGTTTGATATGATACCAAGGGCTGAGTGTGAAATACTTTACAACTTTGCATCCTTGTTCCACTGAGCCAATCCCCACTGCTGCTGTATAGATGATGTGGGTTAATGGTGGTTCTGTTTAACTGGGTTGGTTTGTGGAGTACTTGTTCAGAGGGCTGGCAGAAGCAGTAGTTTCCAGAGAAGTGTCAGGAGAAGGAAGAACTTGTTCTTTGAATAAAATAACTTTTTAGAAACACTTCAGCAAATCTGTGTAACATCAGCATTAAAACAGCCTGTGCTTTTCACTTGAAGTTTGTTGCTATTCTTGGCTGCAGCATGTGATAAGATCATTTTCTGTTTCTTATAAACAAACTTCATCAATTTTTATCTGACCTCCCTATCTCCTAATTGCAGCTCTTGGGAGAGCTGTGATCAGTGGTGCACGTAACAGCTCAAACATCCAACCCTGACAAAAGTTATTCTCCTTTCTTCCCTGCTCCCCAATGAATTGATTAGGTAAATACTTTGTGGTGATGGTGAGCACTTGCCTTCTGTTTACTGAGTCTTTAGTAAGGTGTCTTTTTTGCTTGCTTGCTTTTGACTGAAATAGGTAACTTTCCCAACCAGATGTTTTCACAACAGAGCTCCAGCAATGCTTGGATTCTGGTCCCACTTAGATGATATAGCAATGTGAACCTGGTGAAAATCCTGGGCTGTTACATACGCTGTGTTCTTCAGCATTTGTGACTGCCATACATCGTAGCTAATGTGTTTTGTATCCCTTTCAGCTCCTCCAGGAAAATACCCAAATGGCTTTAGAGATGTGCTGAGAGAACTTATCAGAGAGGAAGGAGTTGCATCTTTGTATAAGGGCTTCACAGCTGTAATGATCAGGGCATTTCCTGCTAATGCGGTAAGTAAATTGTGATTCCAGATGGGTTTTGGGGACCTGGCCACTCACAGTGAATATTTGCAGTCCATAGAGGAGACGACTGGCTGCTTACTCTTGTACCATTTTGGTGAGATTCGTGTCACTGCAGGTACTTTTGGCTGTTGGTGTCCAGATTCTAAAAATGTACCTTCATCTAGGGGGAACACCAAATAAACCTTTCTTCGAAGCTTTTCATGAAAGTCCTTTGACTTATTCTGATAGTATTTCTTGTCTGATTGTACATCCACCAGTAGAAGACAGAAATGGGTGGATAAGTTTGGACTGGTTTCTCTTCGATAAATAATGAGCCTAACAGAGTAGAAGTTCTGCCTTTGTGTGAAGGGATATAGTCGAATTCTTGCCTCTAGTCCAAGACCTTTTTTTTGTTCTCTTCCTCCTTCCACATCAGCCATGTCTGGTGTTTGTAGTGCTGCATTTCAAAAACCTTGTTTGGAATAGGTTTTTAGAATCCTTATTTGTTCTGTACGTTCTCTCTTTTCCAGGCATGTTTTCTTGGTTTTGAAGTTGCTATGAAGTTTCTTAACTGGATTGCACCAGGTCTATGAAGACTAGGAAGTCTTTGGAAATGGGAGAGGAGAAGGAAGAGAGTGCAAGTCTGCCACAAAAGAATAAATGAATGATCACTTGAAGTTTCAGGAATGATTGTTTGCCTGATACCTTTTTGCCTTCCTCACATTCTTTAGGTGGTGCTATGTGCCTTTCAGAAATGTAAGCTGTAGCTCTGAAACAGAGGTGATGAGGAGTTAGAGGTGATACACCTGTCTTCTGAGCCAATGTACCACAGCAGTAATGCTGCCAACAGACAGCTGTCACTATTACACACACTACCTTAAGTACTTCCTCATGGAAGAAGGGGACACTTCTTAAAATGTAATTCTTTATTTACTGAAGAAACATGTAGCTATTAATGCTGGAAAAACTTCCTTAAAATAATTGTTTGCTGGTGTGTACTTAACTCTCAGGGCATGAGTTAGCAGCTGCACTTACTAGTATCTACGAGCAATGTCAGATAGCATTCTCCTCTCTTGTAGTTTTTCAGTTGTGGCTACTTCTGTGTTGACAGTGGTTTTAATCTTACATGCATGTAAGGCAGCAAACACAGAACAAAGCAGGGGAGGCCAGAGCTACGTTTCAGTGGGTTGAGGGGTATTACAGATAGCGTATCGGATCTTGTGCACTGATCTTTTCTGTGGAGCTAGGAGGAAAAATGAATTATTCTTTACTGAAGCAGCCAGTGGGGAAACGTGTTTGATCCTGAACTTTTCTCTGAAATCCCTTTCTGTCCCACTGAAGATATCCCAAATGTGATTTCAAAAGTACCGCATATTCATAGCAACCCACGATATATTTGATTCATCAAATGCTGTGTCCTGGGATTCAATCCCTGACCTGAGAAAATTTAACAGTACTTCCAAGAGCTCAATTTCTCTGACACAAGGGGGATACATGAAGGGGACATTGGCTCTGCAGTCTTGCCTAACTTTATTCTTGCTCCTGTTCCTTGGTTTTCTCTTAATATCATTAAGCATAATCATATTTTCATTTGAGCAGTGCCTAATGCTAAGAAGCAAAAGCAACTCTAATTTTTTTTGTTTTGATGTAGTGTTATTGGAACTCAATAAAGCTAGCTGCTGCTTGGCTAGAATGGCTGCTTCGGTTCATTTACTTTTTGCGTGGTTGTGCATGGTTAGTTTTGCAAGAGTTTTCCAATTCTTAATTCTGAGATGTGATTGGGAAATAAGTTGTGCCATGCCATCTTTAATTGTTAACTCCTTGCTGTTTAGCTTTTGCATTTCTGACATGAGCCATGGAAATGAATGATCCACACTTCACAAGTTTGTTGTACAAGTCCAGTTAGGTTCTGTGTTGTGGTTGCAACTTTTTAACTGTAAAGCCAGAAACTAAGCAACACATTTTGCCTGTGGAAAGTATTTTATGTTTTCCAGGGAGAGGCCCGGATACAGATAGAGGGGAGTTTAGGGAAAGCATCTGGGAATGGCCCAAGGAAAGGAGGCTGAGAGTTTGTCCTTGGTCTGGCGTGGTCTATTGGTCTGTACCATAAGAACAGAGTCTTCGCCTTGGCTTCCCACAGGCAGGGTCAGCCCTGAAAACCTTCCACCCAAAAGTGCTGCAGAAGCCTCGAATCCACTTTTCTTTCTCAATTATTTGGAAGGACCAGAAGGCAACCTGCCTTCCCAGAGTCCACCTCTTGTGTTTTACAGGGTGGGGGTGTAAAACCAATGAGGTAGCCCTTGTTGTGGGAAAATCCCAGTTGTTTGGAGCTGCCTCCATGTTCTCACTGCTGCCTTACCCTCTGTGGATCTTCCCTATTCTTCACTGCTTGGTAACCCGGTGCTGCTCCTGCTTCTCAAAGTCACTGCAGCTATGTTCAAGCATGAACACTGAGTTAATACTGGTTTGGAGAAGTGGTGCTTAAAGGACATTAACCTCTCAAATGGTTTTAAACACAATTCTACATTTACTGAGGCTAAATTCAACTCAGTTTCAAGAGGACCAGGTCTGCTTTTATGGCTGTGTGCTTCCTAACCACCAAATGTTATCCTGCACTGCTTTGGTTCCCTAGCTGCTCTGGCCAGCTCTCTGACTCCTGTGCTTGGGCTGTGATGCCTAGAAGCGTCTTTCAACTTTAGGAGGTGTTAAAAAGCTAATTTTTTTTCCTTCCTTTACATATGTGTTCCAGAAATACTGACACTTCTTGTGAGGGACAGATGTGCATCTTCTTTCTTAAAATTCCAGGCACTTGTGCTTTGTGCTGCCTGTTCCAGCTGTCCTGTCCAATAATGCATACTGTTGAGCTCCTAGTGTCACAGGAAGCTAGGAAGAACTGGAGCATCATCATCCTGGTTGTAAATACAGTTCTGGGTTGGTTGATGATGCAGTTGCCCAGCAGATGGCTGTCTGGGGCTGTCAGCGAGCTGGACAAACCTGCAGGTCCAAAGGCAAGGTCAGCGGCAAGGAAGCCAGCGCAGCAGCTGCTGCTGGCAGGCCACTGCGTCCGTTTGTGGCAGCTGCAGCTTTCCCAGTTGGGCTGCAAAAGTTTAACGTCTCTGTCAGGACAGACAGGCGGCTGGAAGGCAGGAGACTCTTCTCCACATCTGTCCTGCTGAGGAAGACTGTGATCCTCCAGGCTTGGTGATGAGCTGTGCGTTGTACTTAGTGCTCCCTCCCATCCCAATCCAATTAGTCTGGAGTGCTGCAGTCTGCGAAAAACATTTAATTCTTGGAAACCGAAACAGGGACTAGTAACGCCCTGGATTGGGTTGCTGGGGTTAAGAGCACAGCTCTTCCATCAGGGCAGCGAGGAGCCTTCTCTTAGTCTGTGTGCTGGCCTCTTGCTCGGCGCTCCAGCACTTACCTTGGCTGTGCTGTCACCAGCTCAGGCTCGCCTGTCTGTGGCCTTGAGCAGAATCCGCTCTGAAAGACAGAAATTCCCTATGCTCTCTAATACTTCAGTTGTTACTAGTAACTGTAAACTATCTCCCTGCTGCCAAACTACCCTTTTTAATACTTTTTTTTAAAAGTACTACAGATCCTTTTTCCAATTTCAATTAGCCTAATTATATTCTCCCTAATCTGAAGTTTTTGCAGAGCTTTGTATTTTGCATGATAAAATTCAGCTGTTTAACATGCTTGATTTCATTTGGTGCTTTTAGAAAAGTAAAACATGGAAGAAGGAAATCGGGAATGAGGATATGCTTTCCAAAACCAGTGGTGGGAGGAGAAGAGCTTTAGGAAGGCCAATCAGACACATCTGCTTGTTTATTCAAAAACTGAAACCCAGGCACCCTGGAAATGTTGAAAAATCTGCTCATGTCTCAAGATTCTGCCATACAAAATTTCCCAAATCCTTGCCCCCTGGTGTGTGCAGCCTCAGAACGAGAGAGAGATTTTAACACAGATACAGTTTCCTGCATGCTGAGGACTCTCTTGCTTTCAGAAGCCCAGATTTGTATTCAAATGTTATTTTCTAATTGCCCAGCTTCTTGTGGGAATCGAGGTAGCATATACACAGGATAATGGTACACAGCACCAGCAGCAGGTAAGCTGGGTCTCTGTACCAACAAAGGACACCGATGACATTTGCCTTTATGCTCCTTGTGCTGATAGTGTATGTTTTTGCTGTATCCAAATCAGCATAGAGTTCCACAAAACGCTTGTGCTGTACATCCGGCTGGCCCATCCTGCTTTGATGCAAGTGATTTTTCCAGTGGTGATTCAAGGTGCCTGGAAATATTCCAGAAGTAATCCATGATACATAAATCTTCCATGCTTGCATTTCAAATCTTCCATGCTTGCATTTCTCTTCCATGCTTGCCTTTCTCTGCCCATTGTCTGCAAGTGGCTTTTGCGTACACTCAGCGTTGCTATATTGATGGAAAGGTCCTTGGAATACCCCTGACAATTCAGTCTTGACAAAATTTGGCTAATTAAATGAAGCTGCCTGTGGGAGGATTACTACAGACTCTCCAGTTTGGAAAGGACGTCGCACGGTAGATATTACAAACGGTGAGTAATGTGAAGAGGGTGCATCTACTCGTATTTCTCACAGTACAAGACATACAGTGTGTCCAGTGAGGTTACCAAGCAATATTTAAAATAAAAATACTTTTTATATATTGCGTACAATTAAGCTGTATAGGTCATTGCCACAGAATGCAGAGTGCTTTAAAAAAAATCATGGAAGAACAGTTCATCAGGAACTACTGAAAACTGATACGGCTACAAAGTCTTGCACAAGAGGTTCCTGAATTGCAGGTTGATAGGAACTGGGGGAGCGTGCTAGGGAAGCCACACCAAGTGCTTTATTTCTTGTGTTCTTTCCCTAAGCATCTGCTGCCAGCCACTGTCCGGCAGAAGAACAGACAGGCCTCAGATCTGATATTTGATAGTTTGGCTGGTGTTTGTATGATATGATGGGCAAAATCCTGACTAGTTCTCTGGGGTCTGTAAACAGGAGGATGGGCTGGCCATGTACCTTCTCAGTAACAACATACACTGGGACAAAGCACCAGTTACGGCTTTGCATGTGCCCAATTGGACCATAAACCGTTCAGTTTCACATTTTTACATTGTTCTTACTATCTGCTGCCTCTCAGGTAAGAGTACTCCTATGTCAACGGCCTGTTTGTGCAGGTGAGGGACCAGCCTCGTGAACAGCTTGAGGAAAGTGGCTTTCACCACTATATGGTTCACAGAATGACAGAGGAGTTGAGGTTGGAAGGCATCTCTGGAGATGATCCAGTCCAGCCCCCCTGCTCAAAGCAGGGTCCACCAGAGCAGGCTGCCCAGGACTGTGTCCAGTTGAGGTTTTAATATCTCCAAGAACAGAAACTCCACAGCCTCTTGGGGCAACCTGCTCCGGTGTGCAACCACCTTCACAGCAAAACAAGTTCTCTCTTATGTTGAAATGGAATTTCCTGTATTTCAATTTGTGTCCTGTCACTGGACATTGCTGAGAAGAGTCTGGCTCCTTCTAAAATCCCTCCCATCAGGTATTGACCAATATTGGTAAGATCCTCCTGGAGCCTTCTCTAAGCTGAAACAATTCCAGCTCTCTTGGCCTCTCCTCATATTGCAGATGCTCCAATACCTTCACCATCGTTGCGGTGCTTCGCTGGACTGCTCGGGTATGTCCATGTCTCTGTTGTACTGGGGAGTCCAGGACTGGATCCAGGACTGCAGATGTGGCCTCACCAGGGCTGAGTGGACCTGCTGGCTATGCTCTTCCTAAAGCAGCCCAGTAGGCTGGTGGCCACCTTTGCCACAAGGGTATGTTGGTGGCCCATGCTCAACCTTTTCTCTGCTGGGACTCTCAAGGCCTTTGCTGCATGGCTTTCCAGTTGGTCGGTCCCTTCAGTGTTGACTCGTGCATGGGGTTATTCCTCCCCAGGAGCAGGATTTTGTACTTCCCTTTGGCAAACTTCATGTGATTCCTGTTGGTCCAGGTCTTCAGCTTGTTGAGGGCTTTCTGAATGGTGCAACAAACCTCTGGGGTACCTATGACACCCCCTGGCTCAGCATCATCTGCAAACTTGCTGAGGGTGCACTTGGTCCCATCCTCCAGGTCATTAATGAAGATGTTACACATTAGTGTTCCCAGTACTCACCCTGGGGTACACCTCTAGTGATTGGCCTCATCACAACTCACCTGGGCTTCACGCTGCTGATCCCAATGCTCAGAGCCTGGCAGCTCAGCCACTTTTCAGTCCACTGATCTAATCTGTACTTCACCAATTAGTCCAGGGGGATGTCATGACAGACACCACTGAAAGCCTTGCCAAAGCCAAGACAAACAACCTTCACTGCTCTCCCCTCATCCACTGAGCCAGTCATCTCACCATTGATGACTTCCTGCTGATCTCAGGGGCCTGGGATTGCTGGGGCTGATCCTGCCAGCAGCTGTTGAAGAAATACCCCAATAAGCTGGTGGCTGGTGTTCTGGAACTGTCCCACAGCAAGTGATCTTTGACCAGAAGAGTGCCTTCCGCTGGCTTGCAGCCCCTGGGCAGGAATGCACCTCGCACATACAGCGTGGGATGGTTCTCCTCAAGGCATCTTGTTTCCAACTGTAACGTGTGACTGCGCTGCTTGCTCGGACAGGCCATGGACAAAAATGCCTGCTGAGTCAGTGGCACGAAGCCATGTACGCCACGGCACTGTGCTGCTGCCACCGGCCGTGCTCTGCACCCGAGGGCTTTAATAACGCTGCTCAACTGTTCCCGTTTGAAAATAGGCCCAGCTGCCCTGGCAGCTGTTTGCTGGGGACTTTTGCTCCTGACGCAGAGGATGGCATGGAGACGCCTGCCTTGCAGCCGGGGGCTTCCCGGGAGAGAGGGCTGCAGGGATTGCTGGGATTCCTGCCCCTTCCCCGCTCTCCGGGATGCATTTCGGGTGATCCGACTGCATGCGGCTGTGCTCATTCATAACGGCGGGCTCATCGCCTGCCCAGCGGCTGCGGAGGTGGCTCTGTCTGACGCCGGTTTATGCCACGCTTTGTCTTTCTGCTCGGTGGACCCTGCCCCGAGAAAGCCGCCCGGTGAAGGAGAGGGAACGGGCTGCCTGATGCTGGACACTTGAAATGGAAAACCATTTCTAATTCAGGGAGATTTGTGTATAAAACTGAGGACATTTTCCATTACCTCAATGTGTTAGAATAGTTCTGCAAGTGTGTCTCAAACCTGGTAAAAATGTAAACCTCAAGCAGAGGTTGGACAGGATTTTTACTAACATGTCTCTGAATTCAGACACTTCAGTTTAAGCCCAGACGGTTCAGTTTAAGCAGTTTACAATGCATGGCTTCTCCCTAGGCTTACTGGAAGCCTGGCTATAAAGATCAGTATCCAAGTCACAGCAACAGGCTGTAGATAAGCTTCACTTCCCTTTGCAGGTGGCAGTTTGAACGTAGATTTGCTGAAGCACACGAGGCTGTTGCTAATCCTGCGGCGTTTGTCCGTGCAATGAGCTGACATCCCTCCTTCATCGGAGACCCGAGCTCGGGCTTCTCCGGCAGTGCTGCTGCTGCTCTGGGCTGGAGAGAAGTTGCATGAGAGCTCTGGATACCGAAGTAAATTTTGAGCTGCCTGGTTATGGGTTCCTCAATGCTGAAAGCACATCCTAGCAGCAACATTTCTGCTTGGTACTATTTCCTAATAGTGTTTCCTAATAGTTATTTATTGCTGGCAGCTGCTTGCTCCTTCCTCTCTCCACTCATACAATCAAAAAACTCTAAACTCTGATTTAGCCTTGAATATTTGTCCCGTTAGACCGAAGGCAAGGAAATCAATTCTCTGTCACTTCCCATCTTTAATCCCTATGCAGATTTCAGCAGAATCAGCTGAAATGCTGAAAAGGTGTAAAATTACAGCGAGTCCTCCTGCTCCAGCTAAGCCCATGTGATTCAGAAAAGCTCCCGACTGCCTGCATAGACAAATCCTAAAAAAATACTTCCCTCTGAAACATAATCCTCCCCACTCATCCCTCCCCCTCCCTCCCTGCTCACCCTTGACTCCCTATCAATCACTGCCAGGCAATTATCTGCTTCATTTACTGCCTCCTGGCTGGAGCCAAAGTTCAGGAACGGGCAGTTGATGGCAGGAGATCACTCGGCGGAGGGAACTCGCTGTTCTCCCAGCCCGGCCATCCATTTCCCAGCAGCGGCAGGCGTGCTTAGCTGCAAGGCACGGCAGGCTTCTGCAGGGCGGACTGGGAGCCCTGGGCAGCCCTCCTGCTCTCTGTCCTTGCCCACCGCCCCAGCGGCTCCAGGTGGGGGAAAGCTGGGCTGTCCCAGATCCCCCTTGCCTCTGTTCAGCAAAAGCTGCATCGGGATGGCAAAGTTCAATGTCTTCTGGGCTGGGGAGGTGCCTGGAGGTGGTTCTGCTCCTGCCAGGGCTGTCGTGGATGAGGCACAGTGACACGGTGCCCGTGTGAAAAGTCTGTCTCTCCTGAGATGAGCAATTCCTTGTGACATGGATGAGCTGTCTTGTGTGCTGATGATAAATTGTTGGGGTTTTCCCCATTTTCCTACTTAAGGGTCCAGCTAAGGGGATGAAGCACCGTTCTGTTCCACATACCGTTTGTCCCAAAGGCACAGAGTCACTCCTGGCATTTGCAGATCTAAGTCTGTTCTTCCAGGATAATCTGTCTACCCACATTTTCCAACAGTACAGTCTGAAGACATTTCTTTAAGCAATCTGCAAATAAAAGGAAAATTTGTCTTTTTGATTTTGTTTCCTAATCAACTAGAATTTATTACAGCTATGGTCACTCTTTCTGGAAGATCGAAAAGCATGCTGTGTCACTCAGAACTGCCTTACCCAGACCAAGGATCTCTCAGCCCAAAGCTCTGCCCCCAGCGAGGAGAACAGGAGGCACAAAGCACCCAGCCATACCTCCCCTGGCTCTGCCATTCACAGCCACGCACTGGGATTTACTGGGATGGAGACTGTATCTGAACCTTTGCATTTAGGAGTTCTGGACTCACTTTTCTGTATAATCACCTTTTGAACACCTTCCTGCTTTTGACCTCTACAATACCCAGTGGCAGCCAGTGGCACTGTTTAATTACGTGCTGCTTTGTCTCAGATTGGCTGAATGATGATTTCACTGCTGTCGCTTAAATCTTGTCTTGTGAGAAATAATAACAAATTGTTTCCCCTTCATCTGTTCTGAAATAATTCAGGACTTTCTGGGCCTTTCTCCTTTGGGTCTTTTTCCAAGCTGGTGATTCATTTAACCTCTCCTTGTACAAAGCCATGATCCTCCTTTCCCCTTTTTTTGTAATTCTTCTAGTTCTACATACCATTTTTTATGAAAAGATAATAGTTTCTATACAGCCATATTGATAATTTCTATTTTATTATCTATTGTTTTCCCCTGGGAACTGGCACAGTTGGTTAATTAAAATTGGTATTGATTTCTAAATATGCTGAAAAGTTTCTTTATTGAGTAGTTGGCTAATATTCTGTCTTCTATAGGTTCTTCTATAATTAAAACCTTCTGGTCCATCATTTCTGGTAAATTTGCATTATCCGGGGAAAAAAAAATTTACTAAATTCATGGAGCATGCCTTGCTGAAGGTGGTGTACACATTGGGAAAGGATGGGGTTTTTAATTTAATCCACGTAGCCTAGCAACATTTACACCATCAATAAACAAGCACTGTTTTTCTGAGCAAAAGACTGCCCAGCCCTTTCTTTACCCTGACTCCGTTGGTAGTAATGGTAATACAGCCCCCTGCATTTAGACCATCTTCTTCTTACTCTGTGTCCCCTTTATTCATGCTTCAGGTCACCTGCTAAAGCTTTGTTCAGAATAATTGCAAGATCTTGAAGTGAGGTGTCCATGGAAGCTGCTCATCTTGATTTTTATGGTTAGTTTTAGTTGTTAAAGTAGCTGCTTATCATATTAGTCATATGGCTGTTCTAGATGCTCTGAAATGTAATTGCTAGGAAACTTGAAATCTGTTAAATGTTTGCTCACAAGTGTTTTCTGAAGGAAGATCTTTGGCAGCTGTGTGTCACTTCTGAAATTTACCACAATTCAACTGCGAAGGGGAGGATCTTCTCAAAATCACTGCTTTCCTGGGACGTTTGTGTGCAAGAATGTGAGGGCTAACTGCAGCACCAACCTCACCTGGGTGACCGTGGTGATGAAGATGGGAAACCCATCTTCACTGTGTACACAGACGCTTCCAACCGGACATCAGGAGTAACCCTGAGATTCACAAACTCATAGATCCACAGAACATATGGCCGAAGAGTCGTCACCGAGTGACCCCCAGCACCAAGGCAGCTTTGCCCAAGCTCCGCCTGCACCATTTAACGACGGAGAGGATGAGGAGGAAGGTTCACCTGGAGGGTACTCTGCCAACAAGTTCTGTCCCAGCCCTGCAGAGCCTTTTCTGTGTCAAATGACAACAGAAACCCCTCTTGGCGATGTGGCACCCCGAGCGGCTGCAAGTCCTTCATGGGTACTACCTGGCATCTGCCCAGCCTCTGCAAAGCCAGTCTGGTCGCGGTTTCTTTCAACCCAGGTAACAGATTACAGCTTGTGCGGCCAGAGATGTGAGCACCTCATGATTCAGCAGCGATACCCGGCTCTAGCAGAACACAGCACTTTCCAAGACACCATAAATGACTAGAAGAGAACCAAGGGAACTATTTTGGGGAAAAAAAGACTCACTTTCACATGGAAGCTCTTTGCACACAGGATGCAAACCCAAGTACCTCTAAAACAATTTTAAATACTTGGTAGAATCCAGCTGGGAAGCCACAATCTCTTGTGGTCTCGCTAGGTTTTACATCTGGTTTGGGTTTTGTTTCCTTTTCTGGGATGTCTTCTTTTGTTATTCTTTATACATTTAATTAATGTACCAGTTGATAAATTGTTACATGCGGGGTTTTTCTGTTTTACTTCAGCGTATCTCAAGTATAAAGACTTTTTTAATAAGGAAACAACAGAAGTAGTACACATTTTGCTATGATGTGTAACTATCTTACTGAAAACACTGGTGCTCCTGAATTCCTATCAATTCAAACCAACTGTCCTTACCGCTTGATTTTCTTTCTCATAAGATAGCAGATTTTTCTGTCATATGCCATGAAATTCAACTTAAATTAATTCTAAATAGACTTTTAAAAAAATTTGTGATCTTAAGAATTTAGTTACTATTTAATGTTTTAATTATGCTTGATGACTCCTTTTTTCCAAGACCTTCTTTGCTCTAAATATTGCTTAAGTGACTTATTTGCATACATAAATACATATATATACATATATAAAGACATTTCCATTTATTGAAAGCACTGAGCAGTCTTCCTTAATTTCTCTAACTTGCTCCAGCGACCAGAACATTCATTTCCAAAAAAGTGTTCCCCGAGACTTCATCCGGCGATCAAATACTGCTTCTAAGGTTCGGTCATGATTTTCCTCCTGTTCCAGTAGCTCTTGCCTAATTGGTTTCAATATGAATAAGAAATCTGTTATTCTATATATGTCATAAGTAAAACATAATCTCATTTCCCTGAGGGTGGTTCTCCTCAGCAGTCTGGGAGCCTGAGTTGCTGATACAGTGAGTGCTCGCTGCCTTCTCTGTTTTACCTTCTTTACTGGGTGTTTCCTGTGAAAACATATACCCGTCAAAATTCCAATGAGAATTAGACCTTTCCCAAAGTACTGGCCTGTTTTAAAGTGCATTTAAAACTATTTGCTTTTGGCTGTGAGCAGAAGCTGAACCCAGTGCTAGGGAAAACTCAGCAAGCAACTGCATCCTTTAATAAGAGATACCATCACTTCTTCTTATATTCAGCTTCAGTCCGAAAAGATGCGTGTTTAATAAAGAGTTCATGGCTTCCCTTTGCTTCAGCTGAAGAAAACAGTTGCTGCAGTGGATCTTTCATGTCTAGCACTTGATCAATTACTTTCTTGAAGTAAGAAAACAGAAGTGGATTGTTTTTAGCTTTGTCATTTTGGCCTTCATTGTTTTGTGCTTTGATCTTCAAATATGTCAGTTTAAAGGCAACTAATAATTATTTTGGTTTTTTTTTTAAAGCTTCAGATGTGTGGCTTCTGATGGAGACAATCCCTGCGAGGCAAGGGGCTGCCCCTTCCCCGGGGCGAGGGGCAGGGAGGACGGCGGCAGCCGAGGAGGGTGGTGGTGGGAGCTGCCAGAGGCCGAGCAGCAGAGCCCAGTCCAGCTCCCGCCGTGTCCCCGCTGCGCCTGGCCATGGGCCCTGCCGACCCCTGGCCAGAGCTGACCACGGCCAGGCTCTTGGCTGGCGCCTGGCTGCCATATCCGGCAGCTTCCAGCTCCCCTTCCCCAGGGAACCCCCCGGCCCTCGCTGTGCCTGGACACGCTCCCACTGCGGGCACCTGGCACCGGCCCCTTTTTTTGCACATCACTGAAGCTCTCCAGGAGGATCCTTCCCATTTCATTTAACCTCCTCTTTCCCCAGCTCATTGCCTCTGTATTTTTCCACAATGAGAATAGGCTCTTCCCATTAAACCAACCTTCCCGCAGCTTTCTTTCCAAGCACCAGCACTGTCACCGTGTCACAGTTCATACTCGATAGCTCCCAAGAAATCCTTCTGTATAACCTTTTGGTTATTCCTCACATATTCAAGCCCTCTGTTTTAGCTGCACTTTTGCTACTGCAAGAACATTTTCTATTCTTTTGTCCTTCTTTCCCCTTCACTTTCCACCCCTCTCGAGTTTCTCATTTCCCATGGCTTTTTTCAGCAGCTAGTTACTGGCTTCTCTCTCTGGACTATTCTTCTGTGTGTCTGAGACTTGGATTTTGATCCCAAGCAACTGGAATACATTTTCCCCTTGTTTAAAGCCTCTCTGTAGCTAAAAACAATTTTGCAAACTGAAAGAAGATTTAAATCAGCATTCTTTCTGTAAGAGATTTCTCTCCTTTTGAGCACTCTTTGATTTCCACAGTACGTCTTTTACAGTTCGGCAGCAAGGTCTTGAAAAAATAGCAGCTCATTGCTTTTGAGATAAACTCTTATCTTTTTTATCCGCCACTAAGTGGAAAATTTCCCTGTCAGTCTCCGTGCCTGTTATGTAGCCTAGGAAGCAGCAATAACACTTACCCTGTCAGCTCCTAGCACAGCTCAGATTAAACAACTTTGCAATTAAAGTGTTTACATGTTACAGCCTTTTTCCTCCTTCCTCATTTCGGGCAATTTTATCAATCAACTGTCTTCTCATTGACTGTTTTTTCTCCAGCACCGCCACGCAGCTCAGGCTCAGGAGGTTTCTCCTTGGTCTGGTCAAACACCGTCCCTCACCATCAGCACCCTGAACGCCCCCCCCCACCGCCCGCCCGAGCCCTTGTCCTGGGAGTCGAGTGGGTCGACTCATCCTTCTTTGCCTCTTCCAGTCCTTTCTTGTCTTTGCTGTTACGGTTTCATTTCAGCCCAAAGCCAACCAAAATCGCAAGCTTGAAACACCCTTTTCAATACGACATTTTCCATTTTCAGAATCCTTTGTGTCCTGGTTCCGGCGGGAATAGGGTTAATTTTTCTGGCCCGGGACACAGGTATTCCATACCACGTGACGCCATGCCCAGTCCATAAAAGGGAGCTGGCCGGGAGGAGGAGGAAGGCGCGGTTCGGGAGCGGGCTGGGGCTGCGCCGTCCGGTCGGTGAGCGTCGGTACAGTAACCCTGTGTGTGCATCCCTCCGTCAGTTGTTGTTGTTCTCCTCTCTCGTTTGCTGTTATGTTAAACTGCCTTTTATCTCAACCCACGAGTTTTGCCTTTTTCTTCCGATTTTCCCCACCGCCCTCGGGGGTTGAGCAGGCAACTGCGTGGTTCTCTGTTGCCGGCTGAGGCCAAACCACGACACTTTGGCAGCACATCTTCCGCAACCTTCTGCTGATCTTTAAAGGGGTTGCTAGGTTTGGAGTGTAAATGAAGTGAGTTTACCTTGCAGTACAAAGCTAAACAGAAAATAAATAGCTAAATAGAAAAAAAAAGTCCATTTCTGAGCCAAGCCCCATTTTGGTGCTGCATCCTCAAATCTAGTAACGTGCACACGGGTCTTTTCAGATACGGAGAAATCAGCCAGCTAGTGAGGGGAAAAGTGAAGCAAGCACGGTGTGACTGGGCTGTCAGGCGTACAAAGAAAACCAAGAGGAAACACCATGCTCCTGACTTTGATCAGGTTTTGGTACTTGCAGCACCGTTTGTAACGGCCGTGTTCCTTCGCATGGGAGGCAGCTCAGTGGGAAGCCGTCGTCAAATGGAAACTGCAGAGTGAGCGGGGCAGAATCACTTCTGATCCGCTCTGGGATGCACTCCGCTGTCAGAAAACACTGCGTTCCCACTTGCCTTTATCTCAAAGAGTTCAAATACTCAGAAGCAGGGAGAAGATAGAGTAAGACAGGCCGTAATTACATTCTTCTTTCTCATATCATTAAATATGAACAAAGGAACAACTGCAATGCCTATCCCCTGCAGCGCGATGCTCCGGCAAACGCACAGAGCCAAACTTCGCCAGCAATCTTCCCATTTCATCAGCAAACCTCCGTTCCGCACATTAAAGATTGCTCAGGATGACAAGAGAAATAAACTCCATGAAATCTGAAGAAGGACCTGACTGAGCTTAGCCAGACAGAGGGCTTGATCAATAATTCAAAATAATACTTTGAACACTAAATGATCTTTTAGGTTCTGTTAA
>VFFE01007160.1:1801098-1817781 GCA_008921705.1 Burhinus oedicnemus | reverse complement strand
AAACAACTTTGCAATTAAAGTGTTTACATGTTACAGCCTTTTTCCTCCTTCCTCATTTCGGGCAATTTTATCAATCAACTGTCTTCTCATTGACTGTTTTTTCTCCAGCACCGCCACGCAGCTCAGGCTCAGGAGGTTTCTCCTTGGTCTGGTCAAACACCGTCCCTCACCATCAGCACCCTGAACTGCCCCCCCCGCCGCCCGCCCGAGCCCTTGTCCTGGGAGTCGAGTGGGTCGACTCATCCTTCTTTGCCCCTTCCAGTCCTTTCTTGTCTTTGCTGTTACGGTTTCATTTCAGCCCAAAGCCAACCAAAATCGCAAGCCTGAAACACCCTTTTCAATACGACATTTTCCATTTTCAGAATCCTTTGGCAGCACATCTTCCGCAACCTTCTGCTGATCTTTAAAGGGGTTGCTAGGTTTGGAGTGTAAATGAAGTGAGTTTACCTTGCAGTACAAAGCTAAACAGAAAATAAATAGCTAAATAAAAAAAAAAAAGTCCATTTCTGAGCCAAGCCCCATTTTGGTGCTGCATCCTCAAATCTAGTAACATGCACACGGGTCTTTTCAGATACGGAGAAATCAGCCAGCTAGTGAGGGGAAAAGTGAAGCAAGGACGGTGTGACTGGGCTGTCACGCGTACAAAGAAAACCAAGAGGAAACACCATGCTCCTGACTTTGATCAGGTTTTGGTACTTGCAGCACCGTTTGTAACGGCCGTGTTCCTTCGCATGGGAGGCAGCTCAGTGGGAAGCCGTCATCAAATGGAAACTGCAGAGTGAGCGGGGCAGAATCACTTCTGATCCGCTCTGGGATGCACTCTACTGTCAGAAAACACTGCGTTCCCACTTGCCTTTATCTCAAAGAGTTCAAATACTCAGAAGCAGGGAGAAGATAGTGTAAGACAGGCCGTAATTACATTCTTCTTTCTCATATCATTAAATATGAACAAAGGAACAACTGCAATGCCTATCCCCTGCAGCGCGATGCTCCGGCAAACGCACAGAGCCAAACTTCGCCAGCAATCTTCCCATTTCATCAGCAAACCTCCGTTCCGCACATTAAAGATTGCTCAGGATGACAAGAGAAATAAACTCCATGAAATCTGAAGAAGGACCTGACTGAGCTTAGCCAGACAGAGGGCTTGATCAATAATTCAAAATAATACTTTGAACACTAAATGATCTTTTAGGTTCTGTTAAGCCATAGTAGAAATCTAGGCTGTATCTTTTTCAACAGGTTTGCGTTAGTGATGACTCAGAAAAACCAGTCACCTTTACAGGATGTGAAGAAAGTGAGGAAATAGGGTTTTTTTCTGCACGTTGCCTCTAGTTTCTCACTGCCTGCAAATTAAACCTTAAGGAACTGACATCGCTGCTGTGCATTTGAAAGGGAACCCCCCCACACACAACTGCAGATAATGTGGAGCATCAGTGTGGGGACTGAGTGGCTTTGAGGTGACATCAGAGTCATAAATGTGGGAGTTTGGGATGCATTCCTGGCTGTCGTTTTTCGGTTTCTCAGTATGCTGAAGCGAACAAAAGACTAGCTCCTTCCCCAAGGCAGTCTGAATTTGAGTATAAGGTAAAACATGGCAGATTAATCCCTCCAACAGGAGGGAGCACGTGGTACCATGCTGGCTCCATGCCCCAGCCCTCTCTGCAGATGTTTCTGGAGAGCACTGCCCAGCTGTGGCGGGGAGATATGGAAAACCGCTAACACGTCTTTTTGAAACGGTCACAGGGGACAATGCTGGCAGAACGACTGGTGACTGGATGTTGATGGAGAAGATAAGAAACGTGTTTGATGCAGGGGAGGAGAAGGAAGACCGAGGAGTTCACAGAAAAGTAGAGTGGTGGAAATGATGAGGCAGGAAAGTGGCAGAGTTTATTCTGGACAAGAGTGAAACAAGACTGCATCCACAGAAGCCAGAAAAAGAGCTGGTGTGGTTGACTGGAGGGACAGGATATGTGATTCAGCTGGGAGAGGGTAAGGAAAGGTTGGATCTTTCCTAGATGTGAAAGGAAAATGTGACTCCCAAGGCTACTGATGCAATTACCAGAGTCATTGAGAAAAACCAGCAAGAGGTCAGGGAAAGCAGCATCCTTTCAAGGCTAAATGATACAAAACCGCACACTCTGAGAAACATTTCTCACAGTGCAGGAATCCTTTGTAAACACAATTAACCATCGCTTTGATTGTGAGAAGAAAGGCAGCTAATGTCTTGCGGAAAGTGCACGAAGAATGGCTCAGAGAGAGTAAGGCCAGTATCATAAATACAAGGATAAATCAAGTAGTAGGGATCTAGCTGTAAATACAGGCAATGTTTACTTAAAACCAGATATGTTAACATCATTGAGACATCGCACTGCAGCATATGGTAATGTCTTCAGAGGCGAAAAGTAACACTAGACCCCCTGAAGCAGGCTCTGCTCTTCTGCAAGAATCAGTGTAAGGCCTAAAAAAAAGAAAAGCACTGCTAGCACACAAAACCAGGACACAGGCTTGTGCTCAAGAGATGTTGTTTATTCAAGGGCTAATTACAGTAGGCAAGAGGCTTCTTAATCCAACAGTGTAAAGGGAGAAAAGATTCCTACAACAAGAACAGAAAAATGACAAGGAAATTACCTGTCTTGTGTAAATTCTTCTGTCCTTTACCATCTTTCTGCTTCTCCAACTGCTCTCCAAGTGCTGTGGATAACCAACATCCATGCATCAAACTTCGAATCCCCTCATCTTACTAGCATTTGCACCGATGGCTCGAGTGAAGTCCACAGAACGCATTTGGTGGAGATCTCCATGAAGACAGTTGTGATAAAGGGTCTATGGGCTCTTGAAAACTTGTCAGTGTTTTCCCACGGGTTGGGTCTGACTGCCGGACTGCTTGCAGGCACACAAGTGGGAGGCTCCGTGCTTCACAGTATTAACACAGGCATTTGCCTATGTAAATTGATCTTTAATCCTCTGCCTACGTGACACTGCGTAGTGTTTGTGACACAGCGTAATGCAGCACCGGACTATCCTAAAATGAACGTACAATATTACCTCCACTCATAGATGTGTCGTATAACAAGAGACAATTATTTCTGTTGTCGCAATACATTTGCAGGTCCTGATTATACAAACCAAGAACGGTGGCCTCAGCACTTGCTCCCTTCAGCTAATCCCCTCCCGCTGACATTGTCTTTCCTGCTGTCTTATTTTAACACACTAACTGGTAAGCTCCTCTTGGCAGTAACCTGCTCTCACTACCTGTGAAGAACCACGCGCACCAGTCACCCTCTCCTAATGCAGACCCAGGCTGTGAGTGCATGGTCCTACACGCGTTAGGTTATGTACCTCTGCTCATTCACATCGCCTACAGGCCAGGGCTGCCCTGCTTTTTGGGGGGCAG
Source organism: Burhinus oedicnemus (assembly GCA_008921705.1). Classification (NCBI taxonomy): domain Eukaryota; kingdom Metazoa; phylum Chordata; class Aves; order Charadriiformes; family Burhinidae; genus Burhinus; species Burhinus oedicnemus. The sequence continues at coordinate 1,814,387 of VFFE01007160.1, read as the reverse complement.
CTGCTTTGAGACAATTTGATCTACTGGCGTCTGCCCGCCTGCTGTCGCCAAGGCAACGCGGTCCCCGGGGAAGTGGGATGTGTTGCCATAGCAACGCGATGCTCTCGGCTGCAGCCGCTGCCTCCTTCCATTGACACCACGGAGGCAGAATTTGGGGTTGCTGGAAGCACCGAGACCTACCAGGGATGAAAAGTCAGGGTGGCTGAAGGATCATGGCAAGGACAGATACAAACATATATTCGTAACCCAAACTATAAAGCAGTTGCATATTAAAGGCTTTGGCTGCTGCTGCAGCAGCTTTGCCAGTGCCCGCACTAATGCACTGCTCTGAATGAAATTATTTATGTCACATTCCTTTATTGCTCATGATCACATGTTTTGCTTTATAGTCAAATTATGAATAATCTAAGGAGGATACATTTTAATGATGCTTTCACTCCTATTCTGGATGTATTGATTCAGCAGGTTCTTTCAATACAGACTCTCTGACGGTTGTACTAATGTAATGAGTATTTTTAAATAACAGAACAGTGAAAGGAGGAAGAGGGAAAATATTTGACCATCCATAGAAACTGATGACAGCTACTTTTCCAGAAAGTGTGGGAAATACTGTATCACCCTCCTCTGACCTTCACAGAAAAAAGTTAAAGGCTGTTCTAGCTCTTTTTCAGCAGAAGTTTCCTATTGCTCCAAGGCAAAGATTTATTATTTGTACATTAGTAGTTTCCACTAGCTAGCAAGGACGGGACCCCACAATGTCAGGTATCACTAAACCGAGAGAAAGCTCTTCTGGAGCTTATGAGATACGGAGGAAAGGCTGGAAAGGGATGGATCATAAAACACTACCAAGAAACAGTGGAGTCCATGAGCCCCTTTGAGCTGCAGACTCATTCCTGGACAGGAGCTGTGGCCCGTGTGCACCCTTGGACCTGTCCTGCTCTTCTCCAGAAGCTGTAACACACAAGTATTAGGGCAATAAATGTTGTTAAGCTTTCATAACTTTTTTTTTTTTAAATAACTGCCTTTGAAAACAGATTCCATCAATGGAAATGATCAAAATGTGAACCTACAGGGAGTTTTCTGAGTAGGGAAGGACTTTTCCACATCAGCCTAGGACCAAGCATGGTGGGTCTATGTTTCTAGTGTAGCTCCTGTGTGCACAACACCAACACAAGCACTTCAGTCTGACTGAAGGAGCAGAAGGATGTACTGCGAAGGCAGAGTTGTTTACGGAGCAAAGTGTATAGTGATGACATGATTAATTGCTCACTGCCACCATTCAAGATTTCGCAAAAGTAGAACAACAAATCCTTCTGTAAAAACTTGGAATTTCTACAGTATAAATAAATAAATAAATATGAAAGTAACTCTTGTCATCATTGTAAAAATAGATAAAGACAGTTCTTTATTAAATAGCTTTTAGTGATATAATGGAGTATAATAAAGAGGTTTCTATAACTGAAAAAGACTCTTGTTTAATTAAAGAAAATTAGCATAATGCCTGACTACAAAGTACAATACTTTATAAAATCTGTATTGAGCATTTATTGGTGCAGAATTCTGCAGAATTCTTTCTGAGGAAAGAGATAGAGATTGAAAGTATTTTGCAGGTATTTACAGTATAACTTAAAAAAGGGTAATATTTTTGAACTGCAAGGCATTGAAATGGTTTCTGGAGCCATTCAGAACATAGACATCTATGGATGTCACTGGTATCGCAAAATATTATGTGTAGGGAGATTCCTGTGTTTTCAGCACTAGTCTCGCTGACTGGCTGACCTGGTATTATCAATAAGAGGTCTTAATAACTACGCAAGGAAAAAAATCTTTAAAGATTTAGCGGTAAATATTGCAAGCATGGCTGTGAGGAATCTGAAGATCTTTCTGTGCGGACACTAGATGTCAATGGAGAGACACTTCAAGCCAGCTGCAACAAAAGGCTGTGCGGCTGCATTCTCTAAAACCAGATTCTTCTTCTCCTCTTTTTCTAATACAACTCTTTTGGGCTAATAGCCTTGGAATTAAAGTCACAAAAAAACCTCAGGAGAGGCACTGTACATGGAACACCCATCCAATTAGTTTCTGATACAGACATGATTTAAGTTGTAGTTGAAAGCAGCAAGCATTTTTCAGCCCTACAAGCCAATCAGATTTTTGCTGAGGCTGACAATGAGGGATCTAAACACGGTGATGTGGCCTTATAATCCTCTGCCTTGGATGCTGAGACCACCTGCTTCCTTGAATGAAGACATCCAAGCTGCAGTCAAACATCAAATACTTTTATAAAACTTAAGAACCTGAACAGAGTTGGAAAAAATAGCCTAGAAGTAAGAAGTTTTACATCCCCATTATCCTCCCCTGAGACACATAATCCTCTATCAACATTTTTATAATGTATGCTAAAGCACAGCATGTGTAGAATGACAGAAGAATGCAATTGGAACTGCTTACTGATTTTCTCTGAAAACTGAAAACTGGTTAACTGAGCTGCATGCTGGGCTATAAGTTTAATTAAAACAAGTGCTAACAGCTGTAATAGAGCTCATAAAAGGGTTTTCAGAGTGAAATATAAAATGTTGGGGATTTGGTGGATAAAGCTCATTTATTACTGTTGTAATTTACATTTAATACTGCAATTTCAGTACTTGGAATTAGTCAACACACTCTGCTGAGCTGGTAAAATGAATCTCTCACGTATTGTCCATCGTAGTACTGCCCTGTGTCCGTGCACGGCAGTTCCATGCGTGGAGTGGACCTGTGGGCACCAAAGGGCAGGGGCAGGGGCAGGGACATAAACACTGCTAACAGTGAAATGTGTTAATGGCTTCCTTCTTGCAGTTATCATAAAATGAGGCCAAAGTGCAAAGACGCGGTGAATCCTGACGCAGCAAGGGATCAAGTGCTGCAAGGGGGATAAAGAGACAAGCTCAGTCTGGAAGGAGGCTCAAGGTGCCCCACCAGGGCAGGTAAGCAAGACGGGGCGAGAGATAGATTATGGATTTGGGGTAAACCTCAGAGGTGAAGTTTTGGGAATGGCAATGGTTATTTGACAAGAAGCTAGTGAAGATATATCACAAATGAGGCTTTGAGTAACCTGGTCTAGTGGGAGATGTCCCTGCCCCATGGCAGGGGGGTTGGAACCAGATGATCTTTAAGGTCCCTTTCAACCCAAACCATTCTATGATTCTATGAAATGGGAAAATCCCAAGGTGTGAGAAACGGTTAATAACATTCAATGGACAAAGGTGACAATGGAAGATGTGAAAACAGGAGCTGCAGCGATAGTGATAGAGCGATATGTGGCTGAAGTGCTCCATGGGACAGGTAGCGGCAGGTCAGGACCACATACGGAAATGCTGATAACCTGAACTGCATCAGGCAGAAATCCGAGAAGACAGGGAGGGAAGGGACAAGTGTGTACATACAGCAAAAGACAATCCCAGATCTGCAAGCAAAGGCTCAAGGAAGAAACACATTTCAGAGCTCTTTGTGGGACACACCCCTTAACTCCAACAATCTTTTGTTTGAACAGGGTCTGCTGGAAAATGTAGACAGAAATTGATACTTCGGATTCAGATTAGTCTTTGAACAACGTACAGGCAGCTTAATTTGCTGACTTCTCTTGAAAGAAAACAATCTAAAAACCTTTTATCTTTATTTAGTAGCAATGCCTGTGTGCTGTAACCCCAACATAGCCATTCCAGCAGGGTCAGGGCTACCCGGTGAGTGACTGGCTGCCACAGGACATACACATAGGTCTATTCCCACCAGCTCCCTCTGCCCAGAATTCAACCTCACCAGAGAGCTTCTTCATGTAGTATTTTCAGTGCTGAGGACAGAAAATAAAATACAACCACAGCGGGTATAGTTTTCACTTTGTATTCAAGTGATTAGCTAAGTTCTTATTTGAATATCCCCTGCTTACATGTCAGAGTACAGGTGCTTAGGGCTTCTCTGACGTGGAAACCACAAACTTTACATCTGCTACATAGTGTTGCTCAGCATAGTTTAAACAACATGGTCATCCCACGTGTCTTACATCGCAGAGATTACTTTTATCTAGACTCAGACACGTGGCATTTTACATCATAAATATGACACAACTGATATTCAGAGATACTTCTTTTTACACCTAGGTGATGGCTAGGACAAATGTTCTACAAAATTGGGTAGTTTAAAACTGATGTTTTCTACTGCCTGAAAAATTCTAATTGCCGCCAACAAAATCAGTGTTATCTGTGTTCATAAACCAAATTATGCCAACAAAAATCTGGACATCTACACAGATGTTTCTCCTAGCTTGATGCTTTGAGACATATCAATGAATGCAGCAAAGTATCTTCCCAATAATTATCCAAAATACGTTTGATGGACTAAAGGTAGTGGCAAAGTAATATATTTCAACTGACAATGGTATTTATGTACGTTTATTCAAAAGGCTGTTTTTTTCTTCTGTCGTTGTACTAGTGACAGACAGTCCCATACCATTTATTGAAATAGACAGTACTCAAGCTACTCACTCTAAAAGCTAACACGAAAAATATATACTGAATCTTGCTTACTCCCACAAGCAAACAGGCTCGTTAGAATACCAAAGCTTTGGTTTCTGAGGTTTAGTACTTTCCTAAGAAGAAAACCAAACACAAGCAGGAGAAGCATTTTTATCCTGTGCGCTGTGTTGAAGGACCTCTGCATCCTGGTAGCTAAACCCAGGATCACTCTGTCTTTTGTTAGCATTACTTCCTCTGCTAAAATTAAAACTCAGAAGTTTTGTGTACATTATGCACAAAGTTATATGACGTACACGCATATTTACAGCAACAGGAGAAAGCAGTAGGTAGAAAAACAAAAAACTCCAAAGTCTGGACATTAAACAGAAAATTTCAAATACAAAACTCAGCATATGTTTTTAACAATGAGGGTGATCAAGCACTGGAGAAACAGACCAAGGGAAGTGGGAATTTTTTCATCTTTTTATGTCTTAAAAGGAAGACTGGATACCTTCAGTTCATTGCGATGTGGCAGCCAAAAAAGACGCAAGGAAATGTGTTAGAGAACAAAACAGACAGCACTGTTTTTCTGCTGTGTAAAACCGTGGTGAGCCCACGTTTTTGGATGTGGAGACCAGACCTGCACACAGTGCTCATGAAAGGCATAGTAAAGTTGAGCAGGTACAGGAAAGAGCTTTTAATGTGATCCTGGGGATGAAGCAGCTGCCTTTGGAGGAGAGACTGGTAAAACTGTGAGGCTTTAATTTGGAGAAGGCTGAAGCAAGATAAGATCAAGGTTTACAAAATCACAAAGTAGCAAATACAACACACACAGAACCATCATTCACCAAATCCTGCAATACCAGGAGTAGGGAGCATTTATACCTGCGAAGAGTGTTTCAAAACTGGGGAAACAGAAGTGCTGCTTTATCTAACAGGGATTTGACTTCTGGAACTTGCTGCCGTGAGACACCATGGAAGCGCACTGCACTTGCAGGTCCAAAACCAGACGAGAGAGTTATAAACAGCAGTCCTCAAACTGGAAACAGAGAAATAGCCAGGGATGTACCCTCTGACACCCCTAACAGAACAACTGGAGATGCTAGAGGACTACATGGGGACCAGGCTGCAGACAGTAGCCAGGCTTACATGCTCTCCCTGAGCAGAATCTCCTCCTGTCCTGCCTGAGACAGGAGACAGGGACAAGCTCTGGTCACCGGCTTCAGAACACAGGAAATGCGGAAAACAGAACATCCAGAGATTTATAACATTTTGCATAAGATTATCAAACAGTTCTGTTTGTCCTCAGCTCTATGGCTCCATGACGTTGGATGGAGGGTTTTAAAAAGCTGCAGTGAACTAATGTAGTACCAGGCAGGAAACACAGGAAAATGGCTAGAACTGACAAATAATTCAAAACTGAAGCAACCACTGATTTTCAAAGCCACTGTTGAATCTGCTCTGCAACAGTTCATGCTTTTTGTGCCAAAAGCATCTCCCGCCACTGAACTCCACCACTCAGCAGGGCAAGGGCAGGATTTGACTGTGTTTGCAGAAGGCCCTGAACGTGGCTTGTGGGGAGGGCTGCTTTGGGACATGCCCCACGGGAGAGGGCTTGCTACTCTGTCACCTGCAACAACACGCAAAAGCTATACTTGTGGTAATTGATCCAACCTCCCTTAAACAAGAGATTGTGTTTTCTAATACCAACCATCAGAATATTTAGTGTTTTCTTGCATTATCCTTGTACCGATTTACTTGCAGTGAATTTGACGGCAAGTGTAATTAATCCAAGATGTACGTATGTTTATATAGCGTCTGAGCTCTGGCTGGTGCTGACAGGTTTATGAGAAGTAAATTATTACTTGTTATAAAAGGATTTATTTTACTTTTTAAAGAGCCAGTCTGGACGTTTAATCTGATTATTTTTCCCCAGTGCAAGACTACACAGACTGTTTTGCCTTTTTGCTTGCAACTTTGCTGCTCCTGCTGCTAGTAGGACAAGCACGGAAACTCCATCATAGTTTCACTAAGGGTGCATCAAAGTCACACAGCACTGGGCAGGACAGGCAGAGTGAAGGGAACAGACCTCATCATTTGGGAGCACAGACACATGATAAATATGGGAATAGCTTTCAGATGCTAAGAAAGTATTAGGAGAAAATATAGTTCTGAAAAATATATATATTTTGACAGGAATACTGTGGGGACCAGCTTCATCAGTTAAACAAGTTTTACCTAATTCCATACAGGGTGCTGCATATGCCATGAAGCCAGCGGAAAGAAATTGCATTGGTCATGCTGCACGAATTAAACATGTTATTATAAAGGGGATCAAATTAAGGCTGCAAGTGCATTTCCTAATTTCTTTTCTACCATTCTTTCAATACAGATGCTTATTATAGTAATAATTTTAAAAGTTATGCAAATTCAGGGTGAAAGAAAGCGTATGATGAGCACAGTATGTATGCACAGCAGGCAGTATTACAATTAACTCGATCACAGACAAGTCTCTTGCATATACGTGCCATCACTTCTGATGGTCGCAAAATAAAAAGGTGTATAAAAAAATGGGATAAACTGTGGTGTAAAGCAGCTTGCGGATGTGCTTCATGTGACCTTGGATGCTTTTTATTTTGTCTGTTGACCTTCAGAAAGAGGCTAAACAGACCTCTGCTGTTTACTTTCTCTGAAGCTGATTAGTTATATGTGGACATATAAATATCAGAAGGCTAACACAATGTAGCTCTTCAGAGACTTAACAATATTTACTGGTAACACATTTTTTCATATAAATAACCAGATTTATATCCACAGGCACAAATGAGAGAAAATTATCAACAAATGTTAAAAGCTAATACAAGAGCTGACTAATGCCAAAAGCAGGCAATTGTCAGGTGGCTGGCTGTTGTGCAAGAGAGTGGGCAAGAAAAATAAGTGTATTCCCTTGGAATTAGACTTTCTCTTTCTTCCTCTTATCTTACTTGCCAATGCTTTTTATTCTTTACAGTATTTTTTCATTTTTACAGCATTTTTATAATTTAATTCTTACCTTTTTACCACCAGTAATATCTTCAGCACCCAACTGGCAAAGGAAAGGTCTCATCAGAAATCTTCATTTTGTGGGGGACTAACCAAAGAACGTTTTCTCATTGATCAGAACCATTTCCCTGTACCAGTTCTACCGGCGTTAAAGTATGTACATGGAGCAGTGAAAAGTGCTCTTGTATTGTCTGAGACCATCAGAAAGATAGTATGGCGGGAGTGACAAATGAAAAATCAGTAATCAGTTATCTTTTGAGAAAAGGGATACTGCAATTGTTGTGCCTGCTGTAAAAAAGAATAAAAATGAAGAGAAACGGCTTCATATGAGATCTGCAGATAAACTGCTGAGATGTGGCAAATCTACCTCCTGTGCTTGTTTTTGTTTGTTTTGAATAGATGCAAAACGTAACCTTACCCTGCATAAAAAATATGGGAGCCGTATTACAAAGAACATCTTTTACCAGAGAGGCTGGGTGCCGCAGTAAGTGCCATGAGATTTCCGACTGGCCTCCCTGACAAGAATAAAGTCAGTAAAAGCACTGAACTGGGTGCTCTGGGATCCGCAGTTGCGCTCTCTGCGCAAGGGCCATGAACAGACAATCTTTGTATGGGAGTGTGGCAAGAACCATCTGGGTAAGTGATGGACACTTTGGCACACGAGCAAACAAAACCAAAACACACAATAAATCGCCTCAGCCAATCCTGGGCTTCTATGTGAATTTTTTTGTTTTGAGTACAAGCTGATTTATGCCCTTTTATTGTTGAAACAAAAGAATTAAATAAAAATATTTACACTGACAACATTCAGCGGCGTCACTGAGCCAACATCCCGATTCTCCTCAACTCCTGTTTGCACAGGCCTGTCTTCTTCCAAGACGAGCTTTCTCGCAACGTCACACACACATGCACAGGTAACAGCACCGCACGTGTAGGCCTTCTGCAAGGAATACAAACAAAAATCTGACTAAAACACACTTAACAACATACGAAGAGGTATCGCCAAAGCTCACACATGGAAGCCATGGACGAGGTGCTTCACTTTTCTGAAGTCCTTCATCTTTCATGCTCTCGGGCATTCAGCCCTAAGCAGACCCATGTTGCTGCTGATGCTGCTTCACAGCCGCCGCCGCTCCCGCTCTGCCTTCAGGCGGCTCCCAGCAAGAGGCGCGAAGGCCTGCACGCTGCTTCTGCTCCCGAGGTGCAAGAATATTTATTTAATGACTTAATTCTGACAAGAAACCAGGGGCCTCAGAACGCCTCAACCTAACTCCCACCAAGACCTGGATGGAGATCCGCCCCTTTCCCTTCCCCCCCCGCCCTCGCGCCCGGCTTCCCGGCTCGCGCCGCGCCTCGCAGTGACGCACGCGCCTCCCCGCTTGGCGCCTGCGCGGCCGTTGGCCCCGCGCCCGCTCCCGCGCCTGCGCAATCGGAGCCGCTCCCGTCCCGCCTCCCCCGTGTGCGCGCCCTCCCCCCTCCCCCCCCCGCTCCGGCGCGGCTCGTGTGACCGGAGCGGCGGGAGTCAGTCAGCGCCCGCGGAGGGAGGCCCTGAGCCCGCCACCGCCACAGCCGGTCGCGGAGGGTGGGAGGCGGCGGCCTCCTCGGTCCCCGGCGCCATGAGCATCGAGATCCCGCCGGGCCTCACCGAGCTGCTGCAGGGCTACACGGTGGAGGTGCTGCGGCACCGGCCGCCCGACCTGCTGGGCTTCGCCGCCGACTACTTCGCCCGCCTGCGGGATGCCCGCGACCAGGAGGCGGCCGGCGGCGGCCGCAGGGTGGTCAGCTTCGACGGGGAGCCCATGCAGACCGAGTCCAATGGCGAGGAGGAGCCCGACCGCGGCGACGAGGACTCCGACTCCGACTTCGAGCGTAAGCGCCGGCGGTGAGGGAAGGCTGTGAGGGGGGCTGCCCGCGGCCGTGAGGGGAGGCTGTGAGGGGGGCTGTCCGCGGCCGTGAGGGGAGGCTGTTGAAGGGTCTGCCCGTGGCCGTGAGGGGCGACGGCGAGGGGCGAGGAAGGGCCGGGAGCGGCGGGGTCCTGTCCCCGGGGTGCCCGGAAGGACGGCCGGGCGCCTCCGCCAGCCCGTCCGCGGTGCCGCTGCCCCGGCTGCTGCCGCTCGGGGCTGCAGGGCGAGAGCGAGCGGGATGGATTGAATGGGGGAGAGGCTCCGGCTGCCGCCTCTTGCAGCACCGCGGTGCCGTGGCGGGTGCTGCTGGGCGCTTTCAGCGGGCTCCTTCCCGCCGTGGCTCTGCAGGGTGTCGGCTGTGCCCTGGGGAAGCTGTGCGGTTGCAGAACTGTCCTCGCGGGGGGAACCGTTGCTCGCCCTGACATTAGGCCCGTAGGCTCCAGTAAGAGGCTCATTCACTGGGTGGGGTCTCAGAAAGCAGATGCCGTATAACGGCCAAAATTGTGCCTTGGGGTCTGACCAGAGTTATCGGAGCAAATTGAGCATACTGCCAAGCATGTGATATGAAAGATCATGTGTTATTGTGCAATCTCTTCTGTACTTATCTTTACATTTCTGTCTTTAAATCATTGTGGACGAGTGTTTTTTTCGCTGAAGCTGGGGATGTTTGTTGCCACTGTTGTGTGTTTAAAATGCTTATTATAAAGCACTGAAATAACTTTTTACTATGTTACTAAATAGCAAAAATTCAAAGCCACCTGTATGCTCCTGTTTGTACTGTAGCTCTCCAAGATAGAAAAGATACTTACCTGATCGGGACAATGAAATGCCACTTGGGATACTTCAGTTTTTATTCTGTCAAAATGTACTGTGTGTCTTATGCAGTGTGCAGTGTTTATAATTTGTACTGTAATTGAGCTTCAATGCAAAAAGTTATTGAAGATGTTTGTGAATGGTACTTCTTGGTGCACCCAGAATTTTGGACCTGAAATTGCTGAATACTTTCCCATTATTAGAAGGTAATTTAAGGGGAGAGGGAAAGGCGAGAAAATGTATGCTTTCCCTAAACTTTCAATGTCCTCATCTGGGAGGTCTTATGCCCTTGACCTATAATGTGAGTAAAGGTTTCTGACTTTTATTGATAGAGGATCCTCTTTTAGACCAATTACTATATGTCACCTTGAGGATGCAGTGTGTTCTTACATCTGTGCTCTGGTTAACGGTTTTAAAGAGAGAAGAAGAAATTAAACTATGGAACAAATAATTGTTTTTATTAAGGAAGCATTGAGAGACCAGCTATTTTTACAGCCTTTTTAGGCTGGGAACTTCACGAAGTAACACACAGCTTCTGATCTTGAAAATATACAGTCTGAACAGGACATGCAAGTATGTGAGAGGACAAGAATAAAACGTACAATCAGAATGAATTAAAAAGCAGTTTGCAATTACTATCTAGATTTGAATGTTTATTTTTTCTAATGAGAGAGAGGTTTTGTTTAGGGCATGAAGAAGAAAAGATGAAAGGTGAAGGGTAAAGAGGTGGACACCGGTAGTGACTGGATCGTAGTTAAGGGGATACGCAAGTGTGAGCACATATTTATGACAGTAACTACAAGTGATTTTGTCCTGCAACCTAAGTCAGCAATATTTTCAGGCGTCTCTAAATACGAAATAAGTTATAGTTTCTTGTAAAATGTATTATTTTAAAACAAAGTTCTAGCTTGGAAAAATTGCAGTGAATAGTTGGATGTAATTTTTTAAAATGTGCAATATCTCAGTAGATAACGTTTTCCTTGTTTAAAAAAACAGCTAACCAAACAAAAAAACATAAAGACCCCACTCCACCAGAGCTTTTAATGTCATTGAAAGCAACTCTTCTATTTCTTGATCAGTTTATCTTGTTTTAGGGTTTGAAAGATCTTCTCCAGGGAAGTGAGTGTAAAGTTTTCCTGGTGCATGTTGGTAACTGCAGCTGAAAGGATCCTCTGAAGTTAAATATTTTCAGATAAAAAGCTAAAAACTTGATGGTGGCAAGCAACTTTTCAAATACAGCTTTATGTGGTGAGGCTGTCCAAAGCAGAAGGATGATTCCTCTGCTTCAAGTTTCTGCTCATCATCTTTCTATCTTAGTCAGAGAGAACATTAAATTAACAAGGCCGGTCAGTGTCACTTGTTGTAGTCGGAGCCCTTTAGGCAAGTGGCACTGTCAGTAATGCTGTTTTGCTTCTTATCTGAAAATCTGTGCTATTCCCTCTGTACAGTTTCAAAGACCCGGGGGGAGGAAGAGTGCTGTGTTCTTTCTTACGTTGTTTAGCATTGTGGGGAGCAGTCAACCATGGCTATGTATTTTTTAGATTTCCATTGTAGCTGTTGTCATAGAAGGCTTTATTAAAGAGAAAATGTTAAATCAGAGGTTCTGATATTTCTGTCCTCAATGAATTTTATAGATAGGACAATACTTTTACCTTGTTGTGGAAGACCAGATCCTGTGTGCTTATAGACTGCTCATCATTTAAAGGATACTTAGAGAAAACACAGAAAATGAAAGAGTCTCAGATAATCTCATTGGGGAGGCCCTAGTACTGTTTAGTAAGATTGCCTTTTTTCATCTTGGATGATTTAGGAAAGACTACAGTTAATTTCACTTTGTTTTCCTAGGTTAACGTGTGTTTACCTTTGAATTTCAGACAGGTGAAATGGATGTTTTAAAGATGTTTCTATGGCTGTTTTACATATAAAGATTGAATTGAACAATGGTAGTTTTGTAAAGTATTATGTTAAGAAAATTTAAAGCTAGTGTAAATAAGTAACCTGATTGTGTATGTTGGGCATATGAAAGATGTCTGCATAAATAATGTGGTTGTCTTCATGTTTCTACTTCTGGCTCAATATTAAATTTGTGTATCTCACTAGGCTGCACCTGCATACTATGAGCTAGAGAACACTCTGGATAAGTTTGTTTGGGTTTTTTTTTGTATGCTGTGAGTGCATGTGGTAATAGAAGGGAGAAATAACTTAAAATCAGAATAAGTTCTTGGCCTTTGCTGTAAGCCATGTGGCAAATGTCTTCATGTGGTCATAGTGACACTAGTGGTTCCTTTTCTGCCATAATGGCACTCCATCAATATGGTAAAAGTCACTGAAACTAACTAGACCACAAAAAAGACTTCTATTCTCTTGTGACACTTAAGAAATTACATCTAGGTTTATGTTTATTCCCTGAACTCCCTGGGAGTTTCATCCCTGACTTTAATCGTTTTTGTATATGCGATCAAAGGACGTCAGGACGCGGCTGTTCAGCAGAGTGGAGTGTAAGGAATGTGTGGAAAGAAAATGATGACAGTGGGCGGGGGGAACCTCCAGAAACATTTATCCAGTGGGCTATGGCAGAGATTTTATATGTACAAAGCTTTCCTCAGAACCTTTATTTGGTTGGTATAACTGCAAAATTGACGAGTTGATGGAGTTGGGAAAAGATGCAAAGTGACAACTTAAAAAATCAGGCCAAGGACATAACTAAGGATGGATATGTATTCTTAAAATGTGTCCTTGACCATAACTCTTGTAATTTTAACAAGGAAGCTCTGAATGGATGTGTTAAGGGTGTGGAATTAAAGCCACAGAAATGGTCTGTCCACTGTTTGAGACTGCGTCATGGCTTTGGGAAACCTTTTGTTGTGAGTGGCACGTGTGAAGGAAGGCAGGCAGCTTTCCTTCCTTATCAGTTGAGGCAATTGCACAAAGGTACAAGGTGCTGCACCATTAACTTTCTGTTGTATGTCTCCTTGTTTGTTATAGTAATCCGTTACAGAATAAAAAAAACCAACCAAAACCAAAAACACCCCCCCCCCCC
>VFFE01007160.1:1783056-1801078 GCA_008921705.1 Burhinus oedicnemus | reverse complement strand
TTTTTTTTTTTTTTTTTTTTTTTTTGAAAGTAATTGTTCTGAAACAGTTAGGTTTTTAAACATTTAATATTATCAATGTTTCTGATTAAAATTCAAAAGTATTTGTAAGACGCAAAGTGTTCTCACAGATGTCATGAAAGATGGCTCATTAAAATAGATTAACAGTCAGTCTTCTGTCTCTGACATCTTTGGGGAAGGCTGGCGGAAGATTCCACAGGTATTCTTGTTCTAAAATGCTAAAGCTTAATATTATCCAGAGTGGTGATGTTACTTTAAATATACCAGTTTCTCAAGCATATAGAAATTAAACATCACTGGATATAATTCGTATAATGATTTTAATTCTAATTTTGAGATTGTGTAACTTTATGATAAACAGCCATAAACTGGGCTTCAGTTTCTCTTGTATTCTCTGTGTGCATCTCTTAGATCTTGTGAAGTAATTTTAATTTCTTGCTGCTAAAAATGTTAATTATTAAAGTGTTGTGCCTTGTGTCTTTTTTTATAATACTGTCAAACAATGTAACTTTGTATGATGTGTATTGGTTTTGCCAGTGGTTTTCTTTTTAACTTTTCCTAGGTTTTACATGCAAACACTTAACTTTTCCTGGTTAAAAGATTTGCAATGTGTACCATTTGTTTTGAAGTAGTGTGTAATGGACTGTGGGGAGCTTTATACTAGAAGTTCTGCTACTAAAAATCAGTTCATCTGGAAGCTGAACCATGTAGTACTTGCTGCCTGCTGCACCTCACTTTGGTCAGGGAATTTCTTTTTAATGTTATTGGCATATTTATATTAGGATGAATGCTGACTTGTGCCCTCGTGCAGGGACTTCAAACATTCATGAGCATAAAAGAGGATTTTCCCTGGTGTGGGGAGAACACACTGATTTTTTTACTATTATCCCTTCTTAGGAAACAGGATGAAATCTGCCTGTCTTCACCCTTCCTCTTTCCCCTAAATCTTCTTCCTGTGAAAGTGCACAGGATGCAGTTACTGGAACTGTGTCTGTGTGGTTGTCTGTCAAAATACTTTTTTACGTGGAGATTATTCTTTTTACAGCTATATGTTTTAAGTAAGCGTTGCTGAATGCTGACTTAATATTGTTAGAAGCGTAAATCTGAAGGAAGAAAAGCTATAAAATACATTATTCTGAGATGTGGTACAGAAGTTATTTTTGTTCATAATTTTGTTGTGTATCACAACCTGAAGATTGCCCAGATAAGAAGTTTTAACTTTTCTAAATTTTAAAACATACATATTTGGAAACTAGTCAGATTTATTTATACTTTTGTAATAGATTCTTTTAGTAAACAAATTGTATCTGAATGGAACAAGATCCACTTATGGATTATTGATGAGTATAATTGTACTGATAATGCAGTAGTACTTCATGTTCTATACACGTAGAATTGCAGAATTGCCAGAGATGTTGCTAATACTTCTGCAGAATCCATGGTACTCTTCTGTACCTTCTCTCTCATCACTTTGTGCCACCCCTCAGTCTGCTGGCTGTCATCCTCCCTCAGAGCTGAGGCTGTGCTATCTGCTGTGGTGGTGTGGAAGGGCTGGGTGTGATTCATGTTTTATTGTCTCCGTAGTAAAGCTTCAGACAAGAAAATTAACATGAGTTGTGGAGTCAGTTGTGCTCATACAGAGGATCTTGCACCCTAGAGATGAGGGGAAGCAAGGTAGAAAACCTGGTGTCCAGCACTGGTTCTGAAGCTACAGGATAAAATCCTGTATATCCTGTGCACCTCTTCTTTCACTACTGTAGATAAATCTGTATATAGGACACAGATTGTGGGTTGGTGTGGGGTTTTTTTGTGTGTTTGTTTTTGTTTGGCCCCCCCCTTTTTTTTTATCTGGGAAACCAATAAATTCAGTTGCAAGTATATCTAGAACTTTTTATAAACAAGTGACCAAGGTTTTCTGGCTTTGGTTATTAAAAAATGTGATATGATGCATGAAACAATTTTTTCTCCAAATGTATTTTTTTGAACATATCACATATGGGGACACTAGTTCTTTGAATACACTTTTTTAATTTCACAAATCAACAACATATCATCAGTCTTTTTAAGCACTTAATTAAAAAAACTGTCAAAATCAGACTTCAAGAAGAATTGAGCCAGCTCTTTAAATTATTGATATTTTGAGAAAGACTGGTTTGAGAAAGGCCATTCACAAACTGTTCAGGCAGGAAGGAGTCTTCAGTGGTGATTACGTATATAGGATAGAGTGCTAAATCCTAGAAAACAGTGATGTGGGGAAGGATGAGGAAGTTATTGTAGATAATCAACTGATAATAGATGCCTTTTGTGACACTGGCTAAGAGGGCTGATACATATGTTGAGGTTTGTACAGGATGTGGATGCTTATTGGCTTTTGTGTGGCATTGATAGAATAAGAACTTGTTTAGTATGTAGCAGTAGGGGTCATCACTGAAAATTTTTTAAAATGCCCAAGGAAGTGCTCAGTTTGCAAGTATGGAGAATGTGCCCCTGCTAAGAAACTGTAGAAGCCCAGGCCTCTTTTCTTCCTCCCTTTCTCCCCTTCTCCCATTGAAAAACCAGCCAGACAAACTAAACCCCAACAGCCCAAAACGTATACGGTAGCTCTGTCAAAATTTATAGTTACCTACCCGGAAAAGGGATGCCTGAAACTAGAGGGTCCCTTAGTGCATCTCTGCAAATGACGTTTACTTCTATTTGCCTTGTTGCCATTGGAACTGAAAGTGGAAGCAAAGTGCTCTCTTGTGTTTCAGTTTGTGCCCATTGGCTCTTGTTGTGGCCTGGAACTGGACACAGTACTGCTCCAGGTGTGGCCTTACCAAGGCTGAGGTAGAAGGGAAGGACCACCTCCCTTGACCTGCTGGCGTCACTGCTCCAAAGGCATCCCAGGATACCATTAACCTAGGGTGTCTTGGCTGGCATATACAAGTGTACTTATGCCCTGATTTAAATGTGGATATGTGAGATTAGTCTCTGAATCAGCTTGAAGTGACGCTTGATGCTGGTGTTTCTAATTGAAATTCCTCTTGCTCTTTTATACAGATCAAATCAGATGACAGCACAACTGATTCCAGCTTTGTCTTATGTAAAAACATGCTATGTTTCATCATCCAAATCAGTAATGACAGTAGGAATTGGTAATGACATTAGAAGTGACCCAGCCAAAGAACTGTGGGCTTTTACATGCTTCCTGTTTTAGCTGTAGGATGCTATTCTTAAAGCCTACCTATGTACAGTACCTGTATACAATCCTGAGCTCAGGTTGATCTGGCAAGTATAGCTGTGTAACATAAATGCTGGGTATATAGAACACCATGCTCTGCCAGTGTAACTGGTTGTTTCTGCTGAGCTTCAGATCTTCTCTTCTTCCATATTTTTCTTCTAAATTGCTCTCTTTTGTAGAACTGGTTCAGTTATAGTTGTTTCTTACTGTCTGTCACATGAGATACAGTACCTGACTGTGAGAGTGACTCCAATCTGTTCTATCCGAGACTGTAAATAGCTAAGAGGCAAACGAAAAGCTTCTTATACTGCATCTCATCTCTAACTGCCCACGTTAATTCTTCTGTTCTGTTCTAGTGCAAACTTGAGCAGGCCAGCTGTATGTCAGTGATGAAAAGCTAAGACCAACCCTTTTTTGCTTTGTATTGAAACAGATTAGAAGTGCTGCTACAATCAGTGGTCATCAGTTGGCTTTTTATGTGCTCAGATTTGGGACTGAAACCTTGCTCTGTCCTCTGATTTGTTTTTTTTCTTTGTTGTCCTTCCACCATAAAATGTTCTAAAATGGTGGTGCATGTGCAAGTACAGGCTTGAGACTGACCATTTAAGTATGCCACGAGCACAAACAATTGCATCTTCCCCTTATGTGTAATTCACTTGTGTTGGAAGCTGTACTGAAGCTAAGCAGTATCCGTTAAGCCAATTAGCCTATCGGAGAAGGGCACTGGAGTCAAAACAGTTGGATCATGATGACTTTCTGTTCTTATGTTTCCTCTTGTGTAATTATTTTTGTGGCAACATATCTATATCTTAACAAGCTATGGTCCTGAAGTTTCATTAGGTATTTGAGAAAGTGTTTGTTATGATACTGTGGCAAAGATAGCGGAAGACAAATTCTCCAAGAAAATGTGTAATTCATGAAAAGCAAGTGTTGCTGTTCGAAGAGTTTCTGCATCCCTTTTACCTACTGATAAGATTTAGCTAACTTGCAACATGTGTAAGATCAGTTTGATGGTATAACAACTAGTTGCTTGTATTGGACAGGTAACTGTAGTTTTCATGTGCATATACACATGCACACATACTCTTTTCTCTGTGTAAGTTGCTGATCACTGCCCCATTTGTCAGAAATTTATGGAAGAGTACAAGCTGAAAATACGTAGATGATTGGAGAAATTTAATTTTATGTTACCATGGTTTGGCAAGGATTTGAAGCAAATAATGATGCTATTAACTCAGTTTTGTTTTTTTCTTAAAAAAGGGCAACTATATTGTTCGGTCCAGAATAATTATTCTGACATTGTAGGAAAGTGTCTTAAATCACTGAGCACACCTGTTAACGGAATTCTTTTATTCAAGTGCTCTTACATGCTTAGCAATGTTCAAGTTTTAGATTTTTTTATAAGTGCTTTGAGCTTCACTACACAGTTTCAGTTGCACTGAAGTTCAGTTTTCTTTGTCCTCTTTTGTATACACGTTAGATTTGCTTAACTGTCATAATGAAAGATGTGAGTGTTTAGTTGTATCAATTTGTTGGCTTTGAAAATTATGGCTGAATATAAACAATATTTTGCTTATAAGTAGTTTAAGGTGCTAGTAAACTATATTAGGTATGGAGGACATTGTAAAACTGTTTCATGATAGTAAATATTTGATTTTTCAAGATACCTTTTATGCCTTGATACAGCGTTATTTAAAGACACTATCAGTCTCACTAGGACTTTATAATAAGCCTGCCAAGCAGCTGCCAAGTGCAGATAGCCAACATTTACATTCAGTGTTGTGTGATGGTAGCCGTGACATGATTCCAATTAAAAGCTTGGTTTGCACACTGCAGATATCTTCTGAATATTAATGTGTACTACAGACAGAGCAGATGGATCTCCTTAAAATACAATGCAGTGAATGTAAAATTAAGGTTGGGTTTCTGGTGGAAACTGAGAGGCAGTCAAAATTATTCTTTTTTTCTTTGTTTTTCAGTGCTAAACCACAGTAATATCTGTGCTTTGTCATCATCTTCTTTACATATAGGAGTAAATCAAGTCTTCATTGTACATCCAAATAAAAATACAGCATTATGCCTTATTGGAGTTGCTTTAAATACCAAACGTACCTAGAAAAGTATTAGAAACACATACAACATTTGCTGTGCTTTAAAATATGCCTCTGCCTAAAGGACAGATATGAGGCAACAGATAATAGTTGAGATGTATGATGTCTAAGAGTTATTTGAGGAGTTGTTCGTTGACAAAGACTGTGTAAAAGTATATGTAGGTGTATGTATTTAAAGGGGATTTGAATACGTTATGTGAGGTGTATAGGAAAAGTTCATCCTGGGTAGGAGGGGTAGTATAAAACTGGGAAATGAAGAGAGTGACAAGGACATCAGTGGTGTGCTGCCATGTAGTATGTTGCAAACCCAAAGTTAACTTTCAAAAAACAGCAGCAATCCAGCTGTGCAAGTGTGTGGATTAATTACTTAAATATTTACCATGCTTGTATGGTCCTTGAGATATGGAATAAAGCCTTGGTAGTAGGAGTATATTAAAAATCTTGGAAATAACAGGGTAAGGTGGTATTGAAACAGAAAGCAGAAGGGTTTCTGTGTGAGTGGGAATTGTAATTTCCTCTTTTCTGCTGCAGTTGTGTTGTCCTCCCAGGCAGAATGCAGGCGTGTGAGAAGGGAGCGAGAGGCTGAGTGCAGGGGGAAGAGGTTATAGAAAAGGCAGTGACAGCAGGTGTGAAACATGTAAATCCAGTACGTTGTTTAACTTGCTAGTGTTATTACCATAGCTGTGACATGCTTCTCTCCCACCCTTTTTATACTTAATTTTACAATAGCTTATACCTGAGGCTGTGTAAACACTAAAGCTGGTGCCAGTGGTAGCGTTTTCCACTTCATCCATGTTACTTTAATGAAGATTTTCCCCCAGATCTATATTTGTGTTATGTTTGGCTATTTGTAGTTATATTACTTGGCTAATATTTCTCTCAAAGTTACTGGCCTAGCTGTAAACAAGATGTTCCTGGCTTCAGCAAGGGTACTTATTTAAGTGATATATGCGTACTTTCAGAGAGGTTGGCTGTGTGCTATTCCTGAGGATAATACTCATTTGATAAGAGGTTTTTTTAAAATCTAGACCACAGTGAGACTGAGAGGAGAATTGCTCATGGGGTTTGGGAGAGGACAGCAGTGACAGGTACTGTCAGTGTGAGAAAGAGCTGTGTCTGGACCTCACTCAAGCTGGTTTTGATGATGTTGTCCCACACTACAGTTGTAGGTGCCGTTTTCCTTAGCAGAGGAGTGTAGAAATTGCCTGGTGAATCTGACTTACCTGTCATGAAAGGCTTTCAGTGGGTTGTTGCTCTCATTAAAGTTTCCTTACTAATGTTTAATGCATTCAGTTGTGCAGGGTAATAGTGTGACTTTTAATTAGACTTATGAAAATAGAAAAACAAGTGATCTTGGCTGATTGCAGTGGCAGATCAGAAGGAGTGACTGAGATGATGCTTTTTGGGGCAGTGACTTAAGTGTCTTAGACTTACACTTAGCAGTGGCTCTGTGCTGTGGTAGAATGAAAAATTAAATAATAATTAAATATATAAAAAGTTTTCTCAGGTTTATGTGGTGTGTGTTTGTTTTAGTTTTATTCACATTGCATTCATCTGTATACAGTTCATTAATCTGTGGAAAGACATTTCTGAAAGAGCTGCAGTGGAAAATAATCAAAATGGAGTAGCTTACTAAACATAGCTAAGTAACAATTTTGTGACTCATTTAGGAATTATCTCCAGGGTTTCCAAGTGTGTTTGGTGAAACTCATCTTTCCAAGTAAGCCAAAAGAGGTTTAAATGTTGTTAATTTGTAACATAGAGCAATGACTTTGCACCTTATAACCAGTCAAAGGATTAAAATCTGGTCAAAAGTCTTTAGGGTTTGATATTTTAAAAGATACGAAGTTAAGTGTTCTAAGTGTCTTAGAAATCAAAGCCATAGTAAAAAAGCTAGTTGAAATGCAAGTGTTGCTTTAAAAGAACTGTACTTGTCAAATTTTGCTTTAAACAGCACTTCTGACTTTTCTACCAAAAAGATTTCAGACAAAATTTGTCTTTATTACATTTCAAAGGTCTTGAATACCCTGAAGCATTAATCCTGCCCCCTAATATATCTATGATTTCTGATGGGATGGGAGTCTGATAAATAAAGAAGTGACGTTTAAAAGCAGGACTGGTAAGGTAGAAGGGAAGTGTCAAAAGACTTGGAAAAGTATGTCTTTCCTTTGCCACTGCACCTAGATGTGAGGCTGAGTTGCCCGTGTTTCTTACTGGTTAGGAAATACCTCTTGGTTCCCTAGATAAGATGCAACTGTCTTTTCCTGTATGAAGCATTTATTTTAAGGAAACTTGCAGTTATTTTTCCTTGATGTGATGTTTCTGTTACTCTGTAGTCTCATACTCATCTTTGACCCTTTCTGGCTTTTTCATTGTCAGAGAATCCCTATGAAAGTCACTTCCAGATATATTCAGGATCTTTACTTTTTATTGTTTACTTAATGTTGGGTTTGTAAGCCTAACATCATTCTGGCTCTTAAAACTTTAGTGATATTTCTAATGTGGCTCCTTTGCTTCCCTATCTCTGAAATGCCTTCTTCTTTTAAGCTTACTCCTAAAGCCCAAGCAAATTTCCCCTTTTCACCTACTGTGTCTTGCTTTGCTGTACCCTCCAGTGTCTTGCCTCTTCTGACAATACTTTGAAGATTTGTCAGTTCCTTCTCAACTCTCCTAGTTCTTTGCAGCATCCTTCCTTTTCTGTGCAGTATATAATTTTGTCTTTTTAATCCTGAAAAAATTCCTAAATCTTTCATTTCAGTCCCTGAAAATCTCCACTGTGGTATCAGCATACAGTTACATCTTTAATCACTGTGAAATGTGTTCTTTCAGCTGAGATTGCGGCTTAGCACTGGGAATTTGTCTAATTTCATTTCTGTAAAGCAAGCACATGCCTTATTGCTATCTCTTTGGTCTTCATAATATAGATTACTCTCATAAAAAATCAACGCCAAAAAAAAGTGCTATGTTTGGCTAGATCTCTGAAACATGTAAGCAAGAAATAGGAGAGGGCTGTGTGGGTCATGCCATTGCAATGTCAGATAATACGGAGTGCTGCTTGATAGGTACTCATTCTCCTGTACTTAGGCTTCAGTCAGGCTGTATTAACTCCTGAATTCTGAGAACAGGGTTCATTGCGTAACAGGGGCTCGGTCCTTTTCGGTGCTGAATTAACATCTGCTGAGAAACATAATCGAAATAGTACCATGCATGACTGTTCAAATTCAGTCATGGAATGATAATACTGAAATAGTGATGCATTTTCCTAAAGTATCTTTAATAAAAAACCAAAACAAAAAAACCCAAACAAAAACAACCAAAAAACCCAAAAAACAAACCAAAAACCCCACAAACAAAAAACTCTTAACATCTTAGTCATGAAGTGCTATTATAACCAGAGGTTCACCCAAATTTCTTTGAGTCAAGTAAAGGTTTATCTTTCTTGAATTTATCAGCTGTTTAAAGTCCTTCCATTCCAGAGTGCATATTAATTTTTCTTCTGTCTTAAAAAAAAAAAAAGAGCCAACCCAAAATAGCACAGCGGCTTTAATAACTTTGTAAAACGTCCTTTTTTAACTGATACAGATGCTTTGCTTCTTGACTCCACTTTTTCCTTCAGAAGTAGTTATTACATTTGTTCTATCAGAGGGGTTCTAAAATCTTTGAAAGCAAGGATCAGGGGCTCCTTTAAGATGATGCTTTCAGACAGTGTTTTTCTATTTTGTGTCAGTAATTTTAAAATCCAAATTAAAAAAAAATCAATTAAATTGGAGACCAGGACGTGCTGCTACTTTGTTTTTATATTTTATTATCTCTTGCTACTGATGAGAGTTATTTTTAAATACTGGGAATGAAAAGCCTCTATTACTTCTCCTGTAGCAGAGAGGAAAACAGTGTTTAATATTAATGTAATTTTAGTTATTGTTTTTCAGCTTAATGGATGTAAAAGTCTCTTACAGAAAAAGAAAGTGTGTGTGTATACATAGACAATCCTGGACCATGGTTTCCATTTTTCTATCTTTTTTTGTTTTTAATGTTCTGTGCTCCCTCTGTTCGTCCTCTGAAAGAACTCGCTTCCTCCCTGGTGTTCACTGACCTTTTGTCTTCCTCCGAATATCTGGCATGCTTCAGTTGACACCATCAGAATCTCTCTTGCCTGTCTCTAAACAGGTTCTGAGTTTCCATCCTCTTCTGGGGAAGGAAATAGAAGAAAAAAAAATTGGCACCTGTAAAAACTCTTGTCCGTTTCTCTGTTTTGCTTTTCTGAAAGAAACGTTGACATGAGGGCTGCTAGATTCCAGAACTGCCTCTGAAAAACACTGTAGTAGTTTGTAGCGCACTCACACTCCCCACATTATCAAGCAGAGGCCTGGAAGGGGTTAGTGGAATTTGCCACTGTCCAGCAGCGACATCCTGAAGGAAATCATAGATGTATAACTTTTATTTTATTAAAAGTCACAGGGAACACCATTATTTTATTTGCTTGTTGAAAAACAAGTTCAGATTTGCATTTCTTAAAGTATGATTGCATATCTGATGATGAAAGCCTTGTTTCTGATATAGTGTTACTTTTTAATTACTAGAAATCCTAAAAAGTTGATACTTGAATTTTTACATTTTCTTACAGTTGCCGTGGTTCATATTCATGTAAGGCCATTAACATTTTGGTGTGTAGCAAAACAGTTTGACAGCTGTAGTCTAGCACTTCCTTATCGTAACTTGATATAACATTCCATAGAGACAGTCACGCCTCAGATTTATACTGCACTCTGCTTCTGGTATTGCAGCTTTAATAGTTTATAGTGTCAACTCACATGTTATTTGGATAATCTTAATTGACTTGTTAAATAAGAACAATTTGCATTCTGTTTCTTTTTTTTTTTTCCTCTGTTCACATAGGATGATTTTGTGCCATGATTTGATGGGAAAGGACTCTAGAAATCACTGATTTCTGCTAATTTGTTTTAATAAAGCTCGTATTTTATGCCTATGCTCTATGAACTCTGAGTACTATACTACTGAATTTATGCAACCTGTTATAAGCTTTGCTCCATCTTTCATCAGGAAACCTTCAAAAAATGGTTGAGTTGATTAGAGTGTTGCATGAAAGATCTGTATTAAATTTTTGTGTGCACAGCAGTTTAACTTAGTCTGCTGCTGTAAATTGTATCCAGTATCAGAAACAATCAGCATGGGGCTATTTTTTTCCCCCCCTGTTTTAATTAGGAAGTGTTCACAGGTCCTAGTAAAAAGCAAAGTGCTTGTGGAGGCACAGAAATAAAGTTTTCAAGGTGTCCAGTACAGAGTGGTAACATCTAGTACTCTAAGCTCATGCCTGGAATGCCAGTTCTTCGTTTGTCCCTGAATTTTTCCTGTGACCCTGAACTGATCTTTAGAGTTTTATTTATCCTTTCTGTAAGAATTTAATGTTCTAGTATGTGTAAGAAAAGGATAGCAATAGCTAGGAGAATGATTGTTGTGATTTTTTTTCTCTTCATTTCAAGCTTTATTGTCTTCTGTAACTGTACAATGCTTATGAGTAGTATAGAGAAATAACTTATACTAATATGGTAGTAGTGTAACTTTTAAAAAGCTTGTTGGTGTTTTTTACCAATCACTTTTCAGTACACTGACAAAGAAGTGATCCCACACACTGTAGGAAAAACATTATTTAGATCTGATTTGTAAAGTTGGAGAATAATTTTACTGTCACTTGTTTGGCTTAAATACTTTAATTGTTGGCTTGGTTTTGAAAGCAGGGGTAAAAAAAAAAAAAAAGTCATGTCTGTGTCCTTTTTCTTTTATATACTTTTTCACCTGTGGGGCTGAGTTTTAACACCGGCCTATAACCATGGTCAAAACTCTCTTAAGTTAAGCATGGTGAGCTGAAATCCAGTATCAGATATTTCAAAGAAAATCTCTATGCCAAAGCAAACTGAAGAACATTGGAGAAATTCCTGTTTTTTTCACTTTTGGAAAGTATTTAAATAATAATAATTTAAAAAAATTAAAAACTATATTTGAGGTCAGTGGTTCCCAGCATTATCACATACCAGTCTCTGTTTCTGAAATTGATATTCCTAATTTTTCAAGTGAGAAAAAGGAATGGAATGGAGCCGCTAATAAGTGGTAGTATAGCTGCATGGCAGTAGTGCTGTTAGCTATAAGGTACATTTGTGGATTTAACTAACGTAATGTACAGTATTGATTTATTTATGCAAATAATTCAAATAATTTTTATTAAATAAATGGAATGACATACCTTTACTTTGAGGAAGAAAGGTTGTGCAGTCTTTTATTAGCAAATATGTACATGACTAATTTTTGCTGACTTAGCTGATTGAAGGTAGTATAAAATGTTTTTGAAATTGGGAAGCTGAGCACCTTTATAGCATCATTTCTTCTTTAAGTGTTTGTGGTATGTATGTGGCATTCATATATATATGAATGAATGCCCACTGTTTTGTTGGGGTTTGGTTTGTTTTTTTTTTTTTCCCCTTTCTCCCCAGTGCAGGAAAAGGAAAATGATGAGTGAGGTCAAGTGATACTGACATAAAGTTGATAACTACTTATTTAATAAGTATTAGATTTAAACTAGAGAAATTCTAGAAATTGCAGTTGTAAATAAAAAAGAATCCTACAGTCAGAAACCTGTAATTTTTTAAAATCTGAAACAACCCCTATTAAGTGTTCCTATCTAGTGCTTAATTCAGGCTGTGCCTCAGGACAGTATGGAAAACGCACACAAGTTCAGCAGACATTTCTGACTTTTCTTAAACAGTGGAGTAGGATCGCTGTCCTGAGTCAGTTCTGGCAAAACTTGACAACTTGATCTGCCTTTCCACTGCCAGCGTCACTTGCCTTTCGCTGCCAGGGAGGAAATTGGGCCGTTTTCGTCTCTTCTGGTACAATGGTTTAGTTTACCTCAGTTTCTGTTGTGTTTACCCAGTTACTGGGTCTTGGCTCCCATGAGCCAAGTAAAAGCAGGGACTGTGCCAAAGGTATGAGACATTTTGAACTTGAATATTGCTGCACCTGAGGTTTTGACATAATGGAGAGTTCGCAGTACAATCATCTTGCAGCAAAATCTTTTAATCTCATTATAATTTCTGCAATTAACACGTAACTGACCGGAGACAGTGCCCATTGGTGTGCAGGAGGGAAATTCTAAATGTGGCTACAAAAAAATGAATTGTTTCCTGGTTTAAAGCAGTTATTTCTTTATATTGATGAAGATACCAGCTCTCCTGAGAGGTACCAGGTTGGTGTGTTGGATTCACTGTGAAGTTCTTGTTACAGTGTAGGCAGAGGTGTGCTCTAATGGCCCTACTGGTGTAAGAGGTTACTGTTAGTGTATCTGTCACTGTGGCTTTAAATTAGACTCCCTTTAGTGTTCGGTCTAGGAAATAGGCTGGGTTAACCGCAAATGTATTATTCCCTTCTGCCCCATCTAATTTTTTTGGAATCTGTCCACAGACTGATCTAGGTGTACGTGGGACCTTCATGAGTTGTTCTCTCAGCAGTCCTTGACATCAGGCTGTTCTCCCTGTACTTCTAATGACAAAATGCAAGGATGCCATAGGAGTGGCTATACTGTCTGTGCAATACTGAAAATAGTCATAAACAAAGAGAGCTTTTCATTGGTGAGCCAGAACAAAAGAAAATGCTAATCTTCTGTAGTAGGAAATGTCAGATTTTACCTCTTTACCATAAAAATAGTCATCTTCTGACAACATACAAAACTGAACCTGAAATTTTATACATGTTAAAACTGTCACTGGTGTAAGAAAAGCAAACTATCATTTTAATCTTAAAAGCTTTGTGGAGGCAGAATAATAGTGCTCTCTTAACTGTCCTTAAAAGGTTATGGGGTTTTTTTCCTCGTTTTTAACACTGTGGAAAACTTGATGCTGTTTTGATGACACTGAACCCTGCTATGGGATAAAATAATCAAGATTCTAAAAGAAGCCATAGTCTTTGAAAAATGGAATTTTTTTCCTTTGTCAGAGTTTTCAATAGCATATTAGTTCTGTTCAAAGATGTTAAAATGTTATTCTTAAACATGAGTAAGAAATGTAGTAGTCAAAAGGTGGAGAAGAAAGTCTGCATTTGCAAGACAGTGCCTGAAATAAAATCATGTATTTAGTAATGATGTTGATTAAAAGTATCTGAATCCATATATGGAACTAGTTAATCATTTAATTGAAACTTTTATGACCTAGATGAGGTGCTTTTACTGCAAACTTATCAAATTAAGTTTTGAATTTAGTATTTATCTTGTAATAAATCACTTGGTAGTGGGAACTGAACAAATTGGTTTTGGTCCCCTTGTTCTTCAGTATATTAGAACTGGTAGGCATTTGTCTGTGTCTCTAGATAAGTAGTAGTGAGTTTTCCCATTTCTTAAAATCCAAATTTGATTCCCAACTTTGAATAGTTACTCAGTTAAATTAGCTCAATAAACTAGAGATAAGGATGAATGTACTGTTGCAGGGAAACTAATGTGTAGAGCAGTATTCTGTCACCGCTGGTGGCCACAGGCAGGCCCATGTGGAAAAGCTAAGAACAGGGCAAAATGTATGAACATTTTCAGTTCAGGGAGTTGCATGAATTTGTTGTTTGTTTGATAAACCGGAATGGATCTCTGTTCCAAATGCCTGTCTCCCCTTAAGGTGATATAAACTTCTTGCATCCATGATGTCCTTTGACAAGTGAAATATATGCTGCCCTTATTTGCAAGAAGGGTTGCTGCTGTCAAAAATTGCTTAAAGGTTTGCAAAAAAGTTTCTTGATTTCTCAGGTTTATCATTCAGTGTTTTGAACCTCTTCAAGCTTGATGTATGAAACACTGTGTCAATGTTATTTTTATAAGCATTGTGCCGTGTTATAGAAGTTTAGGTCTTGATCTAAATTTTAAAATTTAAAATAATCTTGCTTTTAATCCTTAGCTTCTTGTTAAGCCAAATATTGTCTCCTTGTTGGCAGATACAGCTGAAAACTCTGTGGAATTGGCCTGATTATTTTTCCCCCAACCTCTTATTTTTTCTGATTTCCTTTATCTTTACACAAGAGTACACAATAATAATTTTAATCTTTTTTTTTTCCTGGTATTATTCTCAGTTATGTGTTTTAATATAGACACAGGGTGGTTGTAAATGCTCAAAAGAAGCTGAGTTTCTATGTATTTTCTTAAGAAAGCATTGATCTTCATATTCAGGCGGTGCTGAGATACTAAAAAGTTTCTAACTTCTAAGAAATGATGGGATCATTAAGATTTTGGTAGCGTGCGTTTAATAAATCTGGATCTGTGATGCACATGCTTTGATGTGGTATAAAGGCTCATGTAATTCTTAAATGTTTAAAGAGTGGAATAAAAAAGTCACTAGTTATATCGGGAAAAATGCAATTATCAGTTGAGGGGAAGAGGAATGGGAAAGCATGAAGCATTCAGAATAAAATTACTTTGTTAGTGGTGAAGGGGAGCATGGTGTTTTGGTTTTGCTCTTGGTGAAGTTTTACAAGTTGATTGTTTTTTGTGTTGAGACTGAAGCAACTCACAAAGACAGTAACTTGAATACAGTGAAAGGAGAAAAGAATACTGTTTACGAAAGGTTGTCTTAATGTCAAAATGTATGTGAATAGTGAAAGTGAGGAATTTCATCCCAAATTAGAGATAAAGTTTAAATACCTTGTATACCTAACAGCATGAACAAAGAAGCAATGAAACAATGGATCCTTCATCTCAGAATTTTTCAATTTAAATCTGTGCCCATATGGAAGATAGCCTTGGTCAAGGATAGATGAGCGGAGTTAGTATGGGAGCACTGCCTGAACAGTTACATGGCTTGTGTTGGGTAGGAGTATAGAAATGGATTAGCTAATAAGTTCCATCAGCTTTTGATCCGTGTTAAGTAGCTATACCTAACTCAAAGTGCTTGAATGTTTTGTAATAATGCTAAGTAAAGTTGGCTGGGAATTAATGATAGGTTAAAATTTGGTAACCTCTGTAGAGGTATATTTTTTCAGAATTGCATAAAAAACCCCAAAATTGCTTACCCTCCATTTTAGCATGTAATGACCTGTGGAATATCAAATTTTAACTTTGAATAAACACTTACGGGCTGGCAAGTAAGTGGATGAAAGCTTTATATTGAAGCTCTTTTTTTTTTGAGATTTGTGTAGTAAAAATGTCATGATTATTCAGGATGATCACTTTGAATTTGTAATAACAAATAACATTTGTAATTTTGATTTGTTTATTTTGCAGCTCCAGTTGTTAACCGATACAACAGAAGAGTATCAGGTATGATTTACTTTTAAGAACTTAATGTTTCTGGAAAAGTTTTGAAATGTGTATTTGACTAAAGGAATTACATTAAAAATTATCTTACTCTTCATCACTGCCTTACTGCTCATACTTCTTGCAGTATTTTTTTTTTTTTTAAATAACGAGAATTGTTTCTTAATTCACTGTAGAAACCAACAGGCAACTCATTGAGAGTAGTGTAGGAAACAGTTCTGTGGGTGATTGCAGACTATTAAAGCAACTTCAGCAGTAGTAATGATTCTGTCCAGAAAAACTTCCCAGAACTTTTATGCAACATAGTAATTATGGCAAAGGCTTGCTTTGCAGTGAATTGAAAAAGTGGCAGCTTCTTTCTGCTGGAACACATCTCTTAATCTTCCATGTTGCTAAGAATTTTATCTCTGGTTAGAATACAGAAATATGGGGGTGGGGGGGGTGTCCCTTCCTTGTGTTGTTTTAGCCCCTTGCTCGTGCAACTGATTTAAAATTGTAGGATTTGTGGCTATTCACTTGTTCTGGAGACGCAGGTCATACTTTTTGTTTGTTTTCTATCTTAACCAATATTAAATGCTTTAATAAGTAGCTGTTATTCCCAACAAATTATTTTTAAAGTTACTTTTGAACAGTATCACGTGCAGAAAATGTTATGTGTAGATGAGAAGGTATTGTATTATTTTTTCATTTGAGATGCAGTGTGGATTGCTTTGTGTAGCTTACTCTTTCTTCAAATGTTTAATTGTAACATTTAGCTGTTTTAGAAAGTTGTTACGGTTCAGATTTGAAAAATGCCTTTGTAAAAATGCCAACATGTTCAGTGTTTTTTCTCTAGTCTTCAGTTCAAGTCTACCCAGTTTGTAACTTGTATATATTATCTGACGTGTTCTTTGGTATGATTGTTATGGTGGGGCAGTGTAGATAATATATATATGGTATATAAATATATATGAGATAAACACATATTTAATTTTATGTGCAAAATGTCCTTATATCCAATCAGTTCAGTTGCTTTACTACTAGTTGCTTGGGTATGATTAAGGGTATTTATGCATATACGTATAAGTAATTGTGAATATAACGAGAACTTCATAACTCTTAAATTGACAGTGTGGGTAGTTTTGATATATGATTACAGGAGAAATTTAGGCAAGACAAAACTATCTTGAATGGTGGAGTTTGATACTCTGATGGTAAATATTGGAAGTCATACATTGTAGAATATCTTAATCTGGAGAGTCCCAAGACACTTTCATTTCTCTGCTAATTAAACTAATCCATCGTGGAACTTGCTGACAGAGTAAAACCTTACAAATGAGAAGTGAATACATCTCAAATTTAATTTTAAATAAAGGCTAAATTACTCCCAAAGTTAAAAAGTTGAGCCTTAATCAGAGAGTAGTTGTAATCTTTTTGAATCTTCAGTGCTGAAATATAATATTGGTGCTATCATAGTACTGAGCTGCTCTTAGTTAAACAACAGGTTCCTTCATTGAAGGGGTCTAAAGGTTAATGTGAACAACTAGACAGCAAATGTAAAATTGAATTGCTAACTTATGCAATTAGATTAAGGACTATTTAGATGCTTAATAGCACTACTGCTCTAGGAAGAGCTAGAATAATTGAGAGATTACAGTACATGTTAGAATTCTCATGGAGACAAACATTAATAGAATATGTATATTTTACTGCTGTGTGTTAAATGCTTTTCAGAAAAAAACGTTTTTTCTCCACTTTCTATATATACACTGTACAGGTCATAGTCAGTGTGGAATTTGTTAAAATGTGAAAGGCATGCAAACAGCATCCGTGCATATACAAGGAGACTCCATTTTCCTTCTCTTGGCAGGAAAAGTACAGAAACCTACTGGTTTGGGGGCGGGGGGGACTATGTTTGGTTAGGTTTTTTTGCACTCCATACCTGCTGTGTCTGTCAAGAAGTTACCCAAATAGGAACAAGACTGGCAGGGTTCTCCTGGGTTGTTGAACTCGACCCCCTGCTATCACAGGCAACCACATTTTATAATCCCTTGCATAAAATGAATGACTGATTTTTTTTTGGTTTTCATGCTCTGAATTTGATTTGATTTCCTTGTTAGATGTGTTAGGTTTTAAAAATACTTTTCATTCTGCAATTTTTATAGGATTTCTTTTTTCTTTATAAAAAACCTCAACATTGCATTATGGATTACTCAGCCTAATATCGAAATGTATCTGTTTTTAACTAATTAAGTAAAGCAGAACAAACCATGGAGAAGAACAGCCGACACACAATTTTTTTTGTAATTGCATTTAGTGTATTCTTTTCTTGTCTTCTATTCAGAAGTAGTTCCTGGTAGTGTGTATTCAACATTGTCAGTCAGACGACCCCTTCCC
>VFFE01007160.1:1744426-1783036 GCA_008921705.1 Burhinus oedicnemus | reverse complement strand
GTAACCTTTTTTTGTTTTTTTTTTTTTTTTTTAAATAAAATTTCATTCTCTCCCTTTTTGAATGGTTGGAATTTAATTTTCTTTTTTTGAGGTGGGACGGAAAAGAAGAGAATTGCTTTCCCCTTCCCCTCCCCCTTTTTGTTTGAAACCCAAGCTGGTTTTTAACGTGTGAATTAAAGCCCAAATGAAAATATTCCCACACGGTTTGTTGTGCACAAGAAACTGAAAGCAAACACACTGGAGGAAATCTCAAAATGCATGTCATGATACAGGCAGTTTTATACTTAGTGCAAAACATGGTGCTGTGATGCATATATGTGAAGTGACCTCAGGAGTTAGATGTGCTTTGTGTTTTTCTTGTGAATAAATAAGGCAGCACTTTATCCCTTTTTTAATATAAGTTTTAGACAAAGTCATAGATGTTATACTCTTACACTGATTAATGCACTCATGGCAAGTTTAGGTTGCTGTAACTTCAGATTAAATGTGAAATGGATTGAATAGTCCATGTAAAACAGAAAAGTTTAAATGTACCTTATTTAAATATGAAAGGATATCCCATGTATTTTCAGAAACTTCACTCAGAGCACCTTGATGAGACTGTGTGTACTCCAAATAATGCAAAGCTTTAGTCATCCTGTGAAAAAAACTAGCTACAGGGTATATAATGGGTTTAAAGCAATCTCAGTTAGGCATTGCTGTGAGCACTTTTATAGTGCTTATGTTTAAGGAGAGACTTAAATCAAGGTTTGGCTTTGGGAGGTGGCTTGTGCACGAGTACTTGACTGCCTGAAGCACTTACCTGATTCAGATTAGTGTGTCTGAATGTATGTTTTTCCTGTGTCTCCAAAATTTGGGACAGGAAGGGGTATAATCTTCTTAAACTCACTAATCTTATGTAACAGGAAAACACAGAACTAAGTGTTTATAAATAAAGCACACAACTTCTAACTGATGAAGTTCTGCCTAGTATTAGTCTTTTGCCAGACTACTTCAACTGTGTATTTTCTGTAAAAGAAATCCAGTTGTTCAGTGAGCCACTGAAGTCGAGAGTTGACTCATCCTGAAGATGACTTGCATCAAGTCAAATAGTTATGCCTTCACCATTATTAGCAAGCACCAGGGCTTCCAAGTTGCTCAGTAGCTGCACAGAAATGGGGGTAGCTGCTAGGTTTTTCTTCAAGGGATTGGACAGTGGGTTTCCGCATTCCCTGCTTTGCCCGTGTGCTAGGATGGGAAGCAGCCGTTTCAAAGCATGGGGACCTGGGGGCTTCCACATCATTGCTCCGCACAGAATCCTTTTGTGTCAAAACCGTGCTGGTTTTACATTGTTCGCTGTTGCTCCAGTTAAATAGGCAATACTTGTTCCATTAGGGGTAATGTGATTTTTAATCTATTTGGACATTCTGTAGAACTCTTCAAAAATCGTATCTAAATTCCTGAACCAATTTCAGAAATGCCTTCTAACACTTTGACATCTTTCAGTTCTCTGTCACGATAGATGACAGAAAAATGTGGGTAGTTTTCATTGCTAAATATCTGCTTTGCTCTAACACACACAAGTGCTTCAGTACACTTTTCTCAAGATGCCGGTGGGTTTTTAAAAAATATTATCTGCCTTATTGCAGGTTTAGCAATTCACATATCAGAATGCAAGTATAAAAACAAGAAATGCCTTGGCCTGGAAACTGAAAGAGAATTTCTTATTTCTAAATTGGAAAAACACTTTTTCTGTTTTATTCCTTATCTAAACTATCTTTCCTACCTACTATTTGCAACTAAAAGCCTGTAAGATACATGCCTTTTTTTTTTTTTTTTTTTTGGAAGGTATATGAGCCATTTCTTGGAACTTGTACTGTTTTGATGTAAACTGAATGTAAAATGAACATTCTCCATGCTTTTTAACTGAGATAAAGTATCAATGTGTTTATCAGGCACATAAACATTTTTGGCGCTTAATTTCTGGTTTTATCTGCCTTAGTTACGTAACCGTTTAGAAATGTGGTAAGATTTATGTGATGGGCTAAAACAGAAGATCATTAAAGCAGAAGGCTTACTTCTACAATTGTGAATCTGGGTGCTCTGAAATAGTAGTAGCATCATGTTTTCCAGGAGACCTTTTTTATGGATGACTATCTCATCGGTAAGGCTCTCTTAGAAGGCTTGAACAAGGTCAGCAGCATGTTTATCCATTTCAGTCTTCTGATTTCTTAACTTGCAAGAATAAAGATTGCTTCATTTGAATTTCTGAGGTGGCACCACAAGGAATAATAATGTATAACTCTAAAATACCCTGCTGCCATTTTAAGATTTTTTTTTTTGTTGTTGTTTAAATGTAGTAAAGGGAGTTGGAAACAGAAGTAGCAAATTTTAAACTACTGTTTAAGATCTAAGGGACAATACTTTGGGTTTGGTTGCTACGATGTCAGAGCTGTGAACTCCTTTGATACTGCCACACGGAAAGCTTTCTTATTTTTAATTATTCCTCTACCGTGATCGAAAGCTTTTTGTTTCTTAGTCTCATGCAGACTCACCTCTTACTGCAAGGTCCAGAGCACGCTAGTGTCTGATGGGATACTGGGCTCTGCTGTTACGAATAGAGACGTGGAAGCCAAAGTGCAGGAGCCCTAGTTGTGGCTTAGTTAGCAGATGATTACTGTGAAATCGAGTAATCTTGTCCTGTGGTTTGTCCAGCTGTACAGGAGAGAGGCTACTTGCAGAGTGGTATATTTTATCTGCAGAGTGCTTTCACAATAAGTCCTTTGTACATTATAGGATTTCAAATTATC
Source organism: Burhinus oedicnemus (assembly GCA_008921705.1). Taxonomy (NCBI): domain Eukaryota; kingdom Metazoa; phylum Chordata; class Aves; order Charadriiformes; family Burhinidae; genus Burhinus; species Burhinus oedicnemus. Next base: position 1,780,247 of record VFFE01007160.1, on the reverse strand, counting down.
AAAAAGTACAGTCTAGAAATTATGTAGAATTATTGGAGTGTATGCACAAATGTGTAGAAGCATTTTATTCAGTTATTTTTGTTGGTATTTTATTCTATGAAACAAAGTAGCCTCATGACTTTATTATTTTCCAGCACCAGGCTGCTGTGAGGTGGGAGTGTATGAGCCTTTAACCACTCACGAGCATGTAAAGTGGAAGGATAAGCTAAAGCACTTTGCATAACTCATACATATAATTCAACAGGCAACTACATAAAGCAAGTACAATAATACACAGCTGTTGGTTTAATTTAAAAAAAAGAAAAAAAAAAAAGGCAAATGTCATGTTCATCTGGTTATACCAAAGAGGTAGGAGAAAAGTCTAAGAGAATTCTGTCCCCAGTCCTGCATTGGCACATTTTTTTATTTTTTGTTTTAATTGCTCCTGAGTAGGAGGAGGAATTAAATAAAGTTATACAGGCTGAGGATTCTCTTTTGAAGTTTCCTTTCAGTTCAGTAGGATGCCTTCCTCACCCCAATTTGCCTCTTACTTTGACAGGAAATGTCTTTGCATACTAGATCCCAGGAGCAGGTTCTCCAGTGTGCTGAGGAGCTTTTGGCCTATTCTTTGTCTAGTGCTGTGTGCCCCTGCCACGTGTGGCGTGGCCATGGTAAAGCAAGGCCTGTCGGTTAACTTGGGGCAGCTTCCAGGCTAGATACTGTATGTTGCAGAAGGAGTTAGGCAAAACAAAACAAAAAACCAAACCCTGAACAAAGCTTATGTAGAAATAATAATTAAGTAGGAATGCATTGTATCATAAAAGTGCTTTATGTTTGTCTTTTAAAATCTAGTTGAAGCAGTATTGTTTGCATGTAATGCTTTCATTACACGTATGTAAATCTAAAAGAGACTGTGATTATTCTAGGTCTTTCATCAGGAAAGTTATCATTTTACCCCAAGGGAAATGTAATTTTAAATACTTTACCAAATCTTCCTGTAGTGGAAAAAAAAATTTTAATTTGTGGCTGTGTTGTTTTAATGGTTGTTCTGCTGTAATGCATTGTCTAAATTGCTTTACTCTATATCTGATGATAAAGCCTTTTAGATAAACACTTACCAGATTTTTATTAATCTATATGAATTTAGTAAAAATATTTGAAAAATGCATTCAGAATATATAAAACAAATGCACATATGGAAATAGTTGTCAACCAATTGTGATTTTAAAGGGCTTATTATATTGCCTGTATTTACACGTCTTCGGAGAAAAGATGTCTGTGCATGTAGAGTTGCAAAGAAAGCAAAGAAAAAAACATTATAAAAGGTGTCATTTATAATTGATTATGCAGTCTGTTCTGAACTTATGACTGAAATGTAGTATGAAGTAGGAGTGTGTGACAGTGGCATTACAGTTTTGTCACAAGTCCTTGTCACTGGAACTGTTGCATTTCTATCTTGATGGAAAGAGAAGAAGCTGGAGAAGTCTGGTTTAGATAATACTACTGGAAAGTATGTAATCTTAGTGAGGGAGCGGTTATCAAAGGTTTCTAAAGGCAAGGGTGGCAAGCACGGTAATACATCATCCAGTTCTCTTGAATGCCCCAACCTCCCTGGGCAGAATCATCTATCCAGAATTGTCCCTTGGGGTAGCTGCCAGCTAGAGTGCGCCCTTTCAAGCTCTGCCTGTGACCTCAGTTTTACCACTCTATTAAAGTAGTGAGACTTGTGAAATATCATTAATGTCCACGTCAGACATGGGCGTTTTCAAGTTGAATTAGGGGTATAAGCAAAGCTTTGTGTAAGCCAGGTGAACATTTTCACCTTTTTGCCCCTAAATTACCTGTTGCTGTGTGTGTATGACGGTACAGAGAGGCTGGGTGAGACAGTGCAAGATTTTAGGGCCTTACAGGCTTATCAGTGTCTCATATGCTTCTTTGCCTGACAAAATGTTCTGTGCAGCTTTCCAAACCGGGCAGGCTTTGGGACCTTGTGTGGAGCTGTGCCTGAACCTGTAATCCTTGCTGGACTGAGCTGGTTTGGCACAGCCATGCTGAGTGACTTTGTATCTTCGTAGTTAATCTGTAACACAGAATAATGCTGCCTGTGAAGAAATGAGTTTATTTTATTTTAATTTCCTTTTAACTTTAAATGAAATTTAAAGCTGTTTCCAGAACTGAAAATGCATTCTTTCCTGTTGCCACCTAAATTCATTATTTCTAAATATTTCTCAAATGAAAAATCTTAGACTTGATTTGACATACATGGCCACACAAGTGGTTGTGTGTTTGAATATTCTGCATTTGACAAAGATTTGAGGGGGCGTTGTTTGCTCGAGTCCCAATCATTGTAAGTCGTGTCTCAGTTATGCCTCTTTGAGAATTAAGAATGAAGTGACGAGGTGGTACTGATGCGGGTACTCCTGCATCTGGGGATTTTCTTGAGGCACATAAAATAAAAGAGAAATGCCAGTCTTTTAAGACCTGAGATCTGAGTTTTAGACTGGTGCAATGACATTCTTTCAAACTAAAGAATTTACACTTGATTTCAGTCGGTTCTCATTAGTGAATTGAAGGCTGAAACAACTGATTTTTCCTGCAGATGGATTAACTTTTTCAGGTTTCAGTGTTGCTTTTCATTCTAACTGTCATAAATGGGAAAACTGTTCAGGTAGCGCAAACAGGTGCGGGTCTTGTTTCCCACTTGCTGGATCGAGGTATGAATCTGTCATCTGCTTTGACATGGTGAGATCTTTAACTTGGGAAACAAAGTGCAATTTCTAAACCAAAAAGTTCTGAGCTATCCAGCAACAGAAGTGAGAGGAAACTTCAAGTTGTTTCCAAAGCGCAGAAAATCACGTTCAGCTGTGCCAGCAAAGACCTATGTATAAGCTCTGTTTAAGCTTCCTAACTTCATCTCAACTACATCATCTTGCAAGTGCCTGCTTTAGCAACTTAACTGTCAAAGAGGGAATGACAAGCCACTGAAGTGATCACCTTTCCAGCTGGCATAGTGCTCCCAGAAGAGGCTATGCATCTGTCCCCTGAGAGACAGACTTACAAAATGTTTGAAGCTTTGTCAAACTCAAATGCAACAAACGCCACCTTAAACGTAGTGCAAGGTAACTGATCTGAATAAATAGCTGGAAAAGTTGTTCTGCATGTACAGCTGTGGGTGAATTTTCACTAATGGGTCTCATAGGATCAATTGGAGGTAACGCATCCTCCTAGGTAAAGTCAAGTGAATAGGATTTCACTCCGAAGTACAGAAGGTGCTATCCAAAATTGCAAAGAGAATATGACAGAGCATGTCTCTGCTACTTCTTCCAATAACAACAGAAATATTAACAATGCATTCACCTTACATAAACCATAGAGTTTTCATGTCCCATGTGAAAACTTTTCCTCCTCTTGTGTGTGTCTGAAGGTCTTCAGGCCTTAGCCTCTTGGCTACTATTTTGAAAAAAGAGTAACAGTGATCTCTCAGCTACCAGGATGGTATGCATTTCTCACAAAGGCTTTATTTGCTTATGGGAGCTAAATGTTGAACTATTATGCAGATTGGCATAGAGTGCAAGGACTTTGATCTTGACAAAACACGTATTTTGCAGAACAATACTATCTTGGGAGCGATTAAAACTTGCATAAACAAAGGTAGTGTTTGTACTGGCAAACTTTTCCTGCTGCTTTTCATTCTCTCCCCACCCCTTGCTTCCCCCTCACCCATCCACTGCTTTATGTCATTGCTGCAGCTAGAAAGATCTTTGTTGCTTTCAGATGCTGTCACCTGCGTAACAGCGCAGCGATAGAGTTGTATCATTTCTGAGCCTTCAGAAGTGTTAACAGATGTGCCTGTTCTTGAAAGCCAAAGAAGGTGCTGTATGAGGAGAAAGCTAAACTAGCTGTACAAGCCGCAGAAGCTAAGAGAGACTAAATGTAGATGGTAGGATAAAAGCATGACTTTTTTTTTTTTAATCTTAAAGCTTCTTAAAGTTGAAAACTGTTTTTTATGTTCCAAAGCTATTTAAACTATGTGGGTAGATTTGGAAGGAAGCTTGGTCTGCATGATACATAGCTGTACTATTGGAAATACGTAATTGGGGTGTATGTCACACTTGGACGTTAACTTTCGCTGATGCATTCATGCTTAGCATTTCTCAAGAGCAGAGTTGTGCTGAAAATCTCACATAGGAAAGGTGTGATTTCGGAAGTCACTTCAAATTATATCAACATATTTGTGAGCTTTAGGTTGCATATTAAGAAAAACTTTTTCCCTAGGAGGGCAGTGCAGCGGTGGAGCCAGGTTAGCCAGAGCGATGTGCAGTCTTCACCCAGGAAGGTTTCCAGTTCAGCCCCAATCTAGCATTGCAAATAGCTCCCCTTTAAGTGGTAAGTTGGACTGGATGACCTTCAGAGAGAGATCCCTTCCAACTGCTGTTTCAGTGAGTCTGGAAAGATGCTACCGACACATTTCTTCAGGATAATCTTGTGAGAATAAGCTTTGCCTTGGAGTACCTGTTTTACTGGGACACTGAAATAGTTAATATGTGAATTCAGTCATGTATAAAATAGTGGGGCAAGTATGTTTTCACTCTGTCAAGATGAAAGATCGAATGTTTTTTCATTGGGACTGGCTGTACTGTAACCTGCAAATGACTAACCTTCAGGAGTCCTGAAATCAACTTCCGTAGATTTCTGACGGGTTGGGAGAGCTTAGGGTAGTTACAGGGGTTCTTTTCAGTCAGAAGAATAGAGAAGCAACACTGTTTGAGCACAGATAACATGAAACATAGCGAAGGTGAGACTGACACACAAATCCTGACAGGTAGTATGTTCACCAGTACAGACTTCCACAAGTAATTTACCAATTAAAAATAGTAGAAAGAAAAATTGGACGTACTGCAACGTACACAGCAGGATGGTATTGACGTAATGTTTGCCTTTTCTTTGCATTAGTCATGTTTTAAAATATTTGGAAAATGCTGTTGGTTGTTATGAGTAGGCTGAAAAGCTTTCTGTGGGCTTTCCAGTGTATCACAATATTAATTTAAGCTTGAGGTCAGAATTAATCATTTTTGCCTCTCTCCCCTTTTTTAACTATCCCACAACAGATATGTTGCATTAAGTGTTGCAGCTCTGCCTGCAAATAAATAAAGTCCTGTCAATCAGAGCTGTCAGTCGAAGTCCAAAGTGTCTGCCCTACTGCTTCTACATGAAAAAAGAAATCCCAGCAGGAGGTTGAAGGACGGAAAGTATAATGGGAGGGTTTTCTACATGACAGCATGGGAAGAAGTAGTATTTTTTCAACATTTTTGTTGTATTTCTGTGGTGCCCATTCATGGGCACTGCAGAATTGATTTCCATATGTAAGGGAAGGGCCCTAAGTCCTAGTCTGTACCCTTAGTGGGCTTTATGAAGCTGTGTTCACCCTTACTGGGTAAGATGAAACAGGGTAGACTTACATGTACAAATCACAACCAAAGCCATTTGATAGTAAAGTTGCAGCGAACTGCGTTGTTTTGATTGCTGCGTCTTTTAAGGTAAGGTTTTGCTCTAATGCCGTAGTCTTAGCCATGGTAATTAAACTTGTTTTCCCAAGGAAATCTTGAAGAGTATTTCCTCAATTCCAAAGCATACTCGTAGCAATAGCTTCCCTGCAGTCGAGGCAGGAACAAAATCTAATTTGCCGCTTAATATTGAGAATATAAATGATAGAATAGTATAATGAAGTACAGTGATCTCTGAATTCATAGATACACAACTTGAATGTGCTTATGTGCCAGGTACTTTCAGAAACATACGGAAGCACGTTTATAGTATGTACTATAGCGCATAATAAAGAATTGAATGCTACTTACTGGTAAGATATGCTGGTTGTAAAGAAAAAAGATACTTTCTATCTCCAGTTTCACCATACTGTTTAAACCAAGAAGTCTTTCTTTTAAAAAACTGTTCCTTATTAGAAAATCCAAAGCTTTCACAACAGACTTTGATCCTTACTGTAAAATGAAAGGAGGAGGAAAGCTTTCACACCAAAATGCTAATAAATGTTCTCATTGTTAGTGCCTTTGTATTGCATATTAAGTGTATTTTTGCCTGTCAGTCTAGGTTCTGCAGCTTTATAGGCATCTACCTTCCCATAATACAGTCATCTTTGCACTGTATGGTGGACTATACTTTTTTTTTTTTCATCTGGAGAAGAATGCTGGTTATCCTTTGTAATGTATCTGCTCTAAATGTGGGTGGACCACTCTGTTAAACTAAAAGCATGTGTTTGTTGTAGGTGCACTGTTAATATACTGTTTCTATATTGCTAAATGGTGCAAACCAGAAGCGCCAGTGTGACACTGGGTTTATGTATGAGCAATAACTACTCTTTAAATCCCTAATGATTACACGATTGGGTTTTTAAATTGTGGTTTGATAAATGGAATGCTTGTGTTGTATTCCAGTCTCTTGAACTTCTCCTGGAAAAAAAGGAATTAAAATCTAATTTGCAAGGAAAGACCTGTACCTTTTAGGCAGGAAAAAGAAAATACAAGTCTTTCCTAGCAAATTATGCTGGACTTGTGCATTTTTATAGTCCTTTTGAAAGGTCAATAGTCCTGTATGCATTTTCAAATTATTTGCAAGTTGCTGAATGCTAGGCCTTCTAGATATTTTTTTTTTAATCTGCTTATTTTACTTATACTTTCTAAGACCATTCAGCAGTTAGATGTCATTTCAGTGAGCTTCTGGGCATTCTGCCAAGTCTTCAGTATTGTCAGGATGCTGGATAAAGTACAAAGAAAAATGCTTGTCTGTGTTTCTTTGTAAAATTTTACAAGTAGTGTATAGCCTCAGAAGTAACATGACCCTTATTAAAATAAGAGCAGAACTAGATGAAAACAGGACTGACTCTCACTTTCTCTGACTATCTGTATAGCTAGTTAGAATGTACAGTTCACGTTGACATGCAAGAACTGCGAATATCCACAAATTAATAAGAAAGTCTGAGCTAGAGACATAGGCTTTTGGCAGCCAAAGGTGTCTGTGTTTAATATTGTAAAATTGTGTAACAGCATAGCTGTTAAGATAAGTGAAGATAAGCCTTTTCTGAAGTATTAGAACGGAACAAAAATGGTTTGAAATTTTAGCAGCTTACTGTTATCATTGCCTCTCTTACAATTGATCCTGTAGTCATAACGACATGTTTGGCAGAGCCTTGTTCCTGTGCACTCCAGTGTATGGTTTCCACATGTGTTCTCATCCTTTTAAAAAAAATCACTTTGTATATTTTTTTTAAAGTTGTTTTTATATCACAACGTGACATTAATTTGATTCAAATGTAGTAAGATATAGGAGCATATGGGGGAGGGGACTAAACATTATTTTTTGTCATAGAATATACTATGGTCAAGCTGATTTTTCATTTCCCAGGTTGATTTCTGTGTAAACATGATTTCTATGTATCAAAAAACCCCTTAAAATATAGATACTTGTTTGCAAATCTGATTTGAGGTGGAGTGAGTGCCACATGCTCCCTTGTACTCTTTTTTTTTTTAAGTGTGTTTTGCTATATAAATTGGACTGCAAAGAGCAAAGCAATATAGCTACAGTATTTTTTCCACTGCACGTTAGACAAGATGTTTGTAAATGAGTCTGAATGGAGATTGTTATTCTTTGATAAGAATTGAAAGGGAATCTGTGTGCACACTTTGGAGTACTTGCTAGGCAAGATTACTTTCTATTGTAAGGTAGAGGCATTTTACATGAGAGTTTGAGAACAACCATGCTGTGCCTGCTCAGAGAATGAATAGGATTTAAGCCTCTGAGAATATAACGGCATAAAAACAAAAGTGCTTTTGTTTTTCCTGTAGGAAAATAAAATATAGGAGAAAGGAATTTAAACTTGATTTGTTTGATGTTCTTATGTAATTGCTTCTTTCCTCTCTGTTTTTCTTCCAAGTATGTGCTGAAGCTTTCAATCCAGATGAAGAGGAAGAAGATACAGAACAAAGGGTAAGAATGAGTGAACTGCATCATGCGTGGTTCTCTACAATTTGACAGGCAGATGTCTGTACGTCACCTTTTCCTTACCACTTGTGCATTTTGCTCTGAAAGGCTGTGTGGTATGCTGACATTGACAAAGTGACATTGCTTTGAAATTTAGGGCTGCTTTGTCTGATGCACTTTTTTAGTCACTATAGCTTTAACATAATTTTACTTCAAAGGACTTGAGAGCTGTGCCTAAGTCTACCATCTATAAAAGTTTGGATATTTTCCTTTCTTAATTATGTTAAAGGCTTGTTAAGCCAATTCCTAGAGCATCAATGCTGTTGTGAAGAATTAGTTAAGCTTTACCACAGCTGTTTCTTCATGGGTGCTTAAAATTCCTCAGATGCTTTTTACTGCCTTTCTTGTCAAAGCAGTTCTGCCTGGGTAGGAAAAATACTTTGTTGAAATATTTTGAGACTGTGACCACCTGTTGTTTTATTGTTTTTGAAAGTTGGGAATTTCTAGGAATTGCAGGTCTAGATACTGTAATTGTATTTCTTTAGAAACGCTTTTATGTGAGAAAATCCTGTAGCCTGGCTAGTGAGGGTCAGTGTTTTCTCTCTGGATATCTGGTGTTCCATTTCCAGATTCCATCTCAAGGATGCTTACATTTCTGCAATGAAAAATGTAAGTCTAATTTAATTTCTCTTAAAAAAGAAGATACTTCATAAAGAAGATGCTATAAAAAGAAAAAAAAGACTATGAGTGTGTCTGATCATACAAATGTTTGTAAACCTGGATACATTTATTCCATCAAAAGTCTTAATTTTCTTGACTGCTGATTTAATATTCAATTTTCTTTTAAAACAAGGATCTGAGATCTGCTTAACTTTGGACAGTGAATTTTTAGAAAAGCCTACTAATGTAACTGGCTTTTGGAATCCTTGTTATTCCAGAAATGTAGTTAATGTGGTGAATGTGAAGTAATTAATATTTTTATATATGCTTTCATAATTAGCCCCCAACAAGCACATACATAAATGTTTTTATGACACAGTGAGTGTTGGTTCCTTTAACCTGATGAGATGTTTATGATTGGAAAGAAGTAACAAAAAACCTGTCAAACAGCAAAACTTTTATTTAGGTAATTTTGTTGGAAAAAAAAAATACACTTATTAGATAATTTCTGTTATTAGATGGGCTGAGATACATAAGTATCATAAATCTTATATACTACCTGTATGCCAACAATGAGTATATTGGGACTAATATAGCCAGAGTTTAGAAAGAAAACTGTTGATTCTTTCCTCTGTTCCAAACGCTCAAGCCTTGACTGTATCTGTGGTTGGGTTAGAAGGGAAGTGAAAGGAAAAGACATCCTCTTCTTTCTTGTCTGTCTTGACTGTTACTTTGCATGTGTTAATTGTCAGCACAATAGATTTCTTATGTCTTTTTCTTTCTGTCTTGCATCTTATGTTTATATATAAATACTGTTTATGCAAACAACAAAAAAGAACTGTATACTTTGACACTCTTAAATAGTGTTCTGCTTTTTCAATCTGAAGTGAAGGTTCAGCCTGTAATCGTAATTCTTTGTGGTCATGACAGTTTTGTTTTACTTTGTTTTAAAGGTAGTTCATCCAAAAACTGATGAACAGCGATGCAGACTGCAGGAAGCATGTAAAGATATCCTGCTCTTCAAAAACCTAGATCAGGTAATACCATTTCAAGGAAATCTTAACTGGAGTTGATAGTTTGTAGGCACAGGTAAGAGCTTGATCTAACAGTCCAGACACTTGTTTGCATTGTGGTAGTTCATGAAGTATTAATTATATGCAGGCTGGATTGGGACATGTATTTGGAAATTAACGATCAATGAACAATATAAACAAACATGTCAAATTGTCAGTTACCATGATTGTCAGATCCCTCTCCCTGCAAATTCAAATTTTTTTTTTTTCCTGTTAAAGAAAAGTATGGTTTGTTTTTTTTTGTTTTTTTTTTTTTAATTCTTTTGCTTAGCTTTCAATATTTGCTGTGAGGTACCATTGCACTTGATTTCCTTTTCCCTAGGAAACAGTTCATAATTTTATAGGCAATTTAAAAAGGAAATTACTTGCACAATTGTGATATTGAACAGTCCACATTTGCATGATTTCAGATTGCTGCACCTTTTTCTGAAGTACCAATGTGTCAGTAAATTTTCTGTAAATTAATGTAAAGTAATGTTTTTAGGTTGTTCCTATTCTTACTTGTCTTATTTGTGTTGCTGAAGTTGGTTATTAATTACTTACTGCCTCAGCATTGAGGTTTAGTGATGAGCACTTAGTAATCTTAATTGGTAAGAATTTTTTTAATGAAGATCATAGGGTAGCTCAGGAACAGACTTTTGGAGATCCCCTAATCCAGCCTCTGAGAGGCCATAGAATAGATACGTCTCATCTCTGGTCTGGTGTTTCCATGAAAACAGAACTGACATCTCTACTACAGATTGGGGAAGAATGAAAGCTCTTACACCCGTGATGGTCCCTGCAGGTTCCTCGTTTGAATCATTGAGCTTTGCCTGAGATACGAAAGGGTGGATGTGGTAGCTCATGGTTTCAGAAATGCTGCTCAGCTTTCCTTGAAAACCAGGAAGTTCTCCCAGTTATGGGTTGCTGTACAAACCCTAAGAGTCCTTGAACTGCATTCTCAAAATAATTGTTGAAAGCTTTTGATTGCAGCAGGCTTGAGGGATTGACATTCTGTCAGAAAGCTTCCTTGAAAGCTGTCCTTTCCAAGACTGGCCTTTCACTGTTCTGGAATTCTTGTTGTCGTTACACCTATTCACTTAAGACACTTTAAACGTTCCTTTTGCAAGCAACCTGATGATGTACAGTAAAAAATGAAACATATTGAAGAACATTCAGAAGCTTATGGGGTATGTACAAAATGTGATCACAGTTTGAATTGAGCAGGCCAATCTTTAGCTTCCAGCAAAATCACTCAGAAGCAAAAATTAATAACCAGTTTATATTCAAAGATGACTTTGAAAAACAAATTTGAGCTGAGAAAGTGGGCTTGGAAAAATACTGCTTCCTGGGAAAAGCTTTCTAAGCAGTTGAGGAGAGAAGTAATGGAAAGGACCTTAACTGCAACTGTTAAAGACTCAGGCTTTAAGGTAACATGTAGCTGAAAAAGATGACTACAGTCCAAACATCGTTTATAGTATGATAAAGGGCACTTAGCAGAGAGGGGAGAGCTTTCCTAGTAGTGGGTATAAAGGGAGTATGGAACTTGCATCCTTTCACCCCTCCTCCCAATAATTTCCTTTTAACTCCCTCTATTTAATAATGTGACTGGTTTGGAAGGTTGGCCATAGAATACTTACTGAAAGGCAGAATGGATGGCTGCTGCTTTTGCTCAGTGTATATTGTCCTTTAATAATTGTGAGATACACTTTCAAATTAAGGCTCAAAATACGTTCTTTTGCTTCTTAACCTGTAAAGAGTGTCATGTAAAACTGTTAAGTACAAGCAAACAAATGCAACAACAACAAAACTGCATAAAACCCCTTTAGGAGTAAATATGATTGTGTGATTCAAATGTCCTGGCCAAATTCATCCCTTTTCCACTGGTTGCATTAAGGTGAACTGTGCTGAATTTAGACCCAGTGACTCAACAGCCCTTTTAAATGTCTTTGCTTGCGTGAACAGTTGCTGTAATACTTGGTATCAAACACAAGGGAGCCAGTGTCCCATAGTGGATCACTGCTAGCAAGGTTCATGTTGAACTTTGGACTAAAATCAATTCAGATTGTCACAGAGTTTAACCCGGAGATTTTGAGCGTCCCCAGTGATAAACCTGATTTATTTTTCAATATAAAGCTCTGTATGATGTATCATTCATAGGGTCCACAGTGTCTCATAAATGAGTTTGTAGAATTGTAGTTACAATTGAATTTTGTACTGGGTGAGAGCAATGACTGTTATCCTTACCAACAAGGCCCCTGAGCGTGCTCAGTACCCATATTTAAACCAAGAGGGTTTTTTACAGTTCAGAAATCTGAGGAAGCTTATCCTTTTATTGACAGAAGAGCTCGGTGTTTTATTTACTTAAAATGGTAAGTCTTTGTTTGTCCTCCAAATAAAGCATTGTTGAGTTACAGTATTTTTAGAAAGCTTTTCAAAATCTGCATTGCTTGTTTTCTGACAGCTGATACTTAAATGCATGCCCTGAAATACGTGGTTAAAATAAATGACTTTCATGCAATGATTGTTTGTTTAGTTTAAATATCAGGAGAGTTTTTAAAGACAAGAAAACAGGATTCTAGTGAAAAGATAGGCAATATTTTCAATATAGTGGTGTCTATGGATGCTGCAGTGATTCCCAGTGTAAGGAGTGCAGTAAATATTTCAAGTTTATTTAGCAGCTAGTCTGTGTGTCCATGCAGTATATTTTTAGAAACTCAGCTGTGATCTACATCTTCAACTTTGAACATCTGGACATTGAAAGTGCAATGAAAGTCTATTGTTAATGGACTTTGGAATAACAAAGATGGTAAAGCAGCTCAGCATTGAGGCAGGGCATTTATATGGCATCATCTCTCTTGGCCTTCACAGCTTCCCTGTCTGTGCTGCCTACAAAAGAAGTTTAGCCATGGCTCATCAGAGAAACCTAGCTTGAGTCAGCTGTGCAGACCAGCATTATGCCATTTTCTGTATGTGCTCCCCACCTGTACCTAGCTGATCTCGTCTTGTGCTGGAATTGCAGGTTCTCTAAGATCGAGGCTATCTAGGGAAGTATGTATAGAGTCCTGTTCAGTACAGTCCTGATCATGACTGGGGCTCTTAGATGATGACAGTACAAATAAGTTACTAATAAATCATGGTGCAGTTTCTAGACATACATACGTATAAAAAAAAATGTGTACTGTTGTCATAAATCAATAGATATCCATTGCAGATTATACCAAGTGAGAGCTTGCTGTACATGTGCGCTTTGACACTGAAATGGTATGCAAAAGTTAAGCCATTTGGACATAAATTTGACATAATAGCTCTTCTGTAATGGAAGTATCTATGTTTGTCTGCATTACTGAACTTGTATTAATAAGCTGGAAACAAGTGAGATACTAGTGGAAATCAGCATTTCATATCAGTATTACTTGTATTTGCATAAAGTAAAAATAATGCAATGCATGTTGCACTTCACTATCCAGATTAAGTCAAATGAGCTCACCCTTGTCCAGCAATAATGCTAAAGTGTACCTTCTGAGGGTTTTTTATATCCCCATCCCTTTTTGTTTTATAGGAGCAGCTGTCTCAGGTCCTTGATGCAATGTTTGAGAGAAAGGTGAAACCTCAGGAGCATGTCATTGATCAAGGTGATGATGGAGACAACTTCTATGTCATTGAGCGGTAAGCACCTGTGCCTTTGAAATGTAGAGTATATTTCTTTTCAGTCTCTTAGAAATAGCAGGGAATGCTTACTGCAGGATAGTTTCTGAAGGAAACTTACTTTTTGCAGTCATTGCCTTTTCCTTTGATCTTTCAATTTTCCCCTTTAGGTCCCCATTGACTTTTAGATCATTTGTCCAGGGGCAATCAAATTAGACAGAGGTGGACATTTCAAACCTGCTGGACTTTCACACATTCTGTGTGACTGTGTAAAAACTCAAATACCACTTTCTCTGAGGGAAGGGCTGCAGCGTGAGCTTGCCTGTGATTTGTTCAGTTTAGCTTTTGTGCCTATCAGCATAGCTTAAAACCAGCCATATTACATGCTGTCTCTACACCAGTTTTCTTCTGGAGAAAGAAGGGGGAAAAGCAGCAAAAGAAACCGTATGGTAAGGGAAGGGACTGAAGATTATTTTGGGGAAGGAGAATACAGGAAATAAAAATCCATGGTAGTGGCTACCATGGAACAACCTGGACTTTGTCCAATTAGTTTTTATGACTGACTTTAGAGAGGCATGTGGCTACTTTGCTTCTATTGGTCATGTGACTTGTATTTGCAGAGTGTAAGGTACCATTTTGCAATTTCTTGTATCAAGCAAATTCACATGATAATTTTGTAGATCATATATATGTGCAACAGGCATATAATAGATATGTGTGTGCATACACATTTTGAGTATCTTTTACCCTTTTCGAAGAAATTCTGGCTAATGTTACTTTTAATCACCGTATTTGAAGAAGAATTAAGGGCACAGATTTACTTCCTCCTGTAAAACTGTAATATTAAACAGAATATTACTGATGAATTATAAATGTCTGTTGGAACACGATCTTAGCAAACTACTTTTTTGACGCACTATCTTCCTTATCACTGAAATAATGGCACCATTAATACTGTATTAAATGCTTTCAAATCAGTTCTTCAAGAAAATGTGTTGCCTTTTCAATTGTCATTTATGCTGTGTTTAGGGAATTTGCAAAAGAATTTTGAGGTTAGAAACTGTTCATTTTAAATGATCCTTATTCATTATATGGACATTCCCCTTTCTGATTAGCAGAAACGTAAGGCTACCTCAAATATGTTCTGACCATATGCCCATTCCTCTCTGCTCTCCTGTACCATCCCGTTTGCCTAAACCAGCACTGGCACAGGTTGCCCAGAGAGGTGGTAGTTGCCCCATCCCTGGAAACATTCAAGGTCAGGTTGGAGGGGGCTCTGAGCAACCTGATCTAGTTGAAGATGTCCCTGCCCATGGCAGGGGGTTGGACTAGATGGCCTTTAAAGGTCCCTTCCAACCCAAACTATTTTATGATTCTATGAAAGATGTGATGCATGCAGAGCAGTGATTCCTAATCTTGAGGAAACTTAAATTCAGTTTGGGAGCATCTCAAATATGTTACATAACATCAGCCTATTTTAATTTGTTTCTGTGTGAGGCTCTTAACCTGTTGGTTACTGAAAAGCTTTTCCTGCTATGAGTTTTAACCTAAAATAAAGAAGTGAAATGGAACCTTATCTTTGATATTCAGGTAAATATTCTGTGGTCTCTGTTCTACAGATGTAATGCTATTCCACAGTGTTTTTTTCTATCAAGAGATAGTTGGGCTGGAAGACTTCAGGTTTTTAAGTTTTTGTTTTGTTTGTTCTCAAGGTATAATACACCAGTAACATAAATACGTTGCCAAAGTATGTGGCAGAAAGGCTATACGGTGAGGGAAATTAAACTTGGTGTTGTCTAGCAATAGAGCATACCAGCCTTTGCTGTAAACACCAACTCAGCTGGAACTCTTATACTGGCTACTCAGTTATTACAAAGACTTCTACGGTTATGAATTTTCTGTCCCCCTCTCCAGTCTACCTCCACCTCCCACCACCTCATTTTTTTCATGCAAAAGAATAGCAGGACACTGGTGCTTATGGAAAGCTACAGTATTTCCACTTGCCTGCAAGTGCAAATTCAGAGGACTCTGGCTCTTTCAAGGCATCAATAGACATGTCTTGTTACTCCAAGATAATCATTAATGCCTAAATATTCTTGAAGATTAGTTTCTTCCTGTCTGAATGAACAGTGAGTTTATGTTGCTAAACTGGTTGTAATACTTCCTCACCAGATCACTTCTGTATGAGCGTCTTTTACCGTGCACAGAGGGACAGCAGACAGGATAGATGCAACTTGAGGATGCAGCACCTATTTAGTGCTTACTGCATGGAAAGGAGAGCTAGGACAAATGTTTTGCATGGCTAAACATTAGTATGCTCATCACTGCTGCAGAGGCACCTGATGAGTCTGTGCAGTCATCAGTCAGGAGGGGCAGCACTGGTCTCTGCCTCTTGGAACAGGCCGATCCGCAATCTTGCTGAGTTGCCCTCTTCTGCTTTTCTGCTTTTTTTTTTCCTTGGGGTTTTATATTTTTTCATGTCAGTATTTTTCTTTTGAGTCCTTGAGGTCCCAACGAGTACTATCTCAACAATTACATTTAAGTCTGTGTTTTCATTCTTACCTTGCAGGGCTTTAGCTCACAGACTGTCTCACAGCTCAGCAACTGTTTTCTCAATAAGTCTGAGCCAAGGTCACCCAGTGGTACCTCACCAATTTAGTCCTTGGGCCACAGACAGCTGAATGCTTGGCTGAAGGTTATGTGGTTATAGTTATTTGGAAATAAATGGCACTAGGAAGTGACTTTCAGGCTGAGGGATGGGAAGAAGTTGTTGTATTTCACTTAAGGTGCTCACAGATGGCTCTTCTAGATCAAAAAGACCACTGAAGATTGTTGCTTCTGGTGCCTCCCAGAGAATCATTAATAGATATTGGACATTACAAGAATTAGTAAAACTTTACATCAACACTAATTCTTATTTAGTTTACTGTTAGCATGCTGTTGGTTTCTTTCTCTGTTTTCTAGGTGTGAGTAAGCAGTAGAGTGTAAAAAGTATCTGGTAGGGATGTTATGCAGTCTTCATGTGCCTAGCTTCCTCCTTTAGCTTTTTGGGTGACAAAGAGAGACTAAATTTCTTAAATCTTCTGACCTCTCTGAGTCTGGCCCATCTAATATTGATTCAGTAGCCAAACTTCTTCTCTGGGTCTGAAAGGCTTTAATATAGTAGACCCCCAAGTCATTGTGCAAAGCTTCCTCCCTTTAATGTATTTTAATTGTTTGTTTGATGCATGTAATGTTCGCTTTGTGGAATCTCCTACAAATGAAGCTGGCATAAAGCTGTCCTGTAGTACAATTTTTTTTTTTTTTTTTTTAGATGCAGCAATGTTTAAAGACAACTAACAAACTCAGGGCTGTCCATCAGCAATCCTGAGAGACCTTCTGCTGTTAATTACTAGGCAGGTCTCACCAATGAGTCTGTTCCCATACTTGTTTACCATGAGAAGTTTCACCTACTGCCATTTCTGTTGATTGATTGGGTTTTGTTTTTTTTTTTTTTCTTATGTGCCTAATGATATTCTGGGAGATAATACCATTCCTTCTGAAAAAGATCTAAACTCCTGGGGAAAATAATATGTGTGTTCAGCTGCTTAAAGCCAGGAAGGTGTTCCCTACCTGCTTTTCTCCGGGGCATGATATGTTTTGTGAAGTCTCTTAGGCCAGTGGCTAGTCACTGAATGATGTCTGGTGCCATAGCCAAGAATTAGTCAAGCCTAGTCCAGCTACATTTTTTTAATTATTTTTTTAAAGCATAAGACAGTCCTGAGGGTGTTACAGACACTTGTTTGACTTTTAAAGGGCTACCTTTCTGTGCACAGCCTGTTTCTTCGTATGTAGTTGCTGTTGTGCAGTTTGATTCAGATTTGTGTCTTGAGCTTTGACTCACTGGACTTGTACCTGTATCTTCATTGGAGTAGTCTTTTGATTCTTAGTAAATTCTGGGTCCCTGTTCCCTTCATTTCATTATAATATAGTGTCGTGGTTTGGGCCAGATTGGCCCAATCTGGTGGAACAGATGCTCTCTCTCTCTTGCTCCACTCAGGAGAAAGAGAGAGAAAAAGAGAGACTTATGGAACTAAACTACTTTAATGAAATATTGATAATAAAATAATAAAAAGAAAAATAATGAAATATATACAAAACCGTATCAAGCTCCCAGGATGACAATCACATCACCAGCAGGCACTGGGGAAGTCCCAGACTGGACTCGGTGACGGACGGGAACTGGATTCCAGATCTGGATTCAGGATCGGGATCAAAGGCAGACGCAGAGACAGAGTCCTCCCAGGACGCCGGCCATTGAAGAAAGAGACTGACCCTTTGATCCCTCAGCTTTTATACTGAGCATGAGGCAGATGGGATGGAATACCCTTGTTGGTCAGTTTTGGGTCACCTGTCCTGTCCGCTCCTCCCTGCAGGTGTGACCCCTCTACGCTTTTCCGCTTCCCACCCTCCAACGGGGCAAGTAACAAAACTGGCTGCCCTTGGTTGTTATAGCAATAAGTATAAGCAAGAGCCTCTCTGCATACCATTCTTTGGCATCAGCTATAAACATGGGTCTTATCACTCTGAGAGCGAACACTTTTCTGCACAACAGGCTGTTAATTTCAGCAGTTAGAAGAGGCCTAGCTAAAAAGTAAAGTTACTGAACAAAATTGGTCCTGTTTTACCTCAAACCAGGACATACAGGAAGCATGCCTCTTGGAGAACAGCGTGAGGAGGCCTTTCCAATTTAAACAGGTTACAGCTCCCTATGAACAAAGTGCAAGGAGGCTTCTGGTACTTGAAGTACTTCTGGTACTCCTCTTGATCTGTTCAGAGATCCTAGCTAGATGCCAGCAGTTTTAGAGAGCTTTCCTGTTTCTAGAAGTGAGGTATAACAAAAACAACAAAAAAAAGGAATTAAAAAGTCTTTTAGGTTGGCTGCTTTAATTTGAAGCCAGTGTGACTACAGTGGAACCCTGAATGTTCTGCAGAACTGCTGGAAGTTACTCACCTGTGCATCCTACAGTGTCGCCTCAGCACGCAGAGCTTTGTGAGAGCCATATGGGTTCTCTTCAAGACAAAACATTGCATGTTGTAACCTGTGTTCTTTAGTAGCCACACCTCCATGAAAATGGTGATGAAATTGCTTGGTTCAACTGTCAGCATGCTCAGATTTGCAGCATGGTGTGAAGTTGAACTGAGTGATAGAAGTTTTGGTCATAAGGGATCTATTAGACAAATACTAGGTGAGAACTGATTGCCTCTGGAGATTTCTGTGCTACAGTGTAAAGGTGTGGCATGTATAACATTCCTGAACTAACTTTAAATCCTCCAGCTTGAGGATCAGTATGTGCTGCTCGTATTAAGACTGGTCAGTTAACACTGCAAAACTAACTCGGTACCTTAGGTATGTAAAGAAAGGCCCTTTTTGTGATCTCTGTGCTTCTCCGGCATCCCTGTTGTCCGTAGAAGAGATGGATAGTTTGGATCTAGCAGGGCCATATGCAGATACAAGCTATGATTGCATCTTGGGGTTATGATATAGACATACCCTTAAGATGGAGTTGAGGCAAAACCATAGGAGCAGGTGAGCAGTTGGATTGAGTTTATCCCAAAGGTACTGCAGCAATGCTGTCACTGAGGCAAACAGGTAATAGAGACTATAGATGGATCCAAGTCACCCTAAAGAGGCCTCACTGGATAACATGCAAGCTGTGAAAAGACAAATACTGTTAAAGATGATGAACTACCTATCACTCTGGCCAGGACACTTACAATAGCAAAGTCAAAATACTATGCAGAGGAAACCAAGTAGATCCTGCCCAGACCTGTAAGGAATGAAATGCTTTATTAGGAGAGAATTCTTGTGAAAATAGTGTAGATAGAAGCAGCTTAGTATCAGACAATTGGAAAGCTCAATAAAGTGTGTTCCATCTCACCCAGCCATAAGAGGACTATTTGTATAACAGCAAAAAGCTGATTTTATGATCTGTACTGGAATGTTGTCTAATAAAAAGCATCTATTCCATTGTTTTCCAGGGGATTGTATGATATTGTTGTAGCAAAAGACAACCAGTCACGCTGTGTGGGCCGCTATGATAATCATGGCAGTTTTGGGGAACTGGCGTTGATGTACAACACTCCTAGAGCTGCCACCATTGTTGCCACAACAGAAGGAGCCCTTTGGGGACTGGTAAGGAAAGGAAATTGCTCTCATCTGCATAATATTTTAAACACTAGCTTACCGTGTCCAGTGCTTCCCTTGGTATGACTCCTTATGCTATTTCACTGTGACCTGTTATCTCACCTCCTGGCATAAGAGATCCATTGTGCAAATCCTTTTGGCCACCTTTCTAGAACAACTTGTCTGTAAAAACTGTATCACTAGTTTTATCTGTCCCTTTATTATTTTGCATTTGCTATAATTGTGGCTTTTCTTAGGGGGAAAAAAACCCTGGTTTGGTTTTCATTCTGCAGAGGACAGTGGAGGCATTAATGCACATATTTTATGGGAGGGGGAAACAGTATTGAATGACGTTCTCTATTTTCAAGTCACCTTCCTACCATTTTGTCTGCTGTAAGGGGAATGGGAAAGTGTTAAATATCTTCTTGAGGATGTCAGTAATTTGAAGAGCTAGGAAAACTGGCCAAAGTTTTGTTTTTCTGCAAAATAAACTGTCATGATGTTTCTGGTCCCTTTATGTTACCCTGGAAGAGGTTCTCAGGTCAGCATGACCTGTGAGATACCAAGCTAAATGATGGTGTTGCTTTGTTTCTAGCCTACCGGTGTTGAATGTGAAGCTGTAGACATTAGTTTCCTTTTTTAGTTCTTTTCTCTGTACTATTTGGATAGGGTTATTTTCACAGTGCTCTCTTACTCATCTGTGAGGGCTCACATAATAAGCGGATTGTGTGATCAACGAAGCCTTTGAAGCCAGAAGTGTTGTATGCTTTCTGTGTGCGCTGGGCTCCTCGGCAACTATCGCTGGGGGTTGACCATGTGTTGTGACCTTGATTATAGGACTGATAAGCTGCTACACACGGCTTGCTTATGCAATCTCAGCGCTTGCTGGGAGATCTGACTTCTGACTTCCCTTTTCTTTGTGAGCTGAAAGAAAAGATTTTGGTAAATCAACCAGGGAGTAATGTCAGAATCTAATTTCTTGAACAAGACAGAACAAAGCAGCTACATACAAATTGAACTCATTCATAAAAGGAAGAAAATGAGATGATGATTCTTTGTTACAGTTTGCTTTTGAAAAGAACTGCACAAATTGGGTTAATTTTGTGTTTTTTTCTGTGATTACATTCACTTAATTAGCAAGGTGTAGTTGAAGGAGGACCTCTTGCTAGTGATCTGTCCTCTGAATATTTCATTAACTAAGGCTGTATTTTCCTGCCTAGAACTTCAGTTATTTTTTCCAGTTACTCTGTCGTTACCATATTTTATTGTACTATTCTGTGCCTGATGTAATTTAAACATATCTTCATTAGTCTGCAGAAGTCATTGCTAAAGCTCATGGGTTATCTGCCATTTAGGAAATGTGCATTACTCCTGCTGCATTGCAGACTTAGGCCAACAAAAGCCTGGAAGGCTCAGGCACAAAGCAGTTACCAAATGTGGGTCTCTTCTGGAGCAGAGATATATCCTCAGTCTTTGCTACTAAACGTGTCTGGGGAAAACCTCATGATCACACACACGTCCTTCGCTGCTCTGCCTTTTTTGTTCAAATACTGCTGCTTTTCTTCCCTTACTGATACTCTCAAACAAATGAATCCTGAATTTTTTATGCTATTGCAATTCCCCTGACCATTTCTGCACCTTTCTCCTTCTCCAAACATGTATATTTGAAGAGACTTCTACCACTGGAGAATTTCTTTTAAAGAATAAAAATATCCCTCATACTTTATCATCTCTTGTTCTCCTTTGGAAAACAGTAATATCATTCTTCCCTTCATCTTTCACCTCCTTCAACTTTTATATTCCACTAGTGTCACTTGTACCAGTCATTGTTTCAAGTTACAAGTATTTGCAGCCTGCATCCCATAGAAGTGTTCTCTTACTTGAAAATACCTCTTCACCTCAAAATGTCTCTGCTAAGTTATCAGTTGATGTTTTCAGAAAATGAGATCCAGAGGAATGGCTCTCAGAACTTCAGATGTTTCTGCTAATTGCAGTATATGTAAACTTGAAAGACTTTTTTTTTTTTTGGTACCATTTTCCTAACCAAATTTCTGCTCCTTTCCTCTGACTTTTTGGTTTTGATTTTTACACTTGTGGCCTTATGTTGTGTAAGGTAAACTCTGCAATTCTCACTCTGTTCATAATTTAGTGCTGATCCTAACAGGGACCATGGGCATTATTGTAATGCGCACACGAACAAAAATACCTGGTGGGCAAGTGCTCCCTTCCCCTTAGCCTGGACATACTGTATAGTTTCAGGTCTCTTGTGGCCTTTCTCATCCGTGTTCGCAGTAGTTGAGCCCTGCCTTTTCTATGTGGAAATAAAAAGCATTTTGTTAAGATCTCTGACAATAAACTCTCAAGTATGTCTGCCGTTGCAGGTACTGAGGCAGGAGCTGTGGTTAACTGGGCGAGCTTGCCTTCATTCGGGCACATAGTGCCGCCCAGTGGCCACGCAGCCTGAACATCGCTAGCTGCTGCCTGGGGAAAATGCTTGGGGTGGCAGGAGGGTGGGTGGGAATCTTGCCCAATATTTGAGCTTCAAAAGCAAACCACACAGTTTTTCCATCGGGGGTGCTTATGTTACACGTGGACAGCTGGCATTTAGGAAGTGGTCGTTGCAAAAAGCTGCCTCTCGGGTCCTAGATGGTGGAGGAGTGAATCAAGCCTGTTGCTGTTTGATACTGTGTTCCCGATCTATTTGAGACCAGTATAAACCTCCAACTTACTTTTGAAATCTGTGACTCAAGTAGAGAAGAATCCAATTCAGACTTAATCCTGCAGTTGCCTTTACAAATAAGTCTTGGAAATTCCAATTTCTGATGCCTTCAGCAAGAAGAGCATAACTTCTTCATTGTGTGAAGAAGCACGAAAGATACACTAACAAACAGCCAAACAAAACCCAAAAACTCAACCCTGAAGAACAGTACAAGATAGACTAAAAATGGAATTCTTAAATGCTTAACTGAGAAGGACCAGGTCTTACAGCTCCCTGTTTTTCAATTTGTAATGGCAACAAGTACTCTCACAAGAGCTGTTACGATCACCATTGTGATGGATGTGGTATTGTTTTAACAGCTGGCTTCTCAAACCCAGTGTTTGTTGCCAATACTAGTTTGTGTTTGTTGCAAATACTAGTTCATGTTTGTCAGTTCTTTAAACAGGGAGCTTTTTAGTCAAGAGGAATAATGTATTTCTCTGTACTGTTTCTTGCAGGATCGAGTGACATTCAGAAGAATTATATTGAAAAATAATGCAAAGAAGAGGAAGACTTATGAATTATTTATTGAGTCTGTGCCCCTTCTTAAATCCTTGGAGGTAAAGCCTCTCAGAGACGTCTGCGTCAAATTCTTGCATTAGCATTAGCTCCACAGTCAGTGTTTCTGCTATATCAGAAATCTGGTGTCATTTTTGCTTAGAACAAAATTTTAAGAGCTGCTTTGGTATCACGTTTACTGTACAACTTAATTTGCATTTTTGAAGTTGTATACTGGTTTTTTTCATATCCTTTGTTCACAGTAAGCAATCTGCTGATTTTTATCTCAGTTTGTGTAAAGATTTTTTTAAAAAAAATCGCAAAACGCCACAAAACAAAACACAACTATAAATATGTCAGAAAACAGGTATTAAAGTGAAAATTGGAACTCAGGGCTGTGGTTCCCTTTGAGGGTGTGATATTGAAGTTATGGTACAATATTGGTACACTGGGATATTTGGCCTTTATCAGCTGTGAATGATTTTAAATTTGAGACAAAGATATGGGCCGTAGTAGGTCTTGCTTTAACCTTCACCGATATTCAGGAGGTAGACTAAGAATAGGCTAAAGGGAAGCACTGCTAGCTGGGAACAAAATGACCAGGCAGAGCAGGCAGATCTCATGTTCATGTGTATGGTGCATGACTTTAGGAGTGATGTATAAGTTGTCATTTCTAAGCTATTGATTCAGCCTGTATCTTCAGAGGGCTTTTGGAGCCATACCAAACTGCTTTGAAATCAGTATGTGTCTTTCTTTGCCTTACGCTGAAACTTAGCTTTTCTTTGTTTTCTCATCATAAGAATATTTTTCAGCATTAATCTTTAGTATTTGAGAAGAACTTTTAATCCCTTTGAGAGAAGATTACAAAATTGGAAAGTATCATTAGGTGTGAATAGCAATCTGTAATATATCTTATTTTGGACATGTGTTGGTAGTTTGGAATGTGTAAATTGCACGACACGTTCTCCCTCAGTGCCTGGCTTAAACTAGTTCCATCAACGTGACTTTTTTTAACCACAAAAATGACTCATAAATATTTAAAGATATAGAAAAATAACTTGTTAGCACTCGATGGCTTTTTACATGACACGCTGTGGTTGAATCATGTGTGGATCAGAATTAAGTTTCTCAAACACAGGCGAGATTGAGGTGCCTTTGTGCAATGAATGGATTACAACTGAATCATCTGTTGAGATATTAATTTTAACTGTAGGATTTTCTTCCTTTCTTAGTATGTTTTTTACACTGCTCTGAAGCAATAAAATTGTTTTGTGGTGTTCTAGATGGGCAGTGGGAAACATTGGAGATAAATTTAAGTGTTCTTTCTCTCTTCCTGTTTGTGAAGACTCAGGCATGCTTCGTTGCATGTCAGGTTAGTACCCCTTGCCCTTGCTGCTGGGTGCCCTGTTGAAGTGCCTGCTTACAACTTAGAGCCGGTATCCTTTTCATAGCCCTGTCCTCTCTCCACTCTAGGAATGAGTTCTGGGACACAAAACCCCCCCATATTCACGTATATGGTGATTAAAATAATTTGAAAATGTGTTGCTGGTGTTTCTCATTGAAGTTTGTTCTTAGGAAGTTTATTACATTTTTCTGAGTGTGTTCTTCAAATTTCAACTGAATCTTAGAGGATGTGATTTTTTTTTTTTAAATTTATTTTTTTATTTATTTTCTTTGCTCTAAACCAGCCAAACCAGTTACCTGTTAACTTTGGGGGTAAGAAAAGCTCATGGAAGGGACACTAGACGATTTTCTTTCCCTATTGGTTATGGTGGTCTTGAAAGCTGTGGTGCAGTACAACAATGTCATTGTAGGGGCTCTATTTTTCAGTACCCAGATACTGTGTGTTTGTGTCTAGTGAATGCCTCTTCATTTCAGGGCTACAAAGTTTACAAGAGGTGTACTATAATAGATGATTATGTTTCATTTCCTCTTTGTTCCAGGCATCAGAGCGAATGAAGATAGTGGATGTTATAGGAGAGAAAGTGTATCAAGATGGGGAACGTATAATTTCTCAGGTACTTGAAGTCTAAATTTCTATTTATCTTCCTTCTTTCTCTGCTTCTTTTTTCCTGCTTGGAATTGACTTACAGAATACTACTACTTGAACCAGCTTGGCATCACTTATTCTTTTAATGGTTTCAATTTATTTAACCAATTCTTGAATGTTTGGGGAACAGCCAATATGTCTTTTGCTAAAAATTTATTCTATTACTTTAGTTTCTGGGTTTTTCTTCTCTCATCTGTTTGTTTTTTATAAATGGTCTTTGCAAGTTTTCAAGAGGAGTATGCCTTAAGAAGCTGAAATTAAATGTCTGTCTATGCAATTTTCCATGACAGCCCCCAGCTAGACATCTTATAGGCACTTATGACCAGATTAAACAAGGAGTCACAAGCATGTAGTAAAGGCATCTCTAATTCCTAGGTCTGACTAAACAACAAAAACAAACATGAAACTAAATAAAGTCACTGGTAATATTACACTAGTTGGACCCAACTCAGTTAACTGTTCTAAGAAACTATCAGGGTTAATGAAAACCATTGTTTTTCCTGATGCTCTTAAAAAGAGTATTTCAGTGGTGGAGTAGTCTAGCTTCAATCAACAGCCTTTGGTTGTTGGTATATGTTTTGTCTGCTGTAATAGATCAAGACCAGAGTGGTGGAACATGAAGCAGCTGGACAAACTCAAGCTTAAGCTGTGGGACTTTTTGGCTGTGGCACAAATAACTTTTTGGAACACTGTTACTGATGAAACACTGCAATTTTGCATCAAGTTTAGCTCATGGTTGCACTGTTTGTCGCAAAATTGCTCTAGTTCAAGTTAATGCAAGAAAGTCCTGGGCTTACCTGAAATTGCAGGCTTTTGATGACAACTGTTGTTTTGTTTTATAAACAGAATATGACTCTTGATAATGTCTTGGATAATTAATCTTAATTACTTTGAATGCCAGATAACTCTGAATACAAGAAACCTTAGTTTGCTGATAACTAAGTACTGTCAAATTACTTCTCTCCAAAAATACCCTCAATTTTGTAAGTTAAAGATCTTGTTGCTTAAGACCCTGAGAAAACTGAACTGTCACCAAAATCAAAGCTTATAAGTCAGTCTCAAAACTGGGAACCCATGCAATCAGTGATCCAATTACACTGTTGGTTTTAATCTTTTGTAATAACAGAATTAAGGACAAGGATATAATTACCCTTAAAAGAAGGATTAATAGTCTGGATAGGTCTGGGTGATGGTAATACGCTGCTAAAGATGATGCAATTTTATGCTTGGAAAAATGTGATAGGTCTTACGTTACAGCAGTTGCATCAATACCGTGAACCCCTTTTCTGTCATGGATAATTTTACATTTTAATTACCTTTCTGGAATTTGACCCTTCAGTTAAGGGTAGTATGCTTTAAAGCACTTGAAAATTATTAGTGCCTGCCAGTGTTACGAGGATGTCTCCCACTCAGTTTGTTTTCACTCTTTTAAAAAAATAAGTAAGTACTCTTTAAGTACTGACTCTCAGAAGTGTGCTGAGCGTATTAGTTCATGTTGTGATAGATGGCAACCATGAATGAAAAGCTTTGTGCTGGATGGTTTATGACCATCCCCAGGAAGCTTAGCTAATTTCTTCTGTAACTCCATGTTTAAATCTTGCATCATCTTCTCCCAGCCCATGTTTCATACTCAAGTCATACTCATCTCTCTCCATCCTTCCCATTACATTCAAAGTCTCATTGCCCACTTGACTTAATGTCAGGTTTATCTCTCTCCTCAGATTGTTTCATAGTGTTTTTGCTGAACTGCTCCTATTCCCTTATCAGTTCCTTATCCAGCCTCTGTCTCTGTGAAGCCTTTAGTCCCTTTGCTCCTGATTCATAGCAGGAGGCACGTGCCGGCTCTCCGCTCTAACTTCCAGTCCTGTATCAAGCCTGCAGGGCAGGGGTTGGTATAGGGAGGGGAAAGTCCTCTCTGTCATGGATAAAACTTTCCAAATACTAAGTTCTGGCAAAGCTCTCCAGAGCAGATGTAAAATACGACGTGTTGAAGGTCTGCAACCTTATGCGGTTTAGATAGATGTGATAAAGGTTCTAGAAACTCTCACAGAATGGTTGAGTTTGGAAGGGACCTCTGGAGGTCATTTTGTCCAGTCCCCCTGCTCAAGCAGGGCCACGTAGAACCAGTTGCCCAGCACCATGTACAGACAGCTTTTGAATATCCCAAAGGATGGAAACTTCAGAACCTGTCTGGGCAACCTGTGTCAGTGCTTGGTCACCCTCACAGTGGCTCTTTCATAGAAACAGCTGAATTTGACCAAACAAATTTCTTATTTCACCCTTGGTTATTCAACAACACCTTGTGATATCTTTCTAGAACTTCATATAAAATGGCTATTAATTTTTATTTTCTCCCACTTGCCCTATGTGACTTATTTTCCTTTAATGGCATGATGCTATTGAGTGCTTTGTTATTCCTTACCATTCTCACTACCTTTATACAGCCGTTGCATCATTTCTCATGCCTTGTGGACTTGCTTTTCTGTAGACTGTCCTCCTTTTACTTTCTATGATCATGCTCTTGCAATACAGCTATTCTGGGTTATGCTGATCTCCCACTATTTTACCCTGGATTGACTGAGCTCATGCTTAGTTTAATGGATCCTTCTTCCTACTGACATCTAGAAATGCAGCCACTAAATTGGTGTTTTATTAAAACTTGCTTCTGGAAATTCTAGGCCCTGCTTAGTTTCACTAATTATTGGATACTTCCATCGGGAGCGGGAGACTGGCACTTAAGTGGTTTTGCTATATATCGTCAATCTCCTTTGCTTTTTCCTTTCCACCTGCCCTCTCACTGAATGATGTGTACTAATAGTTCTTTCCCCTGTGGGTTACTCTGGTATATTCCCTTACCGGTCACCTTTTAATGTTAAGAATTTGAGTATTTGTCAGTTCTAGCAGATTTCTGCACAAGGCTTTAATACCATTTATACATACTTTTACAGTAAACTAAAAAATAATTTTTTACCTTTTCTTCTTCACAGGGTGATAAAGCGGATTCTTTTTACATTGTAGAATCTGGTGAAGTAAAAATCTTGATTAAAAGCAAGGTGAGTTCAAACTGGGTGATTCGGCTTTAGGTCAATTGCCAACTTTCTTCTAGGATTATAGAAAACTGCAACTTACAAAACCTGGGGTCTGTTATCTCTAGTGACATACTAGACAATGGCATTTGAACGAATCTCTGTGCAGACTGAAGCAACCTTAGGGAACAACATGTGCATGATAAAACCTGTGTTAGGCTAATGTAATAGCAGTTCCCAAAGCTGTAACAGTAAATACCTGTCAATCTCAAAACTTGTGGGCTGGCATACACTTTTCTTATCAAACTTCTAATTGAACATGCTGTTAAGGTGTTCTGCCAGTACAGAGCATGACTTGGGACTTTCTAGATAAAAGCCCTAAACCAATGAGCTGTTGCACATCTGTAAGATATGTGGGATTAACTGCAGCCTCATACAAAGACAGAGCTGTATGCAAATAATTAAAATGTAATGTTTAACAGACTATGACGAGTAAAGAAGCTAATCAAGAAGTGGAGATTGCCCGATGTCACAGAGGGCAGTATTTTGGAGAGCTTGCACTTGTTACCAACAAACCCAGAGCAGCCTCTGCCTATGCTGTTGGGGAGGTCAAATGTTTAGGTAAGCAGATGTTGTGTGTTTCTAGTTACCCTTTTCTGGTCTTTGCTTGTTTTGTGGACTGTGCCTGAGTGAGCTGCTCTTCAAAACCTAGCAGCCTTTTGGTAACTGGCGGTCAGGACACTAGAAGCTAGGAGCATGGGCTGGAGCGGATCTCCATGTAGGAGTTTGAGAAGCACCGCTGCTTCCTTCCAGCAGATTCTAGTTTTTCTGCTTGTGTGGCCTGTACTCTTTGAAGAGGTAAGTAGCATCAGCTTCTTGTCTGCAGCTTGTTTGTCACACACAGCTTTCAGGTGATCTTTTAATGCCAGTGTGGGGTGTATTTGGCTTCTGTATTTATCCTTGCGGTCAGGTGTGTATTTCATTAACCTTGCTTCTCCAAAGAACAGTACAGAGGGAAATCAGAAATATGATTTCTGTTTCTGTGGCTTCTATTGAAGCCTCAAACCTGAATGGGTTGGACTAGGGGTCTGTGTTCTGAATTCAAAAAAATAGATTGGCGTGTGGTGTCCTTTTTGAAAAACAATCTTGTTTTCACTTCTGTTCCTTTGCAGTCATGGATGTGCAAGCATTTGAGAGGTTGCTTGGACCCTGCATGGACATTATGAAGAGGAATATAACACATTATGAGGAGCAGCTGGTGGCAATGTTTGGCTCTAGCATGGACCTGTTGGATCCAGGGAATTAGGCACAGGGTACCTCAATGCCTTCTTAGTTCAAGACACAGAAAAGCCTCCTATCAGCAACACAACTCACAAGGAAAACGGACACTACAGAACAGTTACTGCTGCTGTCTTCTTGGGCATTTTAGAAACCATAAACAAGTCTCAGCACAGATGGATTGCTCACTCCCTGCCTCCACTTTGCTGCTGATACTTCATTATTAGACCTAGATTAAAGATGATTCTAACCCTGTGTTCACTTACTTGGTTCAGAATGGCATCTGTCCAACAAGTTCAAGTGCCTGATATGAAACCCAAAGTGTGCAAGATATAGAAGCCTCCTTCCTTCTCGTGTTACTGTTGGGATAAATTTTCAGATCAGATTCAGTAGTGGGAGGTTGCCTGTTCTGCAGAGGCAGCCTGTGGAATATGAGCCTTTTACGGGCTTATTACCCTCATCTGATGCTTTCCTTACACAATGTCAAATTTGCTTTTACTTGTAGCATCTGGGTTTGAAGTTAAAACATCAATGGAACCAATTAATAGGGTGGCACTGAAGTTTTCTTCCACCTGCTGGAAGGTGCAGGTACTATAGCTCTTTAAACCAAGTAAACCGAGCTGGGGACATGGGAGAGTCTGCTTAGCAACAAAATGCAGAAAATCAAGCATTACTATATTTTAAGTGTTTCCTGAGCAGCAAAGAAAATTGTTTTACTCTATCTATGCTGCCCAAAAAAGTGCAGTGGTTCAGATCAAATGGCCTGAAGGTGTCATAATTGTCATCTCCCCAAATTTGCTCCTTGTTCTGACACTGAGTACATTTTATTGTGGTGAGATCACAATATATGACCTTCTCTTGCTTCCAGAGATCCTTTATACTGCTAGATTTCCCAGGGCGCTGTTGTTGACTGGGTCAGTTTTAAAGCTTTTTAAGGAGGTGAATGTTTTGTAATTTAAATGAAGACTTCTTCTGTACTTGTTTACAGGAGCTCCCCCCCAGTCCTAACATTTCACAGTATTCTAACTTCATTAGACACTTGGATGCTTCCAAATACCATGTTGATTTGCTAAACTTTTCAAAAGTTGGCAACGTTTGACTTTGTAAAGCAAATGTCTTTGCTAACTACGCAGTTGGTGTGTTTGAGGAGTCTTTTTGGTTTAGGTGATAACTAAGCTAATGATGTTTATCTAAAATACCTGTTAAATTTGCAGCATTTATTAGGTAGATTCTATTTCTATAGCTTTAATGACCTTAATTGGCATACTGCTGAGATTTTATCAAGAGTATTATCTAAATAAGAATGAGACCATAAGAAGGACATTTTTATGGTGTACAAACAGAATATTTATATTAAGACATTGAATTTGTAGGTAATAAATCTAGTGACCCTTTGAATTTGCATTCTTCTGCAGCTCGTGCAAAACTTACTGGTGTTTTATGGGGTTATAAAATTTTAATTGTGGATGGTAGTGTAACAGAACCTGCTCTTTTTATTCATGGCCACGTGAGCAAGATTAGAAGGATGTTAATGTTGAATTCCTGCTTCTAGTTATCACAGTGGACATTTCTCTAAGGCACGAGATGCTTAGCTGCAACTCTAAGTTGATTTCTGGACAATTTTTTTTTCCCCAAAATGGATGAGCTCCTCCCAGGTCCTGCAATATGAGTAAGATAGAAACTTGATAAGTTTGAATGGCTGTTGTCCAGTTACTGTAATTGGAGTCATATTTTTATATAATGCAAATGATTTGTA
Source organism: Burhinus oedicnemus (assembly GCA_008921705.1). Taxonomy (NCBI): domain Eukaryota; kingdom Metazoa; phylum Chordata; class Aves; order Charadriiformes; family Burhinidae; genus Burhinus; species Burhinus oedicnemus. The sequence goes on along the minus strand of VFFE01007160.1, from coordinate 1,749,384 downwards.
ATGGACACCACTGAACTAGGTGTTTCCATAGTATTAAAGTCCTGGTTGTGATGTCTAGTGGCTGTTCTAACTGCATGCATTTTAGAACAGTGAATTTCCCTTGCTTTATTGGGCTGGTTTTTTTGTTGTAAATTACAGCCAAAGCAGCAGCAGGTACTTCATTCATGCTTCCAAGGTTTAAGACCAAAGACAAAAATCATTCTTTTACAGAATTTAAAAAACAAAAAACAAAAACCAAACAAAAAACAAAAACCAACAAACAAAAAACAAGAAAAAATGGAAAAAAAAAATAATCCCAAACCCCACTCATCAGGTCCTCGCATTGATAACAGATAAAACTTTAAGATACTTCGGCCTCCAAGACAAGAGTCTGAAGGCAGCTCATGACTGTCCGGCAAACCAGACATAAACTAGTCTCCAAAACAGCATGAGTTTCTGTGCTGCCTAAACTGTCATGTGAACTAAAGAGAAACTTGCTGTGAATAATCATCATCTGGCCTTTGTTGCTCCCAGGCAGAATATCCTCCTCTTTTTCCAGAGGAGCCTGGCAGGTTGGGCTGCCTTGCAGATGGATTCTGGTTCTTACAGCTTTGGGTTCTCTGCAGGACAGGACTGTATGCCTCAGCATATGCAAACATTGGCAATTGTTTTGAAGCTTAACCAAAATAACAGGCAAGGCTGATGGTAGATTCTTAAGGTAATTCTGCCTGGAAGGGAGGATTTGATGGCTTTTAGAAGTCAGAGGAAAGGATGGGAATGTAAAGTCAAAAGATTGGGATCCCATGCAAGCAAGAAGCTTTGAAGTTTTACCTTCCTCTGGACTCCCTGAAGCAAGGGCATACTGGGCAATGCCATCCTGCATCCAGGATCCATGGGACATCATTCTGTGGTGTAAAGAGGCAACCTGAGCTTGAGCTGAAAGAGAGTGATCCTGTAAAAAGGCTTGTCCGTTTAAAAGCTATAATTTGCCATGTGCCTGATTAGTTTGGTCTGTTTTAACCAACCTGTTCTGTACAATTTTGGAGCATGAAGATAGTGAGAGAAGCTTGTAGTAAGATACTCAACATTGCCAGGTGTCTGGTGAAAGCATCAGCAATGAGCAAAGTTGGAAAGTGTGTGAATGGCGATACCAAGACCAGAGAGTGAAGCGCCTGCTCGTAAAGATCTGCCGCACCACTGTATCTCAGCTCATCCCTTTTCACTATGACTGTTCATCGCAGTTGTTGTGGAGAACGAGCCCAGGTGTTTTCGTTCTTACTGCTCAGTGTTCAGTAAATCTGCCGTGGAGTCTCTGAAATTGGCAGTAGAGAGAGATCTATTTTTAATAAAAGAACTCAGCAGCAAAGTGGGCAAAGAGGATAGGGTCTTTGAGACTTAGAGGAAAAAAAGTCTCGTGTTTGTGATTCCCTGCTTGTGATTGTTGTGAAGTCAGTGAGAGGAGCTTCCAGTGGTCAATATCCTGGCATATGGTATTTCTGTTTAATGTCACAGCACAGGCTTCACACTGTAAAAGAACAAAAAAGGGCAAAAGTGCTCTCTTTTTAGAAACAAAAGTGCAAAACTTAAAACTTTAAAAACAAAACTTTAAAAACAAAGTGCAATTTTGCACAGAGGGCAAAAAAACTGAAACCCCTTTGAATGTCACTTCCATTCTTTATTTTCCATTGGCTGAAAGCGGACTCTTGTTCTTGACATGTATTTTGTAAACTAGTCTTGCCAAAATACAAACACTTGTTTTTTTCACTCCAGATAATTTTTGTTGTTATGGTCATTGGTGATTATTTTAACTTTTTTAAACCATATATTTTATTTCAAGAGGCCTTCCTTGTGGATTTCCTCCTGACAGTCTGCAGCGCCACACTGCTATTTCAAGATGCAAGAGAAAGTCACTAACCTCATAGGAGAACACTCAACTCCGCTTAGCTGGCTGGAGCTAATAATGCGCTACTAATTTTCCTCTGCTCTGTGGGGCAGGAGGGGAATTAAATTCTACATGAAGTTGCTACCTCAAGGCTCCAAGTGCTTTTAAAGGTCTTTCACTTGGGAGAAATTTTCATAAGACGGTTCTTAAAATTGGTCTGTTATTTTGAGTTAAATGTTGGGCTTTTTTAATTGATTCATTGAGGCACCCTTATTTTAATTCATCTTACATTTAATACTTGATTCTCAAAGGATGAACAGCTGCGAAGTTTGGTTCTTGCACTATAGTGTTGAACGTGAAAGAAAAAGATCTGCCATATAAACATATGGTTTTAACAAGTTAAACCACTCTGGGGTTCAGCTTCACTTTTGGTTAATAAAAAACTGACATGTTGTGTCCAGCCTTCCTGTACGATCCTGTGTGTGCTCTTTATTGACTTACTGCAGCTGACACAACCCCCCCAGCGCTTTCATCAGGAGTGGACTCCACAGCAGCTCACTAGATTTACTCAGAGTGCCTGAGTTACCGTTGCTTGTGTTATCAGAGCCTTCTGGAGAACAGCACTCGCCCTGTTGCAATAAACAAAAGAGATTTATACATTACCTGACCACCAAGTTTTGCTGTTCAGTGATAAAATTTTACTAATATCTTACAAATACCAGTTTCTGTAGCCATTATTGCTCCCAATAAAACTGGCTGCTCTGACCTGTCTGCCAAATTATCGTAGAACTGATTTATTGTTTGAGCGCTGTGCTGACTGGTTCTTGGTTCCTAGGAAAAATGCAGTATTCCTGAAGGTCTCGTGCTGCCTACACTTACAGCAAGCTTTATGTGGCAAGCTGCCTTTTTTTAACCTAACTAACAATTTGAAAAGAAAATTACTTTGGTATATGTGAAATTGCCTGTTCAAATAATCAGTATTTGCTTTTGCTGAAGTTTTGTTTCTAAACACTTAGTATTTTATGTACAGTTTTAAAATTAGTCTGGGAGAGTAGTTCAGAGGGATTGTGGTGCAGAACATGAGAACGCCTCTGCTGGAATACAGTACTTAGCTTTGGGCACATTAACTTGAGGAAGATGTTGATACCTGAGGTGGTCAGAGGGCAGCAGCATGATAAACAAATATCTAGAAAATCTTACATTTTACAGAAGGGTAAGGAAAAACTGGGAGGTTTGTTGTGTTGTTTTGTTTTGTTTTTTTTTTTTCCAATGGACAGAAGGACTGGGGAAAAGGGGGGCAGGGAATATTTGAACAAGGAGGAATGATCCCATAATGGTTAGGACAGGCCTATTAATACGGGGCATAAGCTACAGCAGGGAAGCTGTTGACTAAGCATTGGCAGTATCTGTCTGGAAGGCAGCTAGAACAGACTGCTTGGGGGAGTGTGAAGTCTTCCAGCACTATGGGGTTTTTTTGTTTTTGTTTTTTTTTTTTTTCCCTCCTGAACAGTTGTAAACTAGCTCTGCTGAATGCTTAGAATATCTGTCTGAGGCAGGGGTGGATTAGATAACCTCTTGGGGAGGCTTTTGTGAGATACGTTGCTGTTTTCTTAGGAATACCTCTAAAAAACACCAAGGGCTTTAGCTGACACAAACACAGTCTCCAGGCTTCCTGCCACATCAGCAGTAGAAGATGAAAACAGCTCCGTGCCTGTAAAAGAGAGGGAGATGTGCCCTTTAGAGCCTGACACGCAAGTAGGCTGTTGGCGTGCTAGGGCTCAGGTCCAAAGCTTGCCAGGCACCTGGGACAGAGGAGGCCAGGCTTGCCGCGGGACAGAGAAAACCCCAAATCCAAATAGAGAAAACATCTTCAACCCTGAAGTTCCTTTGCACAGACTGAGCAGCTTGATGGCAAAGGCACAAGGTGTCTTGTGAGCTGGGCCCTAGCTCAGGCACATCAGCTGGGCGTTAGGCTACTGCAGCGTTACCCTGCTAGGGTGAATATTAATTCCTGGATAAACCATTTTTTTTTTAAACAAGATTCTGTAAAGTTCTCATGCTGAAAAGGATGTTTCATCCTTTTGGCAGACCCAAGATACTTCCATCCTTTCTGCTGTCTCTCTCTGAAGGATGTCTTTCACACCAAGCTTCAGATCAGCTACAAGGATTCACGCTGGTACTAGAACTGTGTTACCTCCTTAACTTGGTGCTGCCCGGTGAGATGCAAAGACACACTGCCAACCTACTTCTGTGCACTTTTCCAGTCTGTTCTGGTTGTGTGTGCTGCAGCAGAGGCCAGGGTAACACGGTGCCCTCACCCTTAGGGTGCCAGACAACATGCTCCACCGGGAACCGCATCGGGACCAACGCAAGTTGGTTAAAGGGAAAGTGAAGGAGCAGCTCTGCTCGCCCCTCTCCGACAGCATGTTTATTGCGGAGCGTTCAATATTTGTCTTTCTGCAGCTAAAAGCTAGCATGTAGTGCTCAGAAACACCATCTGTTCCCGCAGCTTCCCAGAGACTAATTTCAGCCCCGAAGACTGCTCGTTGCCTTCCTCAATCTGGGAAGGCTGAGCTCAGGTTTCCCACACGGCTGCTGTAGGGGCCCTGGGCGCAGGCCTTGCCCGGGCCTCCGCGCGCAGGGAGGGCGCAGCAGCCGGCGCCTCCCTCGGTGCCGTCCCTCGGCCCCGGCCGAAGCGGCGGCGAGCGGTTCCCTGCCCCAGCAACCCCGCGGCGTATCGGAGAGGCCTCGGGGCGGGCGGCGGCTGCTGGAGATGGGGGTGGCGGCCTCGGGCCGGGCCTGAAGCGAGGCGCCCTCAGCAGGCGCCTCACGTTCGCGCCGCCCGGTCGCCATGGCGACGCGGAGGCGGGGCGCGGTGAGCTGACCCCGCGGGGCCGCCGTAGAAGGAAGAGCGGGCGGGCGGCTCTGCGGCCGGTGCGCGGCCTGGGGAGCGGATGGCGCGAGCCCAGGCCCCGGCCGCCACCTTCGAGCGGCGGGTGGTGCGGAGCGGTGCGGAGCACCATTACCTGCGGGTCCGCCTGTGAGTGAGCGAGTGTACGTGTGTGAGAGAGATCCCGCTCCCCCCTCCGCCCGGGAG
>VFFE01007160.1:1525419-1744406 GCA_008921705.1 Burhinus oedicnemus | reverse complement strand
GCCCTCTACTCTGCTTCCCCACAGGGAGCTGCCGGACGGCGGGGCCCGGCCGAGCGTGGCGCAGTTCAAGCAGCTGGTGGTTTCGGCGCTGAGGGAGCTCCACGGAGAGGTGGGCCGGGGCCGAGACCGGGACCCGGGGGTCTTCCCTCAGCCGACGGCTTCGGGCTGGGGGCGGGAGAGCCGTGCGGGAGCGGCCGGCCCGCCCCTGGCTGCCGCGGTGGGTTTTCTGTCGGCTCTGCCCCCGAAATCGGCCCGTGTGGCGGGAGAACGGCGCCTAGGCCGGAGGGGAGAGAGGAGAGGGGCAAGCTGAGGGCGGGCTGAAGGGGCAGGGGGGAGCCCGGGGCCTGCGGGGGCAGGGTCAGCGTCTCGGTTTGCCGCCCCTGTGTCCTGCTCTCCAGCCCGTTTAACTTGCTGCTAGGGAAGCTGGGGCTGTACGTTTTGTCTTAGCGTCTATAGTGAAGTGCCTCCAGCGTACCTGGGTTTCAGAATTTGGGATATCGATACTTTTGCTGTAGCGAGGCTTTGAAAGGAGAACTATGGAAAGGGAACAGCTTCTTGGTTGGGGAAGTGCGCGGTGCTGTTCTTGCTCTGTTTACGGTATTGCTGGGTGACTTTAAGGAAGTCACATCACCTCTGGGCCCCCGTTTCTCCAGCTGTAATGTAGAAGTAAGAGTGGCTTCTATCTGAAGAGCTCTGAGAGGAAAGGTGCCGTATAAGATCTAGTGGTGGTGTAGCTGAAACACTCTTGTGAGATTTGAGTGTAACTATAACACTTTAATGTCACATGCTGGAAGTGAATTCACTTGCTTATAAACCACTATAAGACCATAGGATGGTACTTATTAAGTAACATTTTTTCACAGGTTGGAGCAGCTTTGCCTGTTGATGTCTTAACATATGAGGAAAAAACTCTGTGTGCCATATTAAGAGTTATTAGCAGGTAAGGTGCCGTAGGTACACACTTCAGATGCTTCCGTGAAAATATTTTTCATAAGAAAACACAGCTTCTAACCTAAGAAGGGTCTTTGAAGAATTAAGCCTAACTTGCAGATGTCTGCATAGAGTATGCAGAAAATAAAAATTCACTAAGATTTGGTAACCTACATGCATCAGTACGTTATTCCTCCTTCAAGACAGAATGGTCTGGTAGGACCATTGAAATACGTGACTTTAAATCTCTTTCTATAGTAAACATGAGAATGGTTACCAGATTTAAAGGGTGAAGACAACTGCAGGTGATTTAAGGGAAGATGGAGCTTAAAGGCACAGAAAGAACAAGGCTGGTGAAGTGAACTTGAAAAGGTTACAGTACGTATCTCTGTATGTCAAGGACAAGAGACTGCAGTCATTGCAGTAACACTATGGGGCACAGTGTTGCTGCTAGAACTCTCTGGTGAAATTACCTTTGGATAAACACAGTTAAGGTTTCATTAATCTTTATATAATGTGCTTTTATTTAAGATACTTATGCTGCAGGAAAACTGAGAAAAACAAATTTTATTAATAAATTTAATTTTCTTTTTACTTAGTGGCCTTGTCAAGCTGTGGAGTGCTCTAACATTGCTGGGCTTCTATCAGAACAGGAGGTGTGCCATTCGAGTGCTGCAGGTAAAGCCCTGTAGGGGCTGGATGGCTTCTGCCAAATGTCAGTTCTTGCTGTAAGGTTGTCGAGCACACTGCCTCTTTGTAGAAAGATGGCCTAGATGCAAAAATGTCTTGGTTTGGGAGTGAAATGCTTTTCAGTGCAGGTGTGTAGGACTGCGTTTAAGTAATTCCCGTATTATAATGAATCTTGTAAAATGTGACAGTAGTGGCTGTCTCATTACTTTATGGTTTCATTCCAATGAGAAGTCCTGATCTCATTGATACATCTGCAAGAAAATAATTTCTGTAAAGTTTTGTTCTTGGCCCACACCTTGGTTCAATCTTTTATTTCCCCTACCCCGTTTCTTCCCTTTCTAATAGTCACTGTGGACTGACCTCATTTAAAAATGCGTGCATAAACACGCACTTCCAGAGCTCCTTTTTTTCCTGGGGGTGGTGCTTAATAAAATGAGTTCCAAGAATTCTTTGTCTCCGAAGTGATGGCTAAACAAAAATCTGCTTGGGCATAGCTCTAAGTTTTTAATCTTTTCTGTAAAAGGGAAATTTAAGTATATTCAGCTTTGAGTGTGTTTGATGGTGTTTTGTGGTTGGTTTTTTTTCTTTTGTTTTAAATGCTTTAGTTTGTTTCTTGCTTTGTTTTTGTTTCCCACCAAACTAGACGTCTCCATTTCTTCTTGCGTTATCTGGGAACAGTAGAGAACTAGTCTTGGATTGAATGCAGTTGCTGGTTTGGTTGTACAAAGCAGAAGTTGCTTGAGATGTTGCAGCCCTTCAGGTATGGAGTTTCTGGCGGGGATTTCCGACAAAGAGCCTTGACAAAGCTAACAGTTATCAACTCATTGCTTGGACATCCCGTACTTCAGAGTTTACACATAAAAGTCGGAGACAAAGCTGAACTTAGCAAAGCTTTTACACAGAATGATGTTGTTACTTTTTCTGATTTAACAGGTGACACAAATCCTTTGCATTTAAATGAAGATTTTGCAAAAAAATCCAGGTTTGGGAGAACTGTTGTGCATGGAGTTTTGATCAATGGACTTATTTCTGCAGTTCTGGGTACTAAAATGCCTGGTCAAGGTTGTGTATTTCTTTCTCAAGAGATCCGATTTCCAGCTCCTTTGTATGCTGGAGAAGAAGTCACAGCTGCAGCGGAAGTCAAACGACTGAAGGGTTCTATTGCGCACATTTCAGTGTCGTGTAAAGTCAAAGAAAGTGGAAAGACTGTTATGGAAGGGATGGTGAAAGTCATGGTGTCAGACAGTTAGAGCTGTTGATCTTCTGCTGCTTTGCTGTAAAGGCCAGAAGTATACACTTGGTTTTGACCTTTTTATGTGACATCACTTAATCCAGTAAAGTTGCAACAAAAAAACCTTCAAAATGTTTCAAAGACAGCGCACAAACTCAATCTGCATAGCAACTGTGTTAAGAAACTTAGAGATTTTCATTTTTCCCTGCGTACTGCCAAGATGAAACCAACGGAACTAGGCACTTATTGCGACAAGAGTGGCACGTTTAGATGAGCTGTTGCTCTGCGGCAGTGGGAAGTCTGCAGTGGTGGGGCTTATATTGGGGTTGCTGTTTTCAGCAAAATCGCAGTCCACACTAGCTATGTTCAATTCAAACTTGTTTACTCTTTACAAAGTTGTTACATTGTTCTAGCTAGTGAAGCCTTCCTTAGCTCTGCAAATATGTGGTAGTCGGCCTTCACATAAACAATATACTGATAGAGCTGGAGATGTGGCTCTCATAATAGTTTCAAATTCTTGAGATACCTTACAAAACCTGATTATAAACAAAACCTTACCTTTACGATAAATGCCTCTGAAACTTGCCTCCTGGAAGCAGAGCGAAGGAGGCTTTTCTAAAAGCCCTATTGTCACTGCTTGTAGTTATTGGCTCCTTATGCTCCTGTGGAGAAGACAAGCAGGGGCAATTTTATTGAGTACTAATTATATGGCTTCTGTCTGCTTATTTGTCTGTATTCCCCTTTGCCCACTGAAAGTACCTTGGTTGCTGGTAAAGTAGGCTTCATTAGTAAATCACCCGGGTTAAATTATTTTAGTACCAACGTAAGGTTGTTATCTACTAAGAAACTTTTTCTCAGGAATGATGGGGAGTAAAAGTACAGGCTCTCTTCAATTGGTGGCTCCTAATTTTCTGGCAAAACATTTGTTATCCCCCCATCTTCTCTGCAGCAGAAACGCATCTGTAACTTTTCTTGGCTGCAAAGCACCTGAAAAGTTGTCTGCTATGAAAAGAGAGTTTGTCCTCAAACTGTGGTGAAAGCTGCTGGTAAAACGGTGAATGTTGTGTTCCTAAAAGCAACTGCACCGTGAACAACAAAGCCCAGGTGTGAAGTCAGACTGGATCAGCGGGAGGGGCAGCATTTAAGCTGTTTGGCTTCAATATGCCCTCTATTTCCAAAGGACTGGGTTTGGCCTGTTCACAGCAAGTGAACAAGTGCTTAGCGAGAGCTTTCCTTATCTCTTGTCTGTAGGAGTTCTTCACTTCCAGTTTCGTTTTCTTCTGCCCTGGGACACTGCCTGACCACTGGCTTTTGCTGTACAAAACTCTGTTTTTCAAAGCAGTATGCACCTTCCCTCGTTCCTTGTTCACAAGCCTCTCTAGATGGGAAGTTGTCATGTTGATGCTTATTAACAAAAGGAATCAAATGCGAGGATGAGACGTAGGTGAGGGGTTAATCAAACCTGTATCTGACCTCCTTCGTGATGAGAAGTAGTAGTTTGGAAAGATTGCTCTTTCAGCCTGAGATTTAGCTGCTTAACCACAGCACAGAGCCCGTGTTCCTGTCAGTGGAAGGATCAGAGGCGAAGGTGTTTGCGATAGCTGTCTGACGCGTACGACAAACTCGAGGTCTGCGGTCTTACGTACAACATCTTAAGTGAGGGTAATTCCTGAATACACTGTAAAAAGACAAAAGGAAATGCAGACAAGTGTTCCCACTGGCAGTAGGTTCCCAAGTGCTAAGTACTATTGCAATGGTGTTCTACGCTGCTACAGTGAAAGCTAGGTTGTGGAACTCAATTTAACAACTTTAAATCTGTGTTTAAACAAAAAAAACACCGTACAAATTGAGTAGAAGATACTGGATGCTATTTGATTTTTTTTATAATCGTTTAACTACAAAAAAAACCCCCACAAATCCAAAAGGTAAAGAGCAGCAAACGAGCCAGCCCTTTTCAGTTTCTCGACGAGGACCGGCAGTGTCCCGGGGCTCATACCCCTCCCGGCGACCGCAGCCGTTCACGCCACCGGGGCAGCACGGAGTGCCGGGCACGGAAGAGTTGGGCAGCGGAGCGGCACCCCCCCGCCCCCGGCAGCTGCTTCCCCCGTTCCTAACCCTGGGAGTTGGACCGCACCGGCGCGGGAGTGGCCGGGCCCGCCCCGCGCGGCCGCGGGGAGGGCGCCCCCTGGCGGTGGGTCGCTGGGTCGTTCGGCGGCGCTAAGGCCCGGCGGCGGCGTCGCGGCGCTGCCGTGTTGACAGCGGCGGCCGCGCCGCGGGAGCTGCTGCTTCCCCCCCCCCGCCTCCCTCCCCTCCCCGCCTTCAACGGGAAGCAGGTTGGCGGCACCGGGGCTCCCGCTCCCCGCCTCGGTATGGCGTTCATGGAGAAGCCGCCGGCCGGTAAGGTGCTGCTGGACGACACGGTGCCGCTGACAGCGCAGATCGAGGCGAGCCAGAGCTTGCACTCCCACACGGTGAGCGGCGCCGGTCGGCGGGCAGGCCGGGTCGGGGCTGGGGGGGGAGCGAGGTGAGGTAACGGGAGGGAGTCGGGTAACGGCGGGAGCGGGGAGGGTGTCCGGGCTACGCGGGGCCCGGCCCCGCGGCCTGCGGCTCAGCCCGGCGGGAGCTGGGGCTGTGCGGGGCCTGGGCAGCCGGTGTGGTGCTGGGGGGGGGTGTGGGGGTGTGTGTGAGGGAGGCAGCGGGGCCGAGAGCTCGGGAGCGCGGGTTTGACCTCCCGGGCAGCCTGGGGAGAGGGGAACGTGGCGGTGCCGCCGTTGCCCGGTCCCCTGCAGCCATCCGGGAGTTGTTCGGCTCCTTCTCCTCCTCCCTGCGGAGCCCCCGGTGCGATGGGGCAGCGGGGCGCGGGCTTCGGGCTGTCTCGGACTCAGCCCCGCTCCGAGGGAGGCCTTGTGCCTTCTGCCTGAATAAGTGGGTGTAATTTCTCTTTTTTTTTTTTTTTTTTTTTTTTTTCCCTCGGGGTCTGTTCCAGCCTTTGGAGCGGAGGGGGGTTCTGGGTGCCTCATTTCGGTAGCGGAGGTGAAGTTAGGGTTGAAGAGGCTGCCTTCGCCCTGCCGTGCGACTGCAGTGACGGCTGTAAAGACATAACTGAGGGGACGGCCCCGCTTTCTCTGCTGTGGGGAGCGATGACACCCGGCAGAAGGAGCCCTGCCGTGACTTTTGTGTCGCAGATCAATTCTTCAGGGATGACGAGTACACATGCACGCTGCCTCTGTGAGAATTGTACCGTCTTTGAGCGTGCAGTAATACTCCCCGTTTCATCATCTCCCGTTTGCAGTTATTTTCCACTTTAAAAACTAGGTTTGCTTATGGTATGACAAAGCAGCCAGTTCTCTCTCTGATTCACAGCACTGTCGCTTCCGATCCCTGCTTTCCCTGGGAGCGGGGATGCTGGGCTATAAAGGAGGCCAGAGGTGCTTGAGCAGCAGGTACGCTGCGGGAGGCGTGTTGTGTTTGACATGGCGAGAGGTTGTTCCTGCTGCCCCGCACACAGCTCGGGTGCCTGCATTGTTGATCTCCCTTCCTGGTTCCTTGCATCTGGTGAATATTCTTATTAACCTGAATTACAGTAATTGCAGGTTCACCACAGGATGCACAACTAACCGGTAGCTTGTCTCATTAAATACTCTTCCTATAAGTAATCCACACTTAAGATGTGGGTTTTTTGTGTGAGGAACTTGCGTTAACTAATGTTCCAGTCTTCCTCTGAACAGAAGTTACGTATGAGAAACTGTCCAGAAGGTCTTGTGAATCTAGCAGGCTATGGCTCTCAATTGTTGCAATTCCTCTTATAAATAAAACTGATGAGGTTTATTTTCTGGCAAGCCTGATACCTTTTACCTGTTTCAGTAGCTGAGGGCTGCATGGGCCAAGTCCTATGAGAAGCTGTGTAACTCCTAACACTCCCCAGTTAAAGTCCAGATTACGGTTGCATTGTTAACTTGCTTCCATCATGCCTTATTCCACTTTTTTTGCTAGTGCAAATGACAATAGCTTTTTGTGTTCTTTCCTTTGGTTTACATGATTCTGGTTAGGGGAAAAAAAAAAGTGACAAAATTCTTTTAGAATGAGCACTTGGAAGTAGTTTTTCAATCCAGACTCTGTGTGTGTGTCGTCTTGTCTGGGTGAGTGTGATAGCAAATGTTGCTTCCCCCTCTGTCTTTCATCTCTGTATTCTGTTACTAACGGATGTTCACAAAAAATTCTCTACTGATTTGTTCTGATCTTTTGTTAATAACAGAATGCTGGAGCACTGTGCCTTTTGATTTAAAATCTGTCTCTAAGATACATCTATTAGTAATTGTTTGTTTTACTGCAGAAGCCCTGTTGATAGTTGAAAGATGGCTTGAAGTGTGTGTAGCACAGATGGTTTATATAGAGGCAGTGTGAGGTATCAAAATACAGGAAGCCATAACACAGAATTGGTTTCTTATTTGATGTAATTCAACTATTTTGTCATTTTGGACGCTTCATCTTATGTCCCTGGTATCTGATTAATTTGTATATTGATAGGCGATGCTGTCCCTGATTTGAACTTTCCTGGTTTAAGTAAGCCATGCAAATAGATCCCTGTTTTTGAAGAGGTGTGTAAATGAAGTCTCTCTAAGAAACAAGGGTTGAAGTGCTTTTGTGGGGCATTAAGACTGTATTTTACTTTATTATATTGTAGATATAAGGAAGTAGGTTGTCATTAACTGAATGCTTTTGGGGTTTGTTTCTCATCCCACCTCAAAGTGATACCTTCAAAAGATGTAGATCTATAGAATTCTTCATCCCAACCTAATGTTTGGACAACTAAGTCTTCACATGCTAGACTTGTTCTAAAGCTGAAATACAAAGGCATCCATGAATAAAATTTCTATTCTTTTGTCAGCAGTATGTATTAAGATTTTATAATGCTGCTTAGTGTTGCAAGAATTGCTTTAAACTTGGCATTTATAATTTTTTTTTCCTGTAGATCATTGCTTAAAAAAATCACTGACATGAAGATGATCTAGATCCAGCTTAGATGCATCTTTAATGTGGCAACTGAATTCGTAATAATGTAAACCTTCTATGGGTGCTGAAAATAGCCAGTCTTCTGAATAACCAGTGAAGAATTTCATGAAAAGCTCTGTGGACATGGTGAAATACCAAGCAGAAGACCAAAGCCTGTGTCAAATGAATAGTTTGCTTGTCCATTGTTCTAAGCAGCTTCTGTTAATTTAGATTTAATACAACAAACTGGGTAAGTGTAAACTTACTAGCGTTGAGTCAAGGGCTGTGCTTGGCAGAGACTGAGTTTCTGTTTCCTGGGGATGAAGGTGAAACTAAAAAAACAAAAGTGAAAACAAAACCCGAAACTGCTATATGCTTACCTGAATTCTCCAGAAACCTAAGAAGGGACAAAGCTAGTATTTAAAATGTTCTTTTGAGAGTTTGCACTTTTTGTTTAGTAAGAGCATGTGAACCCTCTAGTAAATGTGGTTTGTAGATTGTTAGGAAATCAATTGCAAAATCTTCTGATACGCTCATGAGCTCTTTATGTTTCTTTCAAGTCAGAAGAGCTCAGAAGTTCTTACTTGAGTTAGTGCATCTCAGCTGGTACATAATCTCCATGCTTTTGTGTTGCAACAAAGAAATTGTCAGCTGAGTTTTTCTTTCTGCATATTTATTTCCAATGATAACTGAAGATTAAAGTGATGCCTTTTCTTTTTTTACAAAAGTTGTTTCCCTGGTGAAGTGTGTTACAAGCAGCCTGAGTTCTGTTGAAATGTGCACTTACACACAAATAGCTCTATAGTGCAGTGTTTATGAAGTCCTTTTCATTTTGAAAGCCAAATCAATTCATGTTGTAGGCGCATTCCAATGGTATATCACTTAAGAGACTTGAAATTACATGAGCAAACCCTGTCAGCTTCATTTTGTCTCCTGCTACATGCTTCAATCACTAGCACTGTGTAAGAAGAGAGAAAAACTATAACTTCCAGGAGTGTGTTGGGCACCTTTTCATAGGCACGGTTTGGTGCTCATGGTAGGTATCTGTACCAACTGTTTTGCAGAAAATGAAGTTGTTTTGTTGCCATTGCGTTCCTTGAATTCAATAGGAGTGGGATTGCATCCAGTATATTAAGCCATTTGTACGTGTCTCATCTTAATGCCAAATGTTGTGTTCTGACAACAGAGGCATTTTCAGCACTAAAGCTTTAATAAGTTTTGGCTATTGAACTTGCTTCATATTGGAGTATTTCATCTGTATATGCACTATTTAAAAGTGGCTTTCTTTCCAAACCTTAAAATAGGATGCTATTTTCTTCGGCAGTAATCTAGACATACTCCTTAATAAGAACTGCATATCTGTACATACAAATTTTAGAGCAGTTCAAAGCAGTAAAACCACTAGCAAGCTATACATACACTTCTGAACATTCCTTAATTCTTTTCTGAAGTGATTTTCCTTTTTCATGCGTTTCATATTGAAATTGAAGTAGTGAAACAGCCAATTTTGCTACAGTACATTGTTGTCTTAAAGGCATTTGGAAATGAACAGCTGAAATAAATCCTTCTCATAACATACTTTTCAGAGTTTTTCATTTTCCTTAAGCAATGATGCATGTTGACACTCATAGCTTTTAGATTAGAAAAATGTTGAAAAAGCATTTATATTTTTCCTATATTGTTCTGTGATACAAAAATGGAGCCATATGTTTCTGGAACTGTAGGATTTATTTTAAAAGCTTGTAAAGGACTTTGCACATCTGCTTTATAAGGAATTCAATCTCTACCAGGTTGCCTTCACTTTGGAAAAAAAAAAATCATGAAGTTACTTTTAGAGGTGGCTTTAGACAGGGAACTATTAGAATTCACTTGTTTGAGGTTTTGGAAATACAGTTCCTCCATTGGACTTAGTAAATAAGCTTCACCACCTCCCACCTGCCCCCCTAGCTTGAGCTCAAAAAAGGTAGCTGTTTCATCACACCTAATTTTAGATATCCCAACCTTATGGTTTCCACTGGTGAACTTACTAAATCAGTATTGCAGTTGTAGCTCCTGCAAAGATTGCAGTCAAAATAGTAGTTGTTGCATCATACCTTAGAGAATCCATTGCCTTAGAGATCTTGCAGTGTACTTAGAATGTATTCATCAGCTACTATTTCCTGAAAAATACTGAGTATTTTGCTTTTCTGGCAAAGGCCATGGTGATGTAGGGTACTGAACAGCTGTTACTTCTCTTGTCTGTCTCCAGAGCTTTTCTTGTTCAGTATGTTTCATTACATGTAAATGCGTGTCTTATTTTTTTTCTGCAGTTGTTCTGCTTCATAGCTTTCACTTGTTGAATGGCTTACTCATTACTACATCAGCGATACAGTGTGTGTGGAACTATATAATGTCCCCGGACATTTAAACACATGCGTTGTTTAAAATGCAGGTAAACACCGCTGTTGCTGCTGCTCCTACCTCAGATGGCTTTAATGGCAGGTTGTGCAATAGCAAGTAAGTACTGTGTCCTACAGTGAAGAGGTCCCTGAATCTGAGCAGCTTTCCTGATTTTGTTGCTACTTTTCACATGGGAGATTTTCTAAATAAACATTTAAAAGAGCTTCTTACTAGAAATTGTTCCAATCCAGCCTACTTAAGCAGGGATTGTATTCATGCTTAATTAGGCTTTCTTCTCTTTAATGCTTATAAAATAAAGCCCTTTCAAACTTTTAGTTGAGGTGACCTGAAGGTGACCTGGATCTTTATAATGGTTGGCTTTTCAAGCCTGTTGGATTAAACAGATGTACAGCAGAAATCTGTGAAAAATAGGCTGGCTATCCTGAGCCAGAAATTTAGAGACTATTTTCTTGGGAAAACAGAATGTATTACCCAATATTGTCAAGACTCTCTGCATTTTATTAAATGACTCTCTGTATTCACCACTTGTTCTTTCCTATTTTGTCTCTGCAAAAGCCTTTCTTTCCTGTTTGTTTTCTGTTTCAAAAACTAGGAAAGATGATAAACAGCAGTTGTTAAACATTTAGACATGCTTTGCTGTGTAACTTTCACCTAGGAATGTTAACAAAATTATCTGAGCAGCTCTGAGCTCCTGATGCTGGTATTTTAAGAAGTGCTGGAATACCAGGGAATAATCTTGGTAAATGTGGGGGAAAAACCACCTGAATGTTGGCTCTTTATGCAAACGGGTAAGTTCAGGATAACATTAATTCCAGGCAGTGATTGTGAAACTGTTATTGGCAGAGGCTTGGAGAAATGCAGCATAGTTGTCAGTGATCCATGTGGATGTTTGGAAAATACTCTTTTTCAGAAACTCTATCCAGCACTCTGTAGTGGTAGGAAGAAGATTTTAGGAAATGACAGTGTGCAGCCAGGGTCATGCAGCTTTCCCTGCTCCTGACCTCCTCCTCCCAGCACCGGTTTCCGCTTTCTTGACTGATCGGAGCAGCCAGGAAATGATAGCAGTAAAACCGCTTTGCTTGGCATCTTTAAAAATCTATACTGAACTGCTGCTGCTGCAATGTCAAGGTTGTGGCAGGATCTGGCTTGGCAGTATTGGTGGGACGGGCAGCGGACGTACAAACCTTACCTGTGTGGGAGTCTGTGGGGGCTCAGGGAGGTTGTCCAGGGGAAGGGTTTTATGGCCTGTCTGGTTGGTGGCTCCAATGGGGTTGCTGCCAGTGAGGTTGCTGCCCACAGGCAAAATCAGTAGCGTGAGGTTCTCTCTCTTCTGCAAGCTGAGACCTTTCTTTGCCAGCTAGCAGCTGTTAGGGCTCCTTTGAAGTTGTTTGGTAAACTGAGTCATAGGGAAGATTTTGAGCCATTCATGTAGGAGTGAAAAACACCATGGGAATTTCTGCGTGAGTGTAGCTAAACTAGACCTCACTGAGCCTGGTTGTTGATCCCTAAAATTGTTGGCAGGAGTGGATTATTAGCCATGTCTCAGACCTTTTCCATGATATTTTCCTGTGTTAGATGATGCAGCTGAACAGAAATGATTGTGAGTGTGCTTATCTGTTTTCCTTGCACTGTCATTTATTTCCTATGGGCACAGTCTCAGTCCCACTATCAAATCAGGCTGTCTCAGAAGAAAATTGTCCTAATTCAGATTTTTTTTTCCTAAACAAAACAGAATTCAGCAGAGTAATAAAGGCTTTTGTGCATTTATGCTTTTTCCTTGCAGAGTTGAAGGCTCTTCTTTGGTCCTATGGGAAGCATATATCAGCCGTGCTAATTATAATCCCAAGACAAGTTTGTGCCATGTGGAGGCAATAGGAAGTGTCAAGTTCTCACTGAAACTCAGCACACTGTGGTCTGCTGATTATGTGTAGCCATGGCAGATATTGGGAGTGGTGGTGTATTTCTTTTCGTGGCTTTTCTACTAGAGCTGTTCTTTGACTTTCAATCTCGTTATCAACTTCAGGAAGAAAAACCCCAAAAACCAGAAGACCATTTAGGCTTTTTCATTATTTGTATTGACAAGGTAGTGCTGAAGCGGCCAATTCTTTGTTACAGTCTGCGTGATGGAGAGAGCGTGGTGGGGACTTAGCTTTTCCATACATACAGAACTAAGGACTATGTCTGGAGAGTGATGCGCTCTCGTCTCAGGTTGTGAACCCATGGCGTAAAGAGGGGGCTCAATTAGTGCTTTAAGGTGCGAAAGCAGGACTGGATGGGAAAATGCTTGAGTCTGTGTGGAAAAAATAGTTGTGTCCCAAATCTAGTTTTGTAATATGATCTTACTGTGAGAATGAGCTCTGAGCCCTGAGTTGTGTATCACTAGGCTCTCCAGAAGAGACGACTGTCGTATTGATCAGAGTGGTTGTATGCAATAAGATGCTTTGACGGTTATCTAATGAATTTGTGCGTTCTGCCTGCCCGAGAGCGTTTTCTTGAGGTACAACAGGAAAGGTTAATTGCTGGATGAAGTGCTACAAGGGATTGAGCAATAACTCTGCTTCTTTCAGAATCCTAGAAAAGATCAATGACTGAATGTGGTGAATCATCACTGACGTGGTTTTTCAGAGAAATGGCCAATGTTCCTTTGAGACTTGCTGAATAAGCAGTTGCTGCAATTTTTTGGCTGCATGTGAAGTAGCCTCTTCCTACTTCCCAAAATGCAGCAATGATCGCAAAACAGGAAAAGCCACGTTAGCGGTGAATCTGGGTTTCCAGGTGTCCCTTTAATTGTGTTCCATTGCACAGTTTCCAAACATAATTACACTGGTTGAAATGCAATCACCTCTGTGGAATTTTGTTACTATTTATGAGGATTTGGGCTTCTTGTTTTGCAAGAAAATACCTTAATTATCATTTCAAATGGGTAGGAGAAGAGAATATGGAGAGACCATGTCAGGCTGACTTTCTAAAAAGAGACACTTTAATTCCAGTGTGACGTTATGTGTTTTGGTTTGTGACATCTTGGATTTCTGTCATTTCCATCTAAGCTGCTAGGACATTAAGTATTTTAAATCACTTTGGTTTTCATGCTTACTAGTCTTGAATTTGATCTCAAGGCTAGATGGTTCAAAAGTGCTACAGATATTTGATTGCTGTTGATGATAAAGGATATTTTAAGTGACTTTTATAAAATGGAATAGCATTTTTGCCTGAGCAGCGTTGTGCTTTGGAAGGAAACTTCAGTAAATAAATTCTGGAGTAGTTAAGGTTGCCCACACAAGGTAAAGCCATCTGATAAGTGTTGCCTTTGCCTCTTGTCTGGAATAGTTGTAATTCTTGATTTACGCTACCTACTTTTCATGGTGGTAAATGTTAATTGAGAATTTAATTCTACGGAGGGCTTATCTGATGTGCCCCGCTTTGTTTGTTTGCATCCAGTGGTATATTTATGCTTTTCAGTGTACAAGCTTTTAATTTCATTTCATTTGAAAGAGTATTAGTTCTGTGTGGTTCTGAAGGCAACTTCCAAAACCAGAAGACGCTTCACAGTGCCTGAAAGAAGTTACTAATAAATGCCTGTAGTGGATTTTTAACTGGGAAGCTGAATTTATAATACTTCATAGATCAAACGCTCAATTAATTGAATTATCTAGTTGGTATGCAGGTACATGCCAGGTAGAGTTATTGTTACAGAATGGACAAATTTGGTGTATAAACTGAAGGTGCTGGAAATGCCTTTGTTTATTTGTTGTTATTTCATTATTGTCTATTCTTGATAATTTGGCGTGCAGCATTGATTTTAATATCTGAAAAAAAATGTGCATAATGCTCTGATCTGTCCTTTTTGTTTGTGTAATACCCCTGTTGATGTAAGCAGTTCAGCAAAATTAGGTGGCATTTGAAATGGAAAAATTATTCAGCACTTTACATAAAATACGTTTGAAAGTTTGTACCAGGGTGAATGAAGCCATCTGAGCTGAATAACAAATGATTTATCATGTGATGCTTGCTGCACTGCAGGCAATAACTGGGTGGGTACTCACGCGTCGCTTGGCACAAATGCAAAGAGCTTTTTGCATGTTCCAGCTTAGAAAGACCATGAGCCATGGCTTGAATTTGTATTTGTTCTAGAATTTCTAGTTCTCACTTTGGATTTTGTAGCTGCAGCTGTGCAGTGCGACTGAGCGTGTTCCGTGAGGCAGCCTGGGGGATTTAGTGGTACTTCGAGCGCCGGTGGTGGGTCCTGCCACCCCTGGCCAAGCACAGCAGAGAAGATAAATGTGCTTAAAAGGCGTTGCGGACATAAAGCCTCTCCTGCAACGTCAGGCTGATACAGTTGGGAGAAAAGTGTAAAAGCATAGGTACCTGCGTGGCTTTTCGCCCCTCTTCTGACTCTGCGTACTCTCCAGCTCTCTTCAGTGTTGAGAGTTGCATTTTCTCAGGCAGCACCTTACTTTTTGCCTCTCCATTTTCATGTTTTTCAATGTAAATTAATGTGGCCATGGGATTATCTGCGTAATAAGATTTTAAAAAGAGCTGCATTTATAGAGCTTTGTGTATGCAAATGGTAAAGGAAGTATCTGTTACTACATTTAGCCGAGATTAATCTTATTTCCTTGCTAATTAAACAATATCTAAAATGGAGATTATAGGCTTTCTAGGAAAAGGACTTGCCTCATTTATGATCTTTGAAATGTCAAAAGTGTTTTTAGAGCTGTTTTTAAACTCAGAGTAGGGGTAAACAAAATCACAGCTTCCTTGAAGAATGTCTGAGTAGATGCAAAAAATACTTGGCATCTATTCTTGAGATAATTAGATAAATCTCAAATAAAGATATTGCTGTATTGACCAAGTATTGGTCTACAAAAGGTACAGTGGAGCTTGAAATGAAGAGACTGAAAAGAATTGTGCTTTATGAATGTAATTGTCATGGGGGAATTATTAATTCTTAAAAGTGGTTCACTGAGATTGAGATATATCTGCGTAGTTAATATAGAAATGATTAATATTAGGCATGCATTATAAATGAAGAATTATCATCATAAGAAACTGATACGTCCTAGTTGCTCAAGCATACCCTAAAGCTTTTGTGGTAACCTTTCTTGTACAAAAATAATTAGAGGTTGGGCACCTGTGGGTATTTACTGGCATTTTATTCTGTTCTGATGGTGTCAGTAATTCCTGGGGGGTCTACTTGTTAAATATTGGCGGTGAGGTGAGGACAGGTTTCTTAAGCTGTTGTCGGCAGAGATGCATGGTGAGTATGCTCTTACCATCTTTTTCCATAACTAAATGAAACTGTTCAAGCGCTTCACAGGTCTGCAAGCTCTTGGACCTCTCTTTGTCTTCTACTCAGTGAAGCAGAGAGAGACAAGCTGCTAGTGATGGGCCTGAGCAAACCCAGCTCTGACCTTCACCTAGGCACTTAAAATCTGGATCTGAATTTTCTGTTTCTGAATGTTTCCTAATTGAGTAGTGGTCATATTTGTAGAAATACCTAATGACTTTCTTCAGCTCATTAGTTCTTATTTCTAATAACTTTTTCCTTTTATTAGGAGTACATAATCCGTGTTCAGAGAGGAGTTTCAGCAGAAAACAGTTGGCAGGTAATTTCTTAAACTGTGGCTCATGTAACCAGGATGCCTTTTTAGGAAGAACTTGAAAATTGTCTCTTCCTAGATTTTAAATTTGAGCTGCAGAGGGAAACATTTGTTTGGAATTGAGAACAGGAAGTGCTTGAATAACTTTTGGTCAAAAATGAAGGCAGTATTGCTGCCAGCTACAGAAGGCATGGTGTCTGCTGCTATTGTGACTATTCCAGGAAAAATGCCTGTCATGTGTTACTACTGTGTGTTGGTACGACCATCGTTTTTAAATCTCAAATGCCAGTTTGCCTTCTTAGTGCTAAAATCACAGCCTTGCTGATATATGACCAACAAAACCTAGAAGCAGTAATGAAGATGACTGTGAAAAGTTGTTGCATCTAATATGGCAAAAACGCTTTGTTTGCAGACAACTTTGCTCGCAAATACTTTTTTTTAAGCTATTTTAAGATAATGTTTAGAAATGCATTTTCGATCTGGTCGAGATGTGTTTAAAAACTCTTCTTTGCTCTCTGGCAATGTGACATAAATCCAGCAGTTACACATTTGTACAAAAGTGGTTAAAACAAGAAGATTATAAATGGGAATTACTTTTGTCTGATGGGATTTTGAAGAGTAAAATGCTAAGGGGAAAAGTAATATGTTTCCTGAACTTTGTCTTTATATTTTGCAGATTGTGAGGCGATACAGTGACTTTGACTTGCTTAATAATAGCTTGCAGGTAACTTTCACCCTTGATATATAAATATAAAATGTCATTTAGAAGGATGTATTTAAAATGGCTTGTGATATTTTTATATATTGCAGCGAAGAAAAAACACAAATTCATGTTGCTGTAAAGAGAAGCTTGTGACTTCAAATGTAACTTGAATGTATACTTTTTCACTCAAGTTTTCTCTTGTAAAATTTTAATTTTTGCATCAACAGGACCAATTTGTATAGAAATGGAGGAAATTGGCAGATACTGAATCTTCTCCTTCAGCAGTGTGACTTGTTCCGGTTTTATGTGTCATTGTTTGTTCCTCCTTTGATTCGAAGAAAGCCAAGGCACATATCAACCTTATAAATTCAGCATTGAAGTGCTGTGTGTCTCGTTATTTATATTCGTCTAAAAGCACTACCAGATGCTGCTTATCATGTGATGGTTTTCTGTATCACTGGAAAGTGTTCCTTCGTTAAACACTGGACTTACTGTGTGTTTTCTTTTGCTTTTTGGGACAATTATTTCTTTTTAGTTTGTGTGGGAAAAAGCAGGGCATATGAGTGTATTTGGGAAAAAGGGGGAAGCAGCAGTGACTAGCATCTATAGGAGTGAAACTTGTTACTCAAGATTTCCATAGTACTATGCAAGCAAGATAAAAAGTGAATTTGAGCATAGATTTTTGCGACTTTGAAATTTTTTTCCCCTGTTAAGTGTGTGAATTCAAGAGCTTAATGCTGCTTTCTCTCCCCCCAGTCAAATCAGCTAACTGCTTGATGAACCTCAGTGGGCCAAAACATGTAAGGAAGTTGAATTGTGCACTCTGATAGTCTGCTATAACTGATTCCTATGCTAGAAGGTGGATGGGGGGGCAAATTAGTCATAATTCAACAGATGCAACATGGTTGCCTTGTGGAATTATTTTATTGAATGTGCAGTGGCACGTAGGAACTTGATTTTCATGACCTAGAAACCTCTTGTGTGATGTGCTGAATAAATGCAATACAAAGATGTCTACTGCTCTAGAGAAATCCAAGATTTTAGATTAGATAAGCACCCATGAGAACACAGGGAAATGAGATGGTACATGTCTGTCACAGTACATAGTGGCCATTGTAATCTTAACCATAGTCAAGTTTTGATAGACATCACAGAGAGAGAATTTTGAGAAAATTTTTAAAATAAGAGTTCACTTTTGCAACTACCTGTAACAAGCTCCTCTTAACCGTGGGGAATAGAACGTGTTAAGGCATGAAAAAGCTTTGTTGCCTTCTCATTTAACTTTCAAATGAGGAAGCTTTAGTAGAAAAGGCAATGGACCTTTAAGACTTAAAACAGAAATGGCAGGTACTGAACGGTTAAGCTTAGGTGGAAGGTCTAGAAAATGAAGGTAAATAGGTTATGTATGATGTAGGACAGAAAGAAAAGGCCTTTGTATCTGAAGCAGAGGTGAATGATACAAGTGGAGGATTCAGTTTATTTGATAGCAACTTGCAGAGTGGGAAAAGGAGGAATTTGAAATGAGAGAGATTTTTCAGCTCTAAGATATGAAGATCTGGGACAAAAATGTCAGCTGCTTGGATGGCTAGAAAAAATCAAATAGAATCATCAAGACATACCTCTAACTTGGATAGGAGGATAATGCAGAGGGTGGCTAAATTAACAGGCCGCGTTCATTAGCACTTGGTCTCCTTCAGTGGAAACTGCTGCTCACCCCTTGATGTTCAAACTCCTGTTTCTGCTTTCCTCAGCCTGGAAAGGCAAATATGTATCTCAGCTTGGAGTCAGCCTTTTCTGGCTGGTACAGAGAGCTGCCCTAAGAGGTGTAATTCTTCATTTTATGTCCCGCAGAAGGACAGGAAGTTTTAAGCCTTTACCAAAGATGCACAACTCTGCTTTTGACAAATACTACTGCTTCGCCAGCCTAGTTCCATATGCCAGGGCTTGAGAAACAGCAGATGGTAGCTGGTCAGAAGTGTGTTAAAATTGCTCTTTTCTCCCACTGTTTTGGAGTTTTTTATAAGTTGCTCTTTGTGATGCTGGAGTTGAAGCTTTCCGATCCATTAAGACATGCAGTGCTCCTCAGTTCTTTCCATCCAGAGCTCTAAGCAACAGTATTTCATCACGCTATTCAGGTCCCATGACTTGTTTTTAAACTCTTTAAACTCTCATCTTCTGTATATTGAAATAAGAGTAAACAAACAAATAAAACTCCAAGCAAAACACCCCCCCCCAAAAAAAAAAAAAACCAAAACCAAACCAACAACCCCACCACAGTGTAAAGCAATGAGCAATAAGAAAATACCAAAACCCAGTCTGCTTCCTTCAAAACTAAATTGTTGCTGGAAAAACTGCTGGAGCTTCTTTTGGGTGTAGAGCCCCAAGTTGTTCCAGGTTTTGTGGCATACTTGACCTCTCTGTAGGTTTGGGTGGTTGTGTTTGAACACACAGCTGCGGTTGAGTTGGAATGCAACTTTTCTGCTATTAATCTGGTACTGACTATGCAATAATCGTAAGGACTGAGAATTTCCAAACTGTCTAGGCTAGGGGATGCAGTCCTACCAAACACCTTGGAAATAATGAGAGGTGTATACCTGTGACCCTATCTGCATCAGAAAGTTTCAAGCCAGATTCCCTGAACTCTCAGCTGTGTACTGGATTGAAAAGCTCCTTCCAAGCCGTCCTGTATTTCTTCCTCTTCACTTATTTGACCGAGATGTGTGGAGATTATTGGCTGCTCTTCTGTTTTGTTAAGTGAACTACTGACTGGTACGGTATTCACAGCAAGATATCTGGCTTTTGTGAAACATTTTATTGCAGCTTTTGAACAGACATTCCTGAGCAGGCTGTGGTTTGAAGATAAGAATGTTAATTCCCAGGTTCTTCTATGGCGAAGCCCCAGTGCTGAGCTGGGGCCACTGAGAAGCACCACTCATGTTTGAAAGCATGCGAGGTCTCTGCAAGGTCAGAACCTCAGCGAGGTGTTCTTCTGTGGTAGACAGCATTCTCACTGTGCTGTGTGTTTTGGCAGATCGCTACAAAAATCTGGGGGTGAATGTTGCTTTCTGCTGAAAAATAGCAGATGTGTGGTTTATTGAAAAAAATTTTAAAACAAATAATAGTGGTTTGAAAACATATGAACTAGAGTCCTTTTTTCTCTCTGATGGTAGCTAGCTGTCAGGTCAAGAATGTAAAGGTGATTATGATTTGATACGGTTTTCAAGTGAGTAGTACCAGAAATGGATTTAGTTTTTGTTTAGAAACTTGTTTTTAAATTGAAGTAAGAGTGGTCTGCCAAATGTAAGTTCTATATGCCTCTGGTGTTACAGCCAGTAATTCACCAGATCAGTTTTAAGTGGTATATTGTTGCTCTTGGGTTTATTCCTGGATATATTTCCAACATCCCCCCCTACACACACTTGGGTGTAAAAGAGCATTAAAAAATGTTCAGTGAATTGGATGATTTTTATTAACATTGGTAATTCAGGCGTAGTTACAGATAATTTTTAGCCCATGATTTGCAGTTGGAAACAGGAGAAGTCCTAAGGTGAGGGGGGGACGTCTCCTATGTTCAAAAGAAGGAGGAAAAAAGGAGAGGGATTGCTACTTCTGCCCCAGTTTGTTGAACTAATCCTTTACTTTTTCCACTAGTTAAAATGAAAGTTGTTCAAACACCAAAAGTCACTGTCTTCTCCCTGGTGAACTGTTTGCTTTAGAAATGAGGTTATTGCATCTGGTGTAATTGATTCCTGCAATACAGTTTTCTTAAAGATAACTCCCATGGAGATTCAGCATACCCAAGGCAGGTGCTTTGATCTGCAGGACAACGATGTGTTAACAACATGAAAAAATTATTCTGGCAATTCACATGACATAATTGAATGTAAACACTGTGTGCAACCTAGTTTTGTTTTCTAAAGATGATCTCTTTGATCTGGCTTACATAAGGCTTTGAATTTCTGTACATTTTTTCATTGCCCTATTTCGAAGTATTTCTCTGATTTTTATCTGAAGTTTTGGATCGCTTATGTCAACATAAAACAACTACTGTGCATCCAGTGGTAGATTGCAGCTATTTCTGGTTGAAAGATGTGTAGCTGGTTAAAAACTGTACAGCAGCACATTCAGAAGAGAAAATGGAAAAGTTGCACCATATTTGAAACTACAGATTTAATATACTGACAGTAAGGGCTTTAAATTACTGATAAAGGCAATAGAGGCAACGGAAACTTATTAATCTGCACTTCATGAAATAAGAAAGAATAAATCTGATCTGGAGAAAATGGCAAGGTGAGAATTGGTTTTGTGCTGTGGTGGAGGTATGTCATAGAAAGGATTTGGCTGAAAATTTAGTATCTGAAAGTTTTGTGTGGTGATCTTAAAGGCATGACTCACTAGCAAAAAATTATCTTCTCGCATTTTCAGTGTCATTCCACTTACTAATCTCTTCACAGTGGGATGCGAGCTGTTGTCTGACTAGCTTACCCTGATAACAGTACTTAGAAAAAACATAAAAACTTGTATATACACAGTACAAAAAGAGTTATCCAACAGTTAGCTTGCTGCTGAGATTCTTTTACTTTCTGGGTTGCTAGCTTATATCCCTGAGGCGTTTTGAGAGCAAGGTTAGTAATTTTTCCTCTCTTTTTAAGATCTCAACTCTAAGTCTACCTCTTCCTCCAAAAAAATTGATTGGGAATATGGAGCGTGAATTCATAGCTGAAAGACAGAAGGGACTCCAGGCGTATCTCGATGTAATTACTACCCATCACATCCTGTCTAACTGTGAATTGGTAAAAAAATTCTTGGACCCAAACAGCTATTCTGTAAACTACACTGGTAAGTGGGGAATTGCAAAACGGCATTACAGTTTCACTTTAGCATGTGTATATATCTTCCATTAATGCTGGCAAGGACTTACATTGAAGCGTGGGGGGCGGATTGGGGGAATCACCTTCAAAATTATCACTCTGTGCATGTGATTATTTATGATAATGTTTCTCCAACTCTACATGAATCACGTTGCGATTGTCAAATCTAAATATTTGAATTATTTTACAGCAGAGTGAGGATCAAGATCTATATAAGCAGAACTTGGGGGTGGGGGATTGGTGAGAATGACATCTGCTTTTTCACAGATCATGATAAATGGGGAGGGTTGGTGTTTGGAAATTATTTGTCTACCAGAGTGTAAGGTGGAGTTAAGTTTGTCAGCTCTGTATTCTGTTAAGACAGCTGGTCTTCTGAACACTGAAACTTGTGTTCATCATGGTTCTGAGGTTTTTCAAATCAACAGGAACAATTGTGGTCATCTTGTCTAGCTCCCGCTGTCACTTTGGGTTGTGAGACTTCCTAGAACTCATTGTTTGAGCTAGGTTGAATGCTTTTTCAAGGCTTGAATAAGTCACACCCCCTCTCCCCCCAAGTACTGGAAAATCACTGCTTCCCTTAAAATGATATCCTAGTTATCACTTCTCTTCATTATTAAATGTTTCTTCTTTGAATTTGGCTGACTTCAGCTTCAGCCACTGGAAATTGTTAAATATTTGTCTCATAGACTGAAAAAAACCTTCCTGTTAGTTATGAAACCCACTCCACAGATTTAGTTCATGGGCAAACTGACTCTTTGCAAAATGCAAAGCTTGTTTTCATAAAAGCAGAGCCTACTGAAGCAGGAACTTACTGCTTCCTTTTCACTTGTCTTTTTGCTCTCCCTTTATGTAACAGTCTTGTATCTCCAGCTTCAAAGTGCAAAGAACATTTCCCGGATGTTTATGATAAGCTGTGGAGGAGTTGTAAATTACTAGTCACTCTGTAAGGATGCAGTTTGTCTGGCTAATACTGAGCAAGCAATTTAAATCCTCTAGGAGACACTGTGACTTCTGTGTTAATTCTGAGGACTTTCATCAGGATTGTTTTTTCAGCAAGTTGCAGGGAAATTAGTAGCAATCAAGTCATTGCTTATGGTCTTTGGAAACACCATCAGTTTGTCATTTTTTAAATACTAGAGCAATGAGCTGATATTTATTGCACTCTTCTCTCTCTTTTTTGTCGCCTGCTTTTGGAGGGACAAGATACGGTGCAGAAAGATCAGTGCATCCTTACCTTTTTGCTGTGTTTCTATGCCAAGATAAGCTATGTTAGAGAAAACTCCTTGTTGGCATGATTCCCTTTCTCCCCCTGCTGTCACCACTTCTTACTGAGATTTTGCCTCAAATCACTTCATGAATAAACCAGTTGTGTCCCCACCTGTGGGAGAATTCAGTAACCAGAAGGGTGTCACCCCCCCTACCCCCTCACCGCCCCCAATATGTGTTGGATCATCATAACTAGCAAAATACGTTTACCTGCACAGAAGAGGACAGACTAACACATAGTGAAACAGAACTGATTAGTTTCCACGTAGCAATGGCAATGTAGATGCACATTAAAGAGATGTAAATATTAGCACTTTTACAGGTATAGCAGAAACATTTCGTGATCTAATGTAGTGTGGGAAATCTTCATTGTGAGCATTGGATTTGGACTGGGAAATGTAGATCTAGTACAGATAGAATGCAAACTCAATAAGCTAAGTTTTTTGAAGGCAGTGCTTTCTCCGTTTTTTCTGTGGATTTGAGCTCTCAGGTTAAAAATGCAGACGCCATTTAAATGTGTTTTTATGTGATTTCCTTTTAAAGTGATTTTGCTGACTTTCAGTCCGAATCCCTGCAGGCTTCCTTCTGGCATTGAACCTTACCTCATGTAGATAATAATCTTAAATAGTCTCTTAAAAACTCTTTTTTTTTTTTTTTCTTTCCAGAAATTGCCTTACAGCATGTTTCAATGTTCTTCCGATCAGAACCAAAGTGGGAAGTGGTAGAACCATTAAAAGATATAGGTAAGGAGAGCATGTATGCATGACAGCTTGTCTGGTGATTTTTTTTTTTTCCAACTGTATGAGTTGTCCTAAGATTACAATACTATCTTTGCTTACAGACCTTGTCCTGCCTGTAAGCCATGTGATTTAGTAGTGTTTTAATTAAAGCTGTTGATGACTCTTCCTTTGTAGGTTGGCGAATACGTAAGAAATATTTCTTAATGAAGATTAAGAATCAACCAAAGGAACGGCTAATGTTAAGCTGGGTATATATACTTTCATCTCATACTCAAGTCTTTCATAATGAACCTGGCTTATTTCATTTATATTTACTACCATGTGTGAGTGACAGAGAGATAGACTTAAGAGCTTAGGCTTTGAAAGAACCTTGAAAGCCCTTGGGTAGACGTGTAGTGTGGGAACTTACGTTTCTTTCCTCTGTGGCAAATCCAGTTTACAAGTTTCTGTGCCTGGTCATTTGTTGCTATTCCTGCACCTATGTTTCTTCAGTTGTAATGATGTTGACCGTAGTATAAATTTGCTCACTGAAAATAACAAGGTGAACCTTTTTAAAGTGGTGATCCTTACTTGGATCTTTACTGACAAACTAATAGGTGGGAGAGGCGTGAATTGCTCCTTTAAGGTAGACATGTATTGACACCAAGTATTTTGTTGTTGCTAAACACTTGCTTGGGTTCCTGTGCTGAAATGTGCTGCCCTCCTAATTATATCAGCATAGCTGTTTGTGAGACTTCACTGGAGAGCAGATATCACTAAAGCCTGCAGTAGGAGGAAAGGGTTTTTTTGCTGGAGAGGAAGAAGATGGGAGTTTAAGCCTTATCAGTTCACAGTGCACGCAGTCCCCAAGTTTGGGGTTGGCAGAGTTCATTCAGTGGTAGTAATGCACGTCAGATACGGGGCAGGGGAAGGAGGCAATAATACTTATTTACAGTCAGGCATGTTGTATTGTGAAACCATGGCCTTATTCAGCCTCTTCAAGTTTCATTTTGTATGTGTAATTTCCTTGCTTGCTCTTCAAAATATACCTTCAAGCAGCTGTTTGAATTTGTGAGAGCAGAATATAGATCACAGTTTCTTTACGGAATGCAACATCTATTATGATGCCATTCTTTTCCTATTTATTTCCAGGCTGATCTTGGCCCTGATAAATACTTGTCTGACAAAGACTTACAGTACGCTGTGAAACTTCTTTCTTCCTGTTCTGTGAGTATTACTTGAAGAATTTTAAATCGTGCCAGCACAAAAGTGCTTGTCAAGGACTGATCTTGCAAAAGCACATGTAGCCTAGTAGACATAGTTTGTAATTTTAGAGTTGCTTTCATTTAAAGATGTGTGAACCTTTTAATTACGTTTCCCACGAAATAGGAGGTAACATGTTCTCAGCACAAATAATAATCCTGCAGGGTTATTAGAGAAGATTCAGAGTTGTGGTTAATGTATTTTTTCTTCTTGTGTAGTAGTGTGAGATCACAAGCTTTTATTTCAGCTCCTGAACACTTTTAGGCTGTTAGGATAGTCCTGTCTAGGTGTAATTGCTAACTCATGTGCTGGGATTATTCTCAGGCAGCAGTGGATAAGGCAGTGCAATGAGTGTCTTTATTTTTTCGGTTCTTTGAATTTAAGACAGGAAAATCTTAGTATAGGTACAATGGAGGCTGTACACAATTCAAGCTCCTGTGCAATGCCACATTAAATCCAATAGGCATCTCTGTCTGAAAAACTGGCATTTGACTCCAAGAGGAGTTTCTCTTTAAGGATGTTAAGCATGTGAGAGACTGGCTGGAAAGGATGGCGTTCAAACTGGTAAACCTTTTTGCAGTCTTGGAACTCAACAGATGCACACAACAGAAGAGGCTGAAAACTAGGCTTTTCAAGCCCCAAACCAGACTGAAACTGATGTATTAAAATAGGACATGAACAAGAGGTCTTTTCCTAACTTGCAATTTCAATTAAAGTATGTGTTGCTTGTGTAATTTATTTCCAACTGTGCTGTCTCATTTGGTTTCACAAAGTTGCAGGAAGTTGTTATAGTAGTTTCTGAAGACATAAAACTGTTATGACAGCTAATAATGCTGAGTTTCCTTATGTGCCAGAGTTGTATAAAACCATGAATGAATTTATTAGCTTAGCATGACTTAAACCTGCAGTAAAGCTGCTCATGTATAAGTATTAATGGGGCTGGATTCTTCATTTGTCTCAACTGCCAGTCTGTTTTGTTAAAAAAAGATGGTGGATTTTTTTTTTTTAATTATTTATGTGGAAATAATGTTCTTGTGAAGTTTTCTTTGCATTTACTCCAGGTGAAGACCGAATAACTTGAGCAAATGTCACTGACAGAATCCAATTTATTACTTTAAAGATGCAATTCAGGCAGATCTTTTCTTACTTGTGAATCAAGCAAAAATGAATTACAGAATCTCTCATCTAAAACTTACTTACAGTTTCTTCTTTTGGTAGCATCCTTATATTTACAAAATCACTTTTGCCACTGCCAATGAATCTTCAGCGCTGGTTATTAGACCATTCAGTGAAAAAGGGACACTAAAGGACCTTATTTATAAGGTAAGGTCTCCCCCCCTGCCCCCAACTCAAATGGTAATAAATTTGCTGAAATGACCACAGTATGTCTTTTATAAAACTGTTTAACATCTATTGCTAAGCAAACTAAGACAATTACTAGCTTTTCTGGGCATGATATTTGATTATGTGTGTTTCTTTTAAAGGCAAAGCCAAAAGACCCATTCCTGAAGAAGTATTGCAATCCTAAAAAAATTCAAGGTCTTGAACTTCAGCAAATAAAAACATATGGAAGGCAAATATTAGAGGTAATTTTTTTTTTTTTGCTTTGTTTACCGGTCTTTATGATTTTTTTTTTTTTTAGGCCAACTGGTTTAACTAGAAAAAGTAGGCAAACTTTTGAGCACACAAGCTTTATTTCAGCAGCAGACTTCAAAGCTAAATGTAAATTGAGATTAGCTGCTGGGAGTTGAATTTGGATATGTTTGTGTGAGGCCATTTCTGATTTAAAAAAAAAAAGAAAAGGCAGTTGGTTCCTGTGGAGGTTAAGTGAGAGAGGTGTGATAATATATTTTTTTCCTTGTGGAAAAAGGGAAAGAAGTAATTCATAGCCTGCAGAACATGTGCCATAAATTCATTCTCATTAATGTGGTTTTTTTTAATTTTTTATTCAAACTACAATATTCAGTAGAATTGTGAATTTTAGTTTCCAGATCTCTTTGGGAGATGTCTATAAGCCTGCTTTGAGGATCAGCACCAAATGTTTGTTTTGTGAGAAATGCTACCAGTGAAATGGAAACGAATAGACAGCCAAAGGTGATGTAGATAGATAGAAGATCAAGTTGAGCAAGCATTCCAAATAGGGGCCTCATTTGTTATATGTCTGCTTTAGTATTGGAGTGTTTAAGATCTTCAGATCGTCAGAGCATCTTGTGACAGTGCTTCTGTATTGGATTTTTTTCAGGTATTAAAATTCTTGCATGAGAAAGGATTTCCTTATGGCCATCTTCACTCTGCCAATGTGATGTTGGATGGGGACACCTGCAAGTTACTGGATCTAGAAAATTCCTTGTTGGGACTTCCATCATTTTATCGATCATACTTTTCACAGTTTCGGAAAATTAATGTAAGATTCAGGCAATTAATTCAGCTGACTCTTATGCATC
This sequence comes from Burhinus oedicnemus, assembly GCA_008921705.1. Lineage (NCBI taxonomy): Eukaryota > Metazoa > Chordata > Aves > Charadriiformes > Burhinidae > Burhinus > Burhinus oedicnemus. The sequence continues at coordinate 1,717,297 of VFFE01007160.1, read as the reverse complement.
CCTTTATCCTCAACTTCTGTTTGTGGAGAACTGACTAGAATGATAAAAACCTCTCTCAACCCCCTTTCTTTAGTCTGAGCTTTTTCCCATCAAATCCCTTTTCTGCTTCCTCCAAGTCACTGTCTGGCTGCACAGAAGTTTTGTTGCAGCACACTGGAGTGAGGCTGAGGCCAAAGGTAAGCAGGTAGGAGGGGAGTGCAGGGGAGTGTTTTCGTGACAGCAGGGGTGGCGCAAATAGAGGTAAATTGCAGTTGTTTTAAGATCTCTTTCCACCCTGATCTTGTATTTCATAGGAACGCGCTTATTGTCTACTGCACTTTTTCACTTCTGTGTCTGTACAATGAGCGCAGCTTATTACTTGGTCTTAGCTGGGAGCAGTAATCAGCCTTGTTTTTGGTGGATACTGTGAAAATTGATTAGATGCTTGCAGATGTCTGGCTATTAAAAACTGTTTTTTATTTGTTTGAAGGGTATCTCTTAACTGCAGGCTTGCAAAGCAAAATATTATCTTCCTACAAAAATATGAAAACAAATTTGCCCTGTTGCAGCAATACAGTCTTTTAGCCGGCATCTTGCCCTGCCTTTAAGTGCTTATTGTAATAAATTCCATGCAACATCACGAGACAGCTGCTTGCTTACCTAGCTAAACAAGTTCTACTGTGTTGTCAAAGAAGCAATCAAAAGTTCATGGTTAGTCTAAATCTGTTAGTGCCATCAAAGTTCTAAGCCTCTTCCAGTAAGAGGAGCCACTTTTGTTTAAACATGATTCAAAAATCTTGGAAATACACCGTCTGGGAGCTTAGCTTGTTATGTGCAGCTTGTACAAACCTGAGGAGGAGTGAAAGACACTCTCCTGGGTTTGTTTGGTATGTATTTTTGCTGTCTTTTTATCTACCTCCCTGAAAAGTGGGAGCTGGTCATATTATGAATCTCATTCTTTACTGTTTGACTTAGCTAGGAAAATGTACTCAGTTGTGATTCGTATCAATGTATGGCTCTAGACTGCTGTGTGTGAAAAGAGTTTACTACTTTATGCATTTTTTACAGAATGTGACTATACTGCTATCCCTTTTGTATCATCCTGTACAGCAATAGCTGTTTTTGCTTGAGGGATGGAGATTTCATTTGAGCTAAAGTTATGCAGGGAAATGGTTGTGGTTACAGACTGTCTTAATGGTTCCTCTTTTCTGTCTTCAAATGTGAGACCACCCTTTAATGGGTTATTGCATGTTTTCAAACCAGTTGTGACAAACTGATCAGTTCTAGCAAGTTGTGTTTTTATTTTTTTTGTTCCTCTACAGACTTTAGAAGGTGTTGATGTACATTGCTTCGGGCACTTACTGTATGAAATGACATATGGAAGACCCCCAGATACAATTCCAGTAGACAGCTTCCCTCCTGCACCATCAGTGTTTGTTGGTTAGTATACAATCAAAAAAATGTCAGTCTCAGCCTCCTGGGTACGCTTACCTTTTACCTAAGCTGAAGTGCTGTGAAATAGCAGCCTAACATCTTTGCAGCCTGTGACCGGAAAGACTTGTTGAGTAATTTTTGAAAAACAGAAAATGTGTTCCTCCTGAATATACGTAGCATATAATTATTTTTTTAACTGAGTGATAAAACAGTGGGTAGTAAGTAATTAGATGTCTGGATTCCCTCACCTCATGTCTAATATTCTTGAAAAGTTTGTATGTGTAATAGTAACATTATAATAAAAAACACATGCCAGAGAGCTTCATCACTTTTTAGTTGATGCAGTACTTAGGATAACATCATGCAGCAGTGCCAGATGTTAATTCTAAATAATTTGCTATCCTGCAGTGCAAAAATGTGTTCATTCTTATTATTTCTTTGGTAGTGTCTGTGTTGGAATCCATTCTGACCTGTGAAGCTATGAAGAATGGCATGCCAACTGTTTCACGGCTCTTACAGATGCCGTAAGTCTTGTTTTACTTGTTTTATACTCATAGCAATGTTTTTAATTATATTAGGAGGAAGAACCTTTTTGCCCTTGTTCCTTTTTAGAAGGATTTGCTCCTCATTCTGAGGGATGCAGTGTATCCCAAATAAATTTAAAATTGATAGGCTTTACAGAACCCATTGCTTGTAAGTATGGTAGATGCTCATTTAACATTTTTTTTCTCTCTTGGTGTGTTGGAGCTGTCATGAATGCATTTTATTTAGCATGGTACTATGGTTTAAATTGATCCAGCTATTAAAGTACAGCAAGCATGATTGAGATCATATACAGGTTGTTTTAAAGTATTTAGAATAAGGAGTCTTTTTGCAGGTACCCTTCAGACCTACTTCAGTAGATTTTGCTATCAGTTTACTTAGGACTTGGAAAATAGATCTCTTGCTTTGCTCAGCAGTGACATTTAGATGGGGTCTGGGTATGAAACGTTATGCAGAAGTTCTGGCTGGTTTCTTGCAGGGCTGGCTTAGGGATTCTCTGAAGCATAGACAGAATATATTTCCTTACAGACTGTCCTCCCAGTGATTCAGTGAAGTGGCAAAGGCAGGTACGGAGCAAGATTACAATGCAGAAAGGGAGCGATGTCAGTGCATGACTGAGTTGGAGATTGTACCTGTCTGCAGTGCTGCCCTTCCTGCAATTAGGAGACAATATTACCAGGCAAATTCTCTGCTCTCACTGTGCTGCAACGTGTCACCAGCATGCTGAGGATAGAACCACAGCTTCTGGGGGTGGTTCTTTTGTTTTCTCTTAATATGAGGTGCCAGAGTCATGACCTTATAAATGACAGATTGCCCATACCTAAATCTGGGTCTGATCTCAACAGTGTACAGATTGCAGTACATTTAGAGCATGCTCCAAGATCCATATTTCCTGGTTGGGAAGAGTCACTGCAGGCTTGTCTCAGCCTTCGATTCCTTCTACTCCTCCTTTCCTCTGCTCTTAAAGAAGGTGGGGGGTAGAGAGGAGAATGTAAGTGGGGAGAAATACTATAAGAAAATTCTGTGAATACACGAATATACAGGTGTTAAAGGATGTTGAACAAACAATCTGTGCCCAGCTGTATCTGATACATAGGTCTGTATACTACGTTCCCTTCATACCAGTACTCTTCACAAGTGTTCTATGTAGATGTGCAATGCAATTACTGTAATTTAAATATTTATTAAGCTTTATTATTTATTATAACCATATAAACTGTGAGTTAGCTTAATTTTGCAAGTACACTTAATCAGAAAGGGTCAGAAGAATGCCCTGTAAACAAGGGTGAACATTCGTGGGTTTAAAAAAAATCTTTTAAAATTTGATTTATATCTGAATTTTTCATGGAATACTATTCTTATAAACTTGATTCTAGACTTGACTTTTTTTTCCCTAGTATAGGCCTGTGATAGTTTTCCATAGTGAATAGCAACAAAAAATCTCTGAAACCTTTATCTCAGAGCCAGGCTTGAGATCTCTTTCTGGGACAGTTTTCTAGTATGTTCTCCAGAACGAAGTATCTTGAAATGGACTAACCAGTTTATTTTCAGACTACCATTGCCCTCTAGTGTCTTTGTTTTGGATGGAAAAGGATTAATCATTTATGCTGTTGCTGCTGATAACGATAGAAGGGAGAGCAAAAATACTAGAATGTTTGCTTTAGTTGCCTTTGTCAGAGTACAGGCGAGAATGCAAGTATTTTCAAATGTAAAGTTCACTCATTGATCATTCATATGGTTCTTGTTAATGCTGAAACAACAGTTGTGCTAAGAGAATTTTCTTAAAAAGAGTGATGATTTTGTTTAAGTGAAACTTAAAGTCCCTGGTAATCTTTAGTCATTAAAGAATCCATATACTTTTAAGGAAAAGGCATTCTTGTTTAGGGGAAACCCTTCTCTGCCTTTGATAATTGTACCTCTTCTATCAGCTTTCTGAATAATTCATACAGTCTTGCTTGCTCTGCCATCAGTAGTGGCTACATTCTGAGGGTTGGATGCTGTTAATTTTACAGCAGTGCTTGGAAAATAAGAAGCAGTACATAAAAACCTGTGGAAAACCCAAACAGTGGCCTGGAATCGAGGACAGAGAAGGAAAAGGAGAAGGAGGGAGTTAAGCGAACAGTGCCAGTAGTATTCTTGCTGTGGTTCTGCCTATCTCTTGGGAATAATATTCCTTTTTATTTTTTTTCTTTTTTCGTTCGCTCACAGATTATTCAGTGATGTCCTGCTAACAAACTCTGAGAAACCACAGTTTAAGGTAGAGTTGAACATTGATTTGCTGATGTTTGTGGAAGTGCCAGGCTGTGGGTAGCTATGCATCAGTAGACAGATAGGGTAGAGGAGAGCTGCCTTTATTTGACTTTATGGCAATTGCCATCAGTATTTAGATTCCTTTGCTGAATTGTACCCAAGAACGTTTATCACCCCTTAGAAGGGAGGTAAGGTGTGACCCATGATTGATCAAGTGCAGTTCCTGTCCTGGAGCTCATTTGCATGACTAACGATGGCGCTCTATCTGAACAGAGGCTGCTAAGTAACGTGGGTCTCTTGCAGTGAGAGGAAATTAATTGCTAAGACCTGTGGAAACTGATTTTGCTAGGTGAGACCGTCACCACATTGTTGCCAGCCAGCGCTGCAGTGCTGGGACTTCTGGGGAGCCATGTCTGCTCCCATTGGGAAGCTGCCCCAGAGCACTTCTCCTGGGGGGTATCACAGAATCACCGGGGTTGGAAGGGACCTCTGGAGATCATCTAGTCAAACCCCTCTGCCAGAGCAGGGTCACCTAGAGCAGGTTGCACAGGATGGTGTCCAGGCGGGTTTTGAATGCCTCCAGAGTTGGAGACTCCGCCACCTCTCTGGGCAGCCTGTTCCAGTGCTCTGCCACCCTCAAAGGAAAGAAGTTCCTCCTCATGTTTAGATGGAACTTCCTATGTTCAAGTTTGTGCCCGTTACCTCTTGTCCTGTCACGGGGCACCACTGAAAAAAAGACTGGTGGCACCCTCCCTTTAAGTATTTATAAGCATTGATAAGATTCCCCCTCAGTCTTCTCTTCTCCAGACTAAAAAGACCCAAGTCCCTCAGCCTTTTCTATCAAAACAGTTAGCTGTCCTTGCCATTAGCGTATCCCTTCCATTATTCAGTGTTTCTTTGTCCCTGCTGTTAGATCTGTAGCTAGGTTTGGAGTGGAAAACATGCATCTAGATTCTTCTTTCTCCTTCACTGGGAGAATAGTGACAGTACTTGGGGCTTTAGATGGGCGACAGGATCAGGTGAATGGTGAGTTTTGAGCAGTCAAGTTATGTTTTCCTTTATCACGTTTTGTGTTATGATTTTTTTTCCCCACTCTGTATTAGATTCCTACTAAGCTAAAAGAGGCATTGAAAACCTCCAAGGAATGCATAGAAAAACGATTAACAGAAGAACAGAAATTGGTAACGTCTGCATTTCTTTACTGTATTTCCTACAGACATTCCATTTCCTCTTACCACTTTTACATGGGGAAAGTGAGGTTTTTACTCAGTCAAAATGATTCTGAGTAATAAAGGCTTTCATCAACAGATTTGCTTTCCCAAAAATGTAGTATGAGGAGTTGTAGAACAGCTGTTAACTGAATGGCATTTCACTTTTCTAAGTGGTGCAGCTTCACAGGCAGTGGCTTTTAAGTTAAAGAGTTATTTTAACTGCAGTTATGAGGCTCCATCCCCCACCAGCAACAGTAAAGATAAAAACTAAAAGTGAAAAAAGAAAACTGAGCACGTAGTGACTACAGTGTGTTTTCTTGCACCTCAAACATATGCCTTGTCTGAGAACATTTAAGATCTTAACATGGTGTTTTTCTGTTTTCCCTTGATTTTGAAGATTCACCAGCACAGAAGGCTGACAAGAGCTCAATCTCATCATGGCTCTGAAGAAGAAAAAAAGAAAAGGAAGATCTTAGCACGAAAAGTAAGCAATCTTTAAATAGGTTTTTCACACAGAAAAAGAAGTGTATCTTTTTTGAACGTTTAGCGTGCTCAACGACAGGTACGCTGGCCTATTCTGTCCTGTGTTTTTCTGTACTACTTCCTGATTGTTTTCAGTTGTGTAGCTAAGCAATACGCTTCCTAAGAACTTCAAGTTACAATGGTAGCTGGCTTGCATATTGGTTTAACCTGTTTGAGGTTGCTGTATGAAAACAGGCTTTGTTAGCACCTCATACACAGATGACAGCCCGTGCTGCTTCCTGCTGCCCGGTGAGGGTATCGGAGCCTTTTTTAGTCTGCTCCTGCAGCACGCTCTCTGTGTTTCTCTTCCTTTTTGTGGGTCACTTTTCTGCCTTTCCCTTGTGGTCAGAGGACACTGGAGTTGCCCTGCTTGCTTGCCTGGAGATATCTGAGCGCAGAACAGCCTTGCTGCTGTTGTCATCGTGGCAGCACATGTCGGGTGTGGAGAGAGGGATGCTGGGCATTGATAAACCTTGTGTGATACGGCGCGTGCCTGTTACGAATCTGTGTGTCAGTTCAATCCTTATAATGGAAAGTTATTATTCATTCCCATCTTCTGTTTCTTCTGCTCTTTTTTTAAAGAAGTCAAAACGCTCTGCCTATGAAAGTGGGGAAGAACACTCAGCAAAATACAGCAACTCAAATAACTCAGGTAACTACAGAGAGAAAAGCTTACTTGTACACAGCTATGTCAATATTTTTATTGTTGCTGTCATTTTCTGGCTTAAAAGATCCAGGGTCACTATCAGTTTACACATTAATATTGGACTACCAGAGCCTGATACCACTGTTTTGGCTATTTAATAATAGATAAATCTAGGGCTGAAAAGTATTGTCAGTGTTAGATTTTCAGCTGCCTAATATAAAGCAATGTCCTCTCTTCAGGGCCCCATTCCTCCAAAAAAAATCAGTCTCTTCTTTCTGTTTGACATTTGAGTGGAATAATAATTACATCCATTATTTGGGCCATTTAATAATGCCCAATTTAATGCCATTTAATAATTCAGGGAGAAACTCTGTGGTGATCTGTATTCTGTAGTAAGGTGTTGTTAAGATGAATGAGAAAATTATCTGTTTAATTGTTGCTTCAGTGCCAAATTTTAAAACAACAGAGCCTTTGAAAGGTCTTCATTTAGTTAAAAGGGATGGTTGGTACTATTGAACAGTTTAAAAGACTTGATTTGCGTGGCTAAAATGTGTCCAAAAGCAGCCTATAGTGGAATAGTCAGATATCAGAGTAACTTGTGGAGTATAGCAACTGACTGAAAATCATCTCTTGTAAGGAGAAATGGGGTGCCATCCATGCAGTGGCACAACTCTTAAGGAGAACAGAATTTGGATGCTGAAATCCAACAGCCTAAGCAACAGAAAAGAAGTGTTTCCCATTGAGGAATGCTGTTGAGTGCACTTCTTATGTGTTTGGACCTCCTCTGATACTGTGTACTGTTAAGTCTCTCTGTTCAGATCGGGTCTGAGTGACACTGTTCGTATGAATGGGAATCTTTCCCAAGATTTCAGTGGAAGCAGGATTGGATCTTCAGTCAATAAAGTTGGCCTGTTTCCAACAATCTGTCTTGTCTGACTGTGTTGAATTTTAATGTCACAGCTTTAGTTACTAGACTGTTGTTTTATTTAGCAGGCTCTGGGGCGAGTTCCCCATTAACATCTCCATCATCCCCCACTCCGCCCTCTACAGCAGGTAAGTTCAAGAGTCATTACAGTGTTCATCTTTTTCTTTGTTCTTTATTCCCCCCTGCCCCTCGACTGTGGGTGTTATTCCCAAGGATGGCTAAGGGATGGTTGTTTTCAAGGATGGAACACAGAGATGACAGTTATTTTGTGTCAGCCTCAGCATAGGCATTTGCTCTCTTTTGTGGGCCATAGAGAACCTTTTAATACTGTTCTTTTTCGTTTAGTCACCTTTCTTGAGATACACATGGTATGATTTACCCATAGAGTATAAGTGCTTCCTTCAAAGTCTCTATTACTGTAGTCCTACTGACATTGCTACTTTCCAGACATTTTCTGGCCCTCATGTTGCAGTATGCATTTGTTTTGATGTTAATGGTCTGTTGACTCTGAAGTACTGTTAGTTGATCCCTTGGTTTTGTGTATTGTCTCTTTACCCTGTACTACTGTGATGTAATTTCAGGAATTTTGGGTGTGACAAATTCAGTGGCTTAGGCTGCCTAAATCTCCCCTGTTCTGCTACAGCCCTTTGATAACACTGGTAGAACTGGTAGGAACAAGTCAGAAACTGATTTGGGTTAAAAATAATACATTTATTATTTGTGGCCAGTTCCCTTTTTGAATTTGCTGGGTAGCTGTGCAAACAGTTTTTCTAATGTTTAGGACAGGTGGTGCGAAGTGGCGAAGAATCTGCTTGACTGGGCAATAGAAATGCTCATGAAATTTTGATTACAAATCTGAATATTGAGCAATAGTGGGCATGCTTCAGTCTGAAAGGCTAGAAGAGGAGCACCAACAAACGTTAACAGCAAAAGGTGTTAATGGAATATGTTTCTAGAATGGAAGCAGTCCATAGCATTGCCGTTTGTTATGATGACTCATTCCATATGATTCCTAGCCCTGGGAACTTTCTACAGAGCACAACTTGTTAACTGAAGCGATGCAATCAAATTTGTGTTTGCTGTGGATGGTCTTTCAAAGGACACTGCAGTCTGTGTGATGTAATTCAAATCAGTCATGCTGAAATTCAATTAGTCATTTCTCCTTCAAGTTGAGGGTATATTGAAGTGTATATTTTATGAACTAACTTCTCCCCGTTAGTCTAAACAAGATAATTACTGTTACTGTGTTGCGCAATGACAGCGCTCTTCTATGGATGTACTGACCCTTAGCCTGGAGGGTTTATTGCAAGTTCTGTATGCTTTAATAAGGAAGTAGCTGAAGATGCAAAATAAAACCTTATGCCTCCAAAATGGACAGATGTTTAGAAAACACTTCTTTTTTTCTGCAATGAAACTACCTTTTACTTAGGTTTTTAACATGTTGGAACTTGGTTGAAAGCTTTTTCAAGTTTGGAGCATGTGATGCAGGTTTATGTGTAGACGTGGCTCAAATGGCTAAAGATGGCTCAAGTTTGGGTTCAAAACTTGGCTCTGTTGTTCGAGCCACATTGTCACAGTGTGTTGATCATCCTGCTGCCCGTGTGCTGGTGACTTGTGGTGATCAGCCCCGTTTGACACTGTGCACATTGTCCTTACCTGCATGCAAATTGAAAAGTGCTTTAGTGTGCTGATGGCTTTGATGCATTTGATCAGGGGTGAAGGCAAGTGTCACCACTTCAGGAGTGCTTTTGTGAGTACAATTTGTAGGAGAAACTCGAGGTACTTGTTCTAAGAGAAAGCTAATGTACCTGATGTTTTTCACCACCAATGTTGTGCTTTCATCTATTCTAAGCAAGTTTGCTATTACTGACTCGATGAAAGACTCATTGGCCCCATGGTAGGACGTTTTGTGACAACTGATGCATCTATAGCCTGCATCTCTCTCTTCCAGTTTCCTTGTACTTACTAAGGATCAAAATCGCTTGTGGGTATCAGTGTGGTGAGATGACTGTCAGAAGGGGAATGAGGCTTTCAGTTTGTCTTTCTGGTTTGGTTGTGGTTGTGTTAGAATCATGGCATGCCAAAGCATCTTGCTGATACGATGCCATGGCAAAATGAAGGCTGACATGGAAAAGCAGACCCAAGAGAAGCTCTTGCCCTTGTCCTGGCCTGTAACTAACCAAATCACTGTAGTGTGTGGGTGGGTATGTGCAGAGCCAGAGACACTGACCAGAGGGAAACAGGCTCCAGGCTGACATGCCCTGGGGAAGTAACTTTGTTCATGGGGTTTCTCACGGGCTGAACAAAGGCCTTGTGGGACTTAGCTTGCAGTAGAGTGCTCGGTGTAGTCAGTGCAGAACATACTAAGAAAGAAAATGATTGCTGGCTTCAGCTGTCTTTGTAAGGATGGCTGCAACTGTAGGATTGAATGCACAATCTGCTTTGAGGGGAAAGGTGTCTACTAGAAACATAGGCATTCATGGGCTTTTCTCATTGACTACAGTGTTTTGGGCTGGTTTTGGTGCAGATACCTGGCTAAATATCATCTTTGAAATACATTGTTTAGATCATGGCAAGTGATTCTAATGTAACGTCCCATGTTTCTGATACTCTCCCTTGAATGTTTGATTTTTTTTTTTCTCCACTTGCACAATTCTTTGCTTTCTTGAAAATCTGTTATTTTTCTTGGCAACTATGAGCTGTGGCTAGGATCAGAAGAGACACAGCACACTGTGGTATGGATTATTGAAAGCTTCACTGCATCTTGTCTAAATCCAGTAAGCCCATAAAATACCACCGAGCTCTCTTACAATAGAGAAGTTTGGAGGGTGCCATTTTTGCTTTCTTGGGCTTCCCTGCGGGAGTAAAGTGGAAGAGTTGTACTTAACTTCAGCTGTCTGTTTCTACGCCAGTTGTTCTGAATCCTTCAGTACAACATATGTTTCATAGACCCCATATGGTGCACCTTCTCTGCCCTTCACCTTTCTGTAAGACAATTTGAATGCTTTAGTAAATGTTCTTCTTGAGTGTCTCTGACCCATGCAGCCTAAGTGTAAACAGGTGTTAATACAACACGAGGTGTTCATGAATGGAATGGATTTCGTCTTCTATGGCTAATCTTCCTGCAGATTTCTTGCTAAATCTCTCTAAATGCCCTTTAATCCTATAAAGCTTGAATTATGGCATGTGCAGCTGAAAGCGTGTGTGTTGTATTTGTTCATCAAGTATAATAATGCTTATAGCATGGAAACTGTGGTTCGTTATTCAGAATCAGACAAAGTATTGTATATGTAATATGAAATAGTCAATCTGCTATCCTCATATTTGTCAGTGAATAAGACTGTAATTGATTTTTGTACTAACTTTTCAGCTAACAGTATCTTTTTTTCTTACTTTGACACGAGAACCGGATGATTAACTTGTGTCCTCTCTCTTTCTCTGCTGTCTTCAATAGAGCATGCATCATTTTGAACGTGAATTTTCGGAAAAGTAAGCTAATGCTGATTTATCTCTTTAAAGATGCTCTGTTTCTGTATGGGAAAGTTGAATGCAAATCTTGAACTTGCTTAGTATTGGGAGGGAATAGAAGAAAAAAATCTGAACATTCTTATGGATTATTTTAATGAAATACAGCATCTTTAAAAACTCTTATCACTAAAATGATTTTCTTTGTTTGCATCCCATTCTCCGCCAAGTTTTTAATGCTGTTTGCACAATTACTGTCACTTTAAATTCATAATTAAGTTTTTGTTTCAATTCAGGCATCAAGTTTACAGCATCTGATTTACTTCCTATTCCTTTTAACACACTCTCTTAACAAAAATGTCCCTGTAAAAAAAACCTTGGTAAGTTCTTGTTTGAGTGTTTTATTCTTACAACTGCATGAACGAGTAAAATGTGTGTTTGCAGGCACCTTCTTCCAACATATGTACTGGAAAGGTCTAGTGATAACTGAGGACTTGTCTCAAATGTTTTTTCTAGTATATACAGGAAAATACTATACTGTTGGGCAGAACAATTTAATCTGTAGATGTAACTGCATATGAGTACACCAGCATGAACTAAGACTTCTTTTGCACCACTCAAGAAGAGGACAGCTTGGTTTTGATTGACTAATTGAAATTAATTGATTTGAGGATTTTTCAGAACCATGCTCTTAATTAATGGGCTCAGTATGTAATGCTCATAGCTAGTCAGATGCCATCCTAAAAACTGTGTGTATTTATGTTTTAGAGCAGAGCTCAGGTGTAAGAGTATCATTGTCTATAATCAGTCTCCCAAGAGTTTAACTGTATGATGTTGTCAGCAGCTACAACTTCTATAATAGTGAGTCCTGAGGAATTTAACAATTTTCCAGGAAGGAAGGTGGCCTCTCTCCCTACTTCTCTGTCTTTTCTACCCCCATGGTAAAATAACCAGACTAAATTTGAAGATAACACATGGAATCTGTTAGTGATCCAAGCATTTGAGGCTTTTTCCCCCCTCTCTCTGTCAAATGTGTACCTTCTTTCACTGGGTATGTTACTGTTGTATTAGTATTCCATACAGAGTCCTGGCCGCTGTTTTCATGGTCATTTCCTATTGCATCTTGTAAAACTACTTGCGTAGCTTCTTCAACCTCAGCTTGCAATTCCAGCCAAAAAGCTTGTCTTTGTTCTCTGCAGTTCTTGCATCTCTTTCAAGCCTTTTCATATACGATTAGCTGGTCTTGGCTCTTTTACAGCAGTTCATCTGATCAGTTTGGTGATAGCGTTGGTAGCCAGTCCTAGTGTTCTGCTCTGACCACTTTAACCACAAAAGCGGTTACTTTAACTGTTCTTGGTCTTGTTCTTCCTTTGGCAAACTGTCAAGATTTGCTTTGCTGGCACTCCACACACACATGAGAAACAGGAGGACTCTAACCTAGGGGATGGTTTTCCAGTATTTCTAATAATAAATTGACTTACATCTTTGGCTAGTGTAAAAAGTAGATTTGGATGTTAGATGGCCCCAAGGCATCAATGTGCAATTTGTTTGTTTGTGCTAACATTGTGTAATGTTTTGATTACTTAAAAGAGAGCAGCTGATCCGCATGCAACAGGCATGTTAAATTGTTTCAGTTGATCTCTGGTATTTCTACTAGGACTTGAGTATTTCCTCTGGAAGGAGGAGAGTGAAGATGAGCCCAATATGTACTTCCACGTTTTGTTGCCACAGAAGGTTTTCATGCCAATGAGAAGCTCTCCTGAAGAGTTGGAAGTGCTACAGTCACAGCATGTAGTAATGTACACTGGCAAAATTTAATGTTTTGTGTGACTACTCTGCATTTTGAGCTTGCTCCCATATGGGAAAAGTCTCTCTTCAAAGACTGGTACAAATAGAAAATGAGGGAGCTTTGAGTTAGGATTTTCATCTAGTATAACTGCTTTTTAATTGCAGCAGTTACTTTTTTACTATTATGTGTTAGTCTGAGAGCAAGTGTTAGTGAGGAATTGAGAGAAAAGTGGACCACAGAGAACTTTGCATGCTTTTTGTTTTCTGTAGCTGAGCTTTATCCTTCATCAAGTACTTCTCGAGGCCATGTGGTGTAATGTCCTTTAACTGCTTGGTGTTTGCTTACTTCATAGCAAGCAGTTCTGCTTCAGTAGCCATAGTCTCTTGGTTGGCCTCATGTTGTTTTGTGTTGTGTCGTAGTTCTTGCCACTTAGCAGTATATTACTTTTTGTAGGTTAGAGCTAACAAAAGCAAGTGTTATACTATAGGTGCCATCTGTCTCTCTAGTCTTATCACAGAATTTTCAGAGTTGGAAGGGACCTCTAGAGATCATCTAGTCCAACTCCCCTGCTGACGCAGGAATGCCCAGAGCACATTACTCAGGACTGCATCCAGGCGGGTCTTGAAAATCTCCAGAGAAGGGGACTCCACAGCCTCCCTGGGGCAGCCTGTTCCAGTGCTCTGCCACCCTCACCGTAAAGAAGTTTTTTCGTATGTTTGACTGGAACTTCCTATGTTCCAACTTGTGCCCATTGCCCCTCATCCTGTCACTGGGAACCTCTGAAAAGAGTCTGGTTCCATCCTCCTTCAACTCGCCCTTTAGATGTTTACAAGCAAGAATAAGGTCTCCCCTCAGCCTTCTCCAGTCTAAAGAGTCCCAGCTCTCTCAGCCTTTCCACATAAGGGAGGTGCTCCAATCCCCCAGTCATCTTTGTTGCCCTATGCTGGACTCTCTCCAGTAGCTCCCTGTCCTGCTTGAGCTGGGGAGCCCGGAACTGGACACAGTATTCCAGTTGTGGCCTCACCAGTGCTGAGTAGGGGGGAGAATGACCTCCCTCAACCCTTACTATGGAATAACTTATGATCTAGATGATGGTAAGCTAGAATTCACTGCTGAATAGTTCTAAGCTATTACTCATTATGCCCCTGCTTATTGCAGAATATATGAGACAAGACAGGTCCATCATTCCCCATATAGCTGGTGATGTGCTGCCAATGCCACCTTCACGTGGACATCTTGCGGAATGGCGAGGGGTCACCTCGGAAGCCCTTTGCTCTTACTCCTGCACGGATCTTTGATTACACTTGTGTAGAAATGATAGTGCAACGTGCAGCAGCTGAGTTGCACAAGATCAGGGTGTTTCAGAGAGCTGCTTGGGACAAGTAAGGCCACCTGCCTGGACCTGAGCTGGCCAGGAAGCACCTCCATGCAGGCCCTCACTGCTGGGTAGCTGCCTGCATGTGCCGCTGTGGGCTCTGGCTTCCCAGGGAGTCAGGACGCGGAGGCTGAGGCATGAAGAAGCATGAGATAGATGTGACTGGGGTAGAAAGCAAGGGACAGAGTGCAAAGGTGGGAGCACAAGAGGCAGGCAAGAGGGGCGAGTGGCAGATGGTTGTGATTCATTCAGCCTGTGAAACAAGCATTTGTTACATGTTCAGAGAAAAAGTCTGATGGTACTGTGGAAGTGGAAAACACTTCCAGAAAACTCTATCTGCAGTTAGTACTTTAAAAATGGAATATAATCTGACCAAGCGGTCATCACAAATACTACGGTGATGTGGTCTTCCATAAGAACATGAAGTTAGTTGTGTAAGTAAGAACAGGTAGTAAGATTTGCTTCCAGTCTGTGTTACTGTTCATGTCCCAAAGAGCAAACTGCTTCACCGGGGACAAACAAGAGAAACTGAAGCTGGGAAGTCCTGTTAAGTGATCTCTGTTTCCCTCAGTGCAAGATCACGTTTGAGTCATGTTTTCATTCCTGAGTACTGAGGCACTTCAGGCTTCACTTCAGAGGTGTCTCAGATGACATGACCCACCTGCAGATAGAGGGATTTGATCACTCTGGCATTTTTCATCCATTCTGTTCTTCACACTCCACTGGCATTCAAGGAATGATGTGACTAGTGCAGGACTGACCAAGTCCAGCTAATAGCTGCAGTCCTCTGCAGCAGGACCTTCTTGACATAATCAAACTACATCTTCTCTCCTCAACTCAACAGGAGCATCGTTGATACCCCCAGCACCGCCACCACCGCCCCTGCCACCAGCAGCTCCTCCTCCGAGTACAGAGGTGCCAACGCAGCCAAGCCTGCAGCCTGACGTCAGTGCAAGCCGAGGAGCCCTACTCAGCTCCATTCAAAACTTTCAGAAAGGAACTCTGAAGAAAACACAGACTTGCGACTACAGTGCTCCCAGGATCAGCTGAGGCCACTGGTCACACCAGGATTGAATTCCCTCTTCCCCTCCTGTGCTGTCCAGGAACAAGACCCTCCTGACCGCCCACTGATCCACCAGCATATAGCAGCTAATCATGCTGTAGATCCATTTACCCCTATTTCAGCTTTTCTTGAGTAGCAGCACTACCCTGGTCTGCATCGTGTTGCCATGCTGTGATAAGTACTCCATTCTTTACTTGGTTTAAAGAACTTTGTTCTCTAGCTAGTTTCAGGGGTACAGCAATTTCTATATAGCTGAATAAAAATCTGAAATAGGAATGACCATGATTATGGTGAATTAATGCTTTTTTTTCTAGCTCTATTCCACCCCTTTTTTCAAATTACAGGAATGTAGTTTTACTCTGCTCAGTTTTTCAACACTTTTCATGCAGTTGTAACTCATCTTAATTCTTACTGCACTGAATCAGCAAGTTTTGTTTTAGATAATCCAACACCTTCCCTCCCCCCAACCCCTTAAAGTGTACTGCACAGGTGAGCGAACTGGAGAATTAAATCTTATTCCCACCATATTTGTTGGTGGAGTAAAAATGCTGTTTCATTCAACTTGTTTAAATGGACATCCTACCTGTAACTCTAAGGGAAAGTGTTTCTAAATGAGGAAACAGTTGAAATGGGAGTTAATGGGGCACTGGAGTATTATTCATGATTTAGTTAAATGCAAAGTTACTTCGAGTTAATTCTACAGTTTAAACTTTATTGAAAGATCCTTTTTGATTTAAAACCTTAAACAAATTGCACTTTAAAGGATTATAGATAATCCATTTTTTAAATCCAAGTACATCAGTGTTTGTTACTATGCAGAGAATGTCTGTACAAAGTTTCATGTAACCTGTGATATTCAGTCATTTTTATTAAAATGTTAATGGAATTCCTTCAGCAGTGTGGTGGTGGGTATATTCAGCTAGGATTTCACCTGCAAGCCAGACTTCCTAAGAACCTAACAGCACTTCTACTAAAGGAAATACCCTGAAAGGTATTCCTGGCTCTTGACTGAAATAGGACCCGAGCTCTTCTGCCTGCTCACAGAGGTTTCTCCTCTCCAGCAGTTCAGTGGAAAGGCAGCCTAGCCGGGGTACAGAGCAAGCCACACTGCACAGACTCCTCCAGGCAGCTTTCTCTCTGTACCAGCAGCCGCTGAACAAAGCCAAGCGGAGCTCTCCCTGCCGCCTGTCAGGACTAGCCCCTTAGCTAAACCCTGGCACGTGGTGATCTGCTGAAAGGCTACTGCGAGTATTGGCCAGCTCTTCAAACACAATCTACACAACTGCTACTTCAGACCCAGGCTCAGTGTGTCTGAATAAAATAACTTTGCACTGTAAGAACTATACTTTGAGCATGCTGTTGTTAGCCCATGTGACGAGTTTAAAAAAAAACCAAAACCAAACATAAAGCAAAACATCTGGGCAAATATTTTTTATCACTGTATGTGGCAGCTAGCGAAGAAAAATTAGGTAGTGTTTCCCATCACATACTGAAGAGGATCAGGATCTTTATTTAAGCTCTTGTACAGAAGCTTTCCTGCATGAGTGGAGTGCTCTTCAAACTAAACACATTAGCCACCTCTTAACCCATACCACAGGCTTCCAAAGCCACTTTGTGCAGATAGTTGCACTTAACTGTTGAACTCAAAAGCAAGGCTTCACCCACTCAGTTTGATCATTCACCTTTAATAAGCCTTGTGGCCATGGGCTCCTAGAGAGCTGTACAGCATTCCAGGGCTGGACTTGGGGCCCCTCTTGCTCACTGCAGTTCTTCACTCAGCCACCACTACAGCCAGTTTAACACAGCTAGTCTGGTAATTACAAGCCAAGCAGAAACAGAGGACTTTTTCCTCACTGAATTTAGAATAGGATTTCTCCATATACAGTAGCACTAACCCACCTGTACTGTTGACAAACAAGCATTACCACATTGTTGCTTATATGAAGTGTGGCTCAGAGGGTAACCCCATATAAATATTCTGGCAGGTCACTATACTTTTCCCACTGTACAAAAGTTCCATGTAGCTATACAACAGAAGTTATGCATACAACTTGCCCTACACCATTGATACTTTGTAAAGCAGGACTTAAAAACATGTATTTACAACTTAGATATTCAAAGACTTCTTCACTGCAAATATTATATCCTTCACTTGAGGTATGCAGTTATCTTCTAGAATTTTTGCATAAGGCATAGGAACATCTGCACCGGTAACACGCACAGCTGGAGCATCCAAGTAGTTAAAGGCAGATCCTGAAACAGAGGACAGTTGTCAGGTTGCCATGCACTATGGTTTTCTCTCGATTTAATTTCTGAATCTTAATCTATTTAAACAATTTTGTTCCTGTAGCTCTAATATTCCAGAGGGCGCTGTTCCTTCTCATTTATCTTCATGTACTATGGTTTAGACAAAAAGTTTCTATCCTGCTTCTCATACAGTTCCTGGGATAAAAATTACTTTCAGTAGAAGCCCAGCTGGATCCACCCTGTGAAAATCTCTAGAGCAAGACAGCTCGGCTCAAGCTCCTCAGATATAAAACCCTAACTTTGCCTGCATCTGGCTTTATCAAGAAGTCATCAGGATTTAGACTAGGGAATGAGACCAACGTGTATATTGCAAAACTTGGTACCTTCCATAATTCTGGCACAGATTTCAGCTCCGACTCCAAATTGTGGCCAGCCTCCTTCTACAGTTACAAGATGGTTTGTCTTCACAACACTGGCTTCCACCATTTCAATATCCATTGGTCGAATGGTACGCAGATTTATAACCTGGAAAAAAAAAAAAAGGGACTGTGAGTTTCGCTGTGATCTAAGCCTGTCAGTTACCACTGTTTGTGTACAGCGCCCATTAGCACTTTCATCTATTCTGACATTGAAGACAAGACTTAATAAAACTTCTAACTTTTTATTCTGGCACAGACTGTGCGGAACAGTTTCTGGTGGCTCCTGGAAAATCCGAGATAGGCAAGTCTTGCTATATCGAGATGCAACTGTAGTAATATGTACCGTCATTGTTCTGCTTACCATACAGCTGAGTGAATCTGATAAATCGTTAGTAGTTCTGCCTTAATTTTGTGATGAAAAGGTCAAATGCAGAAAGATGAAATGCACGTGCTTGTTAAGGCATTTACAAATAAGAAGCTTGTAGTTAATACACTGAATTTTTGCAGAGCCTGAATGAGAAGACCCTCTGCTTTTTTCCCCACTGCAGGGAAAGAGAAAAAGCAAGAGAATCCCCACCCACCTCACACTCTACACCTTCTTTGGCAAGTACAGCAGCTGCTTCCAAACAGTGTCCAACAGGTCTTGAGTGTGACACTAATGTAACATGAGTTCCTAGAACAGAAAGAAGTGTTAAAAAAGAAAAAAAGAAAAAAAAAAAAACATTTAAAGCTTTTTTCTAGAGCTCAGGCTCCTTTCAAGGCAATGTTAGGATTCTCTTGTAAATTTAAGTTCCTTACATTTATTTGAAATGCTAAATATTCTATGCCCATACACAGCATGAAGAGTGGGAGTGGAAGGACTGAGACACAAACTTTACCCTTTAATTCAGGGAACTGAAGAGATATTTTATATGGTTTTCAGTATATCCTTTTCAAACATTCATATAATTCAGTGAGAAATTATGAATAAATGGGCTGAAATACCACAGTGATCTCTTTTTGCACTTCTGGCAAAAATTACATAGTAAGGTGAGGAAAAAAGTTTTTCAGCCATCACCTACTCCATCTTTGTTTTAGGGAACAAATCCTTTAGAAGGGTATAGTTTTAGATGAGATATAGAGAATCAGGTGATCTTTCTTTATATGGGCAACAGAACAATAAAGTATACTACTGGATAAAGCAATGTTTGAACATTTAACATTTGAAATACTTTTCTGTGCCCCCTGACAGCAGTATTCCGAATAGCTAAGAGGTTAAAATAAGTCCCCAAGCAATTCAGTTAATAAGGAAACAAACTGTATTTCAGCTTACCTTCCCTTTCTATTTTAGCTTTTCCAATTGGAACAATGAAATCCTTTGACTGTGCCTGTTCAGACATTTCAAAGGGAACACCATACAGTAATTCATTTTCCAGCATCACAACTAGAAGAAAACATAATTGGATTAACATGTACATCTGCAGGCACAGAACTGTATAGATGATTAACAGTACTGCAGCACACTAGCTCAAGATACTAAGCCCATCCAGGCAACAAGGACTTGAGTGTGTTTGCAGAAGCAATTAAAAAAAAAAAAAAAAGAAGAAAAAAAATAATCCCAGTCTTTACTTCAATGCTGAATTATTTAAGACTAATTTTAGACAATTTTTTTAAACGAGATCACATATTTAACTTCCGGTACATGATGGTAGAATCCCTAGTTTTAGAAAGGTCTTAGATTTTGCATGCATGTTTGCGAGACATAAAGACAAAGGTTGCCCTACTTTTAATTAATGACATTCTGAATTCATGATCTGTAAAAATGAGTTACATAGACAACTGTATATGCAGGAACTCCTCCTGACTCATCCTCATCCTTTTTAACCCCTTTATGATAGATTCATAAATGCTTCTAAGTTTCCTGATTGGTACCAACTAGCACTAAAGATACACAGCTGACAACAGTGCAAAATTAGTCTACTGCTAGCAAGGCAAGTGACTGTTAGGAAAAGAATAAGTACTTCTGTGCCTTTGTAAGTACCCTAAAGCTGCAGTAAAAGAACGTTAAGTGTTTTAGGGTTTAACAATCTTTTTTTTGTTTTGTTTTAAAGGGGGCAGGAGGGGAAAACAGACATTCTTTTGAGGTTCAAGTGCTAGGTATTGCCATGATCTGCCTGTGCTCACCTGGATTATCATCCCGGATCGATGCTTTCAGCAGACCTTTGGCATCTTCTGAGCTCCAAGGACTAACAACTTTCAGTCCTGGACAGTGCCCGTACCAAGCAGCGAAGCACTGCGAGTGCTGAGCGGCGACTCCAGCTGATGCCCCATTGGGGCCCCGGAAGACAATGGGAACAGCGATTGATCCTGCAGACATGTAACAGGTCTTGGCAGCGGAGTTAATAACCTGGTCGATTGCTTGCATGGAAAAGTTGAACGTCATGAATTCACACACTGGTCTCAACCCTGCCTATTAAATATATTAAAATATATATTAGTATGTTTTGACATAAAAGTAGTTTAATTTAGAAGGAATGCAAATTTACAAACCATAGCAGCACCAACAGCGATTCCCGTGAAGCCCATCTGAAAGAGAAGGAAACCAGGGGTGAAGACCAGGAGAGCGACTGATGAAGGGATCGCCATGGTAGGAGACAGGGCAGCCATACCTCTGATATCGGGGTGTCGATCACCCTCTTGTCCCCGTACTTCTTCCAGAGACCCCTGGAGATCTGCAGGGCAGGACAGAGAAGTCAGGGCCCACCTCAGGTCTTTTCCCGGCCCGGTAACGGCAACCACATACCTTGTAGGCACCATCGTACTGGGCCACCTCCTCGCCCAGCAGGAAGACGCGCTCGTCCCGCTCCAGCTCCTCATCCAGCGCCTGGTTCAGCGCGTCCCGCACCGTCACCTGAGAGACACCGGCAGCCGGGCAGGGCGGGGGTACGGCCCGCTGCCGCCGGGCCGCCCACACCCCAGGGGCGGGGGGAGCCACCTCACATCACCCCACCGCACCGCTCCTCACCGCCCACCCGCCCCGGGGTCGGACACTTCCCTTAAGGGGGACGAGCCCCCTTCCCCCAACCCTTCCTTCAGGGCACCCGTCCCCGCGGCGGCCCCACTACCTGTATGGCGGCGGGTGCGGAGAGGCGGAACCCCCTGCGCTGCTGGAGCAGCCGCCCGGCGGCGCGGCCCTGCGAGGAGAGGCGGGGGAGGCGGGCGCCCAGCGGTGCCAGGTGCCGCAGTGCCACCGCAGACGCCGCCATCTTGGCCGTGTCCTCTAGGGCGGAGAGAGGGGGCCGCCGCGCGCCGCCACTGACGACGAGGCCCCACCCCCGCGCGCCCTACCAGGGGCTTCGCTCCGCCCCCCCCCCCCCCCCCCAGCGCTCTCACGAGAACCGGCGCACGCGACGGCGGGCGGCGCGGTCTTTGTACGCCACTTCCGGTCCCCCGCAGCGGCAGCTGGGCCTGCTGGGGACAACCGTGCGCCAGCCCTGCGTTAGCGGGGAGGCGCATGGCTCGGGCTCAAACACCCCGCCCGTGGCCACGGCTTCGCCTTTTGGCGACGGGGTTCCCCGGGCTGGGGCCCTCCCAATCCCCTCGGTGAGGCCGAGGCGGGCGCCGAGCGCGACCACCCGACTGGCGGCCCTGAGGTGAACGGGGGCGGTGCCCGCCCCTCCCCCACCCCGACTGGAGAGGGCGTGACACGGGGGGCGGGGCTTGATTAGGACACACCCTCGCTCCGCCCCCGCCCGCGCCGGCGGCTCAACCCCGGGCTCTCGCTCAGTCGTCTCTGCCGCCGCCGGGCTTTGCCTCAGCACCGGGAGCTGCGCCCGTGAGTGCCGGGGCTGGGCCGGGCCGGGCCGCGCCGCGCCGCCTCGGGGCGGGGGGTGCGGGTCGGATTGCCTAGGGCCTGCCCTGGTTCGGGGGAGTGCTGAGAGGCCGGGCGCCCGGGGTCCCTGTGGGGCGGGGTGCCTGCACCCTCTGTGTGGGACCGCGTTAAAGCGGGATGGCCGCGTCCCGGCGGGGCGTGAGGGGTAGGGCGCGGGACTGGGCTGCTGGGGCCTTTTCGGTGGCGGAGGAGGGCAGGATGTCGGGGCTCCGGCGCTAGGGTGGGGACGGGACGGCTGGTGCCTGGGTCCTGTTCCCGGCTGGGCTGGGGGAAGGAGCAGGGTGGGAGCCGAGGTGCCCGGCGGTGATCTCTGGGAGGGAGGGTCCGGGATCCGTGGGTCTTGCCCCATGTGAGGAGGGGAGTCAGTCCTCCTGCCCCACCCGGGAGAGGAGGCAGAGCTGGGACACTGTTTTGGGGTGGGGGTGAGGGTCTGGGCTCTTGAGTCACTTGCAGGGGCATAGGCAAAATGTCTGGGTTCGTTTCCAGCATCTTTGCTGAATCATTGTGATCCTGGGGAGAGTTCTTCCACCATGAGCTTGCTGGTTCTCTGTGATGGAAACTGGCTTTTCCCAGCTCCTGCTGCAGGCCTGGGCCCCTCTCTGGCCTGGGCTGGCGGGAAGGATTTCAGTCCCTGTCTTGCTGTTGGTCCTTGGTCCATGCACGTGCTGAGCTCCATTGGTGTATGCAGTGAGTCTCAGTGTTTCTGACACCTGCCTTCCTCCAAAACTGTTTGGAGACACGTTTCCACACGCAGACAACTGCCAGTTAGTGTCACAGAAGCAAAATACCTGGGTAAAACCCAACTGTTGTCATGGGTGCTGAGAGCCTGGGTGCCTTGGGTTGCTTCAGCAGCACAAGGCCAGCAAGACCAGGCTAGACACAAGTGTCTTCCTTGGGCTCTTATGAGGAGGGTCAAAGTGATAGCGTGATGTGGGCTCTTCAGACAAGCAGCAATTAAAATAAAAGTTTGGAACCTGGACTTAAACCAGGATGTCATGGAGCTCCTCAGGGGAGGGAAGGAAACTTCAGCAGTGTGGAAATTATAGTGAAGCAATTAGACATAAAGAAGGGAAAATGCTGAGTGGCTGGTGTGAGCATTTTTCCCTTCTGCCTGAGGTGAAGACTAAGTATTAGTAAAAAGCAACTAAAGAAAAACAAGAACTAAGTTATTTTTTAATAAACTGTATTAGTTGTTGTAAATCTGACATGTATAGAAGGTGATGGATGCTTTCTTTAGTGAAGCTGATCTGCTGAATTACCAGAAGATTTGGTAACCAGTTGTTTTAAGAGCTTGCCTCCTTGCTCCCTTGGCTAGGGTAGCACAGTGCTGGAGCCTCATGGGTTCGCTCTGCAGACTGTCATCTCACTGTACAGTTTGGTGGAGTACAGCCATCACTGGTGCTAGCTTAATTTTTGTCAGTTCAGGTGAGTCACTGATAGTGATTTACAATAAAAACTTGCCTTTCAAATGTTATGACTGATTGGGGAGCAGAGAGGCATAACTGTGCTGAGGGCAGGAGTACCTTTTTCTCCTCTTCGGAGATCTAAATGTGAGAGGCACGGAGTTTGCTAAGTGGGTGAGTAGCTTGAAATACCAAGTATATTTATTGTATAAATACAGTGCTAGCTTTGCTCTTTTTTAATTTTTAAGTAGCCATTGGTAGAATTCCTGTTAACCCAGAAATCTAAGGTAACTGCTGAGGTTAAACAGTTTGTGTGGAGGTTAAACAGCTTGTATTGTAATACTGAAACCAAACTGTCCATTAAAGACTAGTGCCACAAGTAAATACTTCTATTCTTTTGTTGGAAAAACTAGATGAAAACCATTGAGAGCAAATCAAGTGATGCGTGCCTCTTGACTTTTAGCTAAGTGTATTTCTGCTCCTCCTTTAACTGCATATGACACAAATGATATGACTTGCTCGAGGTGCAGTGTGTAGCCCTGTGGCCTTGACCAAATGCAGTGCACATGGTCCCAGCAGTGCAAATGCTTGGCAGTGCTGCTGGCATCCCCTGGGCCTGTCCTGAGCGCACGCGTGTGTGTGTGTGTGTCTTCACAGATGCAGATGTTCAGCTGACTCTGATTTGCTTTCTCTGAATTTCAGCTTTCAAAATGGTTGCACATTAGCAGCTCTGTTCTGGTAGAAGCCCTGCTGAAGTTAATGGGACTACCTGTTCCAGTAGTGTTGCTGGTAAATAGCTTTGTAATCCTCTGAGTCATAATATATGAAATAAGAGTGAGCATTTTATAAATACAGGCATCCAATTTGGTGTATTAAGTATAAAATGATGACTTGGGTGCTTTTCTTCAAAGGTACTTGCCTCTTATTGTGCCTTTCTAGTTTTGGATGTGCTTGGTGCTAGGCTACAGCGGCAGCTGTGGTGACCGTGTTAATGCTGTAGATCATCTCCCTGCTTGCAGAAGCAGCTTAACGAAAGCAGGACTGTGGTTTGACACAGTCTGTGCACTTCTGCTCTCACCACAGAACAACATCCTATTTGGCTTAAATGGAGTCAGCAGTTTGTCTGGCTGAGTTTCATCTTAAATGAGTATTTCTTATGGATATTAAAGGCATGCTGTCTTGGGATATGGCTGCATGTTTTCTGTTCTCCGCTGTCCGGATGCAAGTAGCCGCGTTAGTGAGGCTGTCCTGGCTGTGGTATGTTGTTGTGTGACACAGGACAAGAGCTGGCTTGAGGTTGCCCATCCTAGGGTATGGATGGGAGTCTGCCCACCCCCAATGATGCGTCGCTGTATTTCATTAAGGAAGGATTTAAAGCATCATTGAAAGGGCGTATGTCCCCACCCTTGTTGTGATGCAGTTTACTAGTCCTTATCTCAGGTTTTACCCAAACAGAGCTATTTTCGCCTGTGAAGTTGTCTACAAATTCAGAGCTCCCAGTCTGATGAGGGAAGCAGCGGGTAGTTGTGATCACACTCAGGCATTTTAGGATGGCTTCCCGGCATCATCTCTTCACGTTGTGCATCTTGCTGCAGCACTGGCTTTGCCAGGGAGGTTTGTGCATGCCTAGTGATTCTGGGTCCTTACACAAAGGTCAGTGAGACTTCTGGATGCCACTTCCATGTTGAGGGCTGGGTTTGTTTCAGCTAATTGCTCTCGTAAATTATTCACTCCAGTGTTACATAGCAGTGCTGCGATCAAAGATTAGTTCATGCCCTCATACAGACAGGTGGTGTCATCTGTTTTTTTTCCCTGATAAAGAAAGCCTTCATTAGTCTGTAGCATGGACTTAGATGCTGACCAAAATAACATAGTATCTGTCCACCAGTTTAAATAACTCTGGACATCTGTCTTTCTCTGAAATATTCTAAATATACAATTCCAGTTAATTTTATTAAGACTGCAAATCTCTTCCATCATGATTACCAATGAAGTTTCTGGCTGGCTGCATCGTTTCACATTCAAGTGAATGTTTTCCTTGAATATCAGAAACCTGTTCCAGTCTCTCCTATGGCTTTAATGCACCTGTGTGTTATCCTGGTGGTGTACTTGACCAGAATAACACCTATAAGTAAGTTTTCCTTAAGAAAAGAAGTGCTGGAATTTAAAAGGTTTGGGCTATTGACAAAAGTTCCTGAGCTGTACTTGAATGACAATTCCGAATAAAGAAAACCTGAATGAATTCAATTCTTGATTTGTGAGCAGAGATTGGCAAAAGAGCTGGCATTCCAGGTTTATCTGCTGTCGGGGTGTGTGTGGGTGCTTTAATGTACTTTCTTGAGGCATGCTCCATCTCTAATTTGTGAAAATAGGATCCTGGTATGACTAGTTCTGTATCTTAGTATTCCTTAGTCTTCTGTTGTCTGACCTCACGATTTTCATATACTGATTTTGTTTTTTCTACTCTTTAATACATCTGAGATGCAGCTGAGGCTGTGCTCATGCTGCCGGCCCCCGAAGGCCGGACCTGCTGGATGCTGTTGTGCCCAGGCTGTGGGTTTGGGCAGGGCAGCAGAACCCGGAGAGGTGGGATCTGTTGCCTTGTTCTGTGGTGAATGAGACCAACCTCATTTGCTAGGAATAAGAAGGGCGAGTAATCTTTTTGGTTGGGAATTAACTATGAACCTTAAGTTGTTTTGGAATGTAGGGCTTTGGCTTGGCTAAATCTTCGTGCTGCTTTTAGCTGGGTGACTGTGAAGTTTGCTAGTAAACAGGATGGGAGCAGAAGTCTTGGTAACCGTGTGGTCTTTAAGATGTAAAAATAAACAAAGCTGAGAAGCTGTACCCTACTTAAAACAGACTGACCTAAATTTTCAGCAATTCTAGCAGAGAGGCAGGCTCTGGGTAGGGATAAAGGCTTACTGACAACTGGCTTCCCTGTCCATGCATCGCTTGACATGGTTGACAGGCCACCTTTGGAAAATCTCCACTGGTGTCTGGGGCCATTCACTCCCCCCACCTCGAGTTGCACAACCCGGGCTGTGGATTTCCCTTGCCATGCCCGTGTGGAGAGAGTCCTCTTGTTATGCAAGTCAGCAGTTCAGCATCTTCTGGGAAGTTACAGCGTGAACCACTTCTCAAATTGCTTTTGTTGGAGCGTTGTTGAAAACATGTTTGATGTCCTCTGGCTTGTCCCTAAAGAGATTTCTTCTGAGAGGGTGTATGTGCCTGTGAAGTCTGTTCATACTCTTTGTCTGTAGATTAATGTTCTTGCTATCAATTGCAGTTCTCCACTGCTGAATTATTAATTCTGCAGTGAATTTTTTTTTTTTTCTTCTTACTGTTCATTGACTTTCATGCTTGATTTGTTCTTCTGCACAGTTTGAAACTGGAGCATGGGAATTTTGACTAATATTAATGGATTGTATGTATGACCTCAATGGTGGCTAAATAAACTTTTTTTAATTGGGGAAAAGAACATCTGTCTTTCAAAGTACTTACAGTTTCCCAGGTGAAAGGTAGTCCATTTGTGAATGTACGTCACCCTCAGAGGCACATTGCTTGTTATTTAACAAAACTGGGATGGTCAGACAGCTGGTGGAGTGATTACCCGTGTGCTCTGGAGGCAGTCCTGTGGGTAGTGTGAAGGGAGAAGGAGGGAAAAGCTTGTTTGTAGATTCTTCTGCTAATGTGGCTTTGTAGCTGAATGCTCTCCTGGCAGAAAGCCTGCCTTTGATTAGAAAGCATTCCCCTCGGTTGTTCTTGTAGGTACTGATGGTCTGCCATGTTTTGTTCTTTGTTTTGTGTTTTTGTGTGTGCTTTTTCCTGCAGGGAGATAATAAGAGGTGAATTGCTTATCCTTTCAGCAGCCTTCTGTTAAACTTGGAATACCTCAGTTCAAGTAATTGAACAGATGGATAATGGAGACTGGGGATATATGGTAAGTGAGCCTGTGTAAGTGTGCGCTGTGTGGTACAACAGGGCTTTCAAGATCCTGCGGTAAGAATCCTTCCAGATCTGTCTTGTGTAGATCCAGAGCTTCAGTCATGTGAGTAGAAAAACTGTGTGTGTTACGACAGCTTACTTACATTCTCTGGAGTGCTTCACCTCTCATGCTGTTTGTGGGGAGAGCGAGCTCAGATTCGTATTTCCTAGGTACAGTCAGTGAGTAGTTAACTGATGCCTTAAGCTTACTGTAACCATTTTCCTAACACACAAAAGCTGAAAGTAGTTTGTGCTTCCTGCATATAATTTTAAGGACTTTGTAATTTTATTTATAAAGAAAAATATTTTTTCTTGTAAACCATGTTTCAAACTAGACAAACGCATCTTATTTTTCTCCTCTTCTCTTTCTCTAAACATTCTGCTGCCATACATATGTCTCTTTTCTCTGGTTGGCCTCAGTCCTGGTTGTTAGGGTTGGTGGCCAGATGGGATTTATGTTCCTTTCTGTCTTGCTTCCTCATGTGCTATCTGGAAGCTGATGCAGACTGGTTTGTGCTCTGCCCCCTTCTTCTATGCAGCATGCTAATTTGCTAATAAATATTTCTTTTTAGAGTTAAAAGCTGAAAGTTCTTTTTTGTTTTGCTTGTTTTAATGATGCCTCTTAACCAGTGCATGAATTACTTTGATTGTGAGCTCTAGGTCCTGTGTCTAAACTTGCACTGTCATCCTCTTTTGAGGGAGAGGGAGAGGCTTAAGACTTGTTCAGCTGATTTTTTTTTTTCCTTTCTTTTTTTTTTTGTTCTAGAATGAGAAACAGATCGTGAAAGTAAGGAGTGCTGATGGGCCTCATTCAGACTAACTTGTTCTTCAGGAAATCTCTCTGTTCTCACTTCCCCATCTGTAGAACAGGAAAAAAACTTGTTGCCCAAATGCAAAACTTACTTCTGTGACAGTAGCTCAGTTGTTAAGATTTCTAAAGCATTCTGGAAATGCATGTTTTGAATGTTAAGTATCATCCTGTCTAGTTGCCAGTTGTGCCTTGTTGCTAGGTGGCTTGGATTTGTTCGGGTTTAAACAGCACTTACAGGCTTTGAATGGGAGAAGCGTGATTCTCTCCAGAGCCTGCAGTTTTCAAACAGTCTTTGCCATGTGTCAGTGAGGCGATTGAATCTTCTTGTGGTGGCTTGATAAACTCTGCAATTTCTCTCTTTCTAGATGACTGATCCAGTCACGCTAAATGTGGGTGGACACATGTATACGACATCCCTCACAACTCTAACGAGATATCCCGACTCAATGCTTGGGGCCATGTTCAGGGGAGACTTCCCCACTGCCAGGGACTCTCAGGGCAATTACTTTATTGACAGAGATGGACCACTTTTCCGTTATGTTCTTAACTTTTTAAGGACGTCAGAGCTCACTTTGCCACTGGACTTCAAAGAGTTCGACCTACTTCGGAAAGAAGCGGACTTCTATCAGATTGAACCGCTAATTCAGTGTCTTAATGACCCCAAGCCGCTGTATCCCGTGGATACCTTTGAGGAGGTGGTGGAGCTGTCCAGCACCCGGAAGCTTTCCAAGTACTCCAACCCAGTGGCTGTGATCATCACGCAGCTCACTATCACAACGAAAGTCCACTCGTTACTGGAAGGCATTTCAAACCACTTCACAAAGTGGAATAAGCATATGATGGACACCAGGGACTGCCAGGTTTCCTTCACTTTTGGGCCATGCGATTACCACCAGGAAGTGTCACTCAGAGTCCATCTGATGGAGTACATCACAAAGCAAGGCTTCACGATCAGGAATACCAGAGTTCATCATATGAGCGAGCGTGCCAATGAAAACACAGTGGAGCATAACTGGACTTTCTGTAGACTGGCACGGAAAACGGATGACTGATTCTGACTCCACAGGAGCCACTTCAGTGGTTAGCAACTTAATTGGACAGTAAACCTGAGAGAGTCTGGATTTTGACTAAAGCAACAATGTGGCTTTTTTTATACGACTATTTATTGTTTATCAATAAGGACTGGAGGAGTTTCATTCTCTAGCAGCTCTGTCCTTTTGTCCTGTTCAGAAAAAAAATAAATGCATGTGCCTGTTCAGTCAAGACACCTTTTTGTTTGAAAGAGGGAGTCCGAAGAATTAGTACAATAGAGTATTTTGTGTCATTAACACAATTCTCTGACACAACTTAAAGTGCTAAAATTACCTCCGTTTAAATGGTTTCTAATCCATCTAATGCTACAACACTGGGAGCAAGAAACAAACAGAATTTAAGATGCAGTTGGGGAAAAGCTGCTATCATGTACACTAATTTAGTTTCTAAATCAATAAACAGTATTGTAATATTCTAGGAAAACAAATCCCACCCTTTTAAAAGTACTTGATAAGTACAGTTTCTTACAGTTATGACAACTGTTTCTTTCTATGCATATAAATCAACGACCAAATATTATCTGTAGCCATGGAAATATGATTAGAAGTATTTATATTGGATTCTAAATGCAAAATGTCCCTGTGGTAGAATTCATATTTTTAATGCCTGGTGCAATATTATTCCCAATTGTAATGCCTGCCAGCAAGAAGCTAATAAAAATGTGAAATACAGAATACTATTTTGTGTTGGGTTTTTTTTTGTCTTCTAGAACTCTAATACTTAAACCCCAAACCAAACAAACAAAAAAACACACCCAAAACCTGTTTTTCCATTCTGCAGAGTAGTTCACATGCTCTGCTAGGGCTCTATTCTCCTTCATTAATGATGTACTTTGTTCCTTTTTATCTTAATCAGTTGATTCAACTGTCCTCATTATAGAAAAAGCTTGTGTTTTGAAAACTGTATTATGACTAACAGAAGGATGGCTAAAGGGGTTGGCATGGAGGGTACACAGAGCCTAAATACTTGTAGCCACTAAGTAGCATTATCTGGTTTGTCAGTGATTTATCTATTGATTTCACATATGTAATTTTAACTGTAGAGTTCTGTTTCTGATGATGTTCAAGTCAAGGCACTCAAGTTCTGTGGTTTTATTAAATTTTGGTTAGCCATTCCAGCAGTCTGTCATAGTTATTGATAGAATTTCTGGTTGCACTCTAACTTGAATGCTGTTGGGAGTAAGAGAGTTGATATCTGTTTTGATGAATGGATCACGTTCTTCTGTGAAGTTCATGTCACAAGTGTGCCTTACCACGTCTGCTTTGCTCTCTGGGCTATGTGGACCACAGCTCCTTGGGGATGTAGCAGGGGGTCTGGATTACTGTGGTAGCTGGTCTTGAAGGCAGGAGCTTTCCATCCCATCTCTCTCTTGGAAGGCCTGTCTCAGAGGTGTATTTGTCATACTTTGTCTCCCCCTTTTCATACACTGTAGGGGTTTTGACTTTTGTAATAAGAGGCAGCAAGAGCTTTATTCTTCCTATAAGGGGGGGAAAGAAAAGCTGAACTGATGAAGCTTAGGAAAAGTGGTTGTTTCCTTCCTGCAACATGTGGTAAGAAATATCTGTGTTAACTGGCATTGAATTATAATCACAAGATGTTCTTTGCAACACTTCATTTACTAGCAAATTAATTACTGGCCTCGATCAGCCTGCCCTTTCCATAATTATGAACGATAATAATTAGAGAAGCAGTATTCCAAATAATACACTTTATGGGAGCCCAGGATTTACAGAAGGACAGTATGATCAGCTCTATTGATGGGAAAGTAAATTCTGCAGACTGGAGTTGGAATCACTTTGTCTGAATCTTCATTAGCCAGGAATACACCACTGCTGAGCAAGTTAAGAGCTATTTTAGTTGTCCAAACAGATGTATTGTCTAATATACTTCCTGATGTAAGAGAGCAAGTTGTTTCTAGAAACCAAGGAGCGTAATTTTTACCTTCCTTGTGTTATTCAATAAAGTGTTGGTTTTCTTTTTGTTTTTAAGGCACTGTACAGTTATAACACACTGAGGGGGAGCTCATAATGTGTGTGGTTTTGTTATTGGTTGTGTGGGTTTTTTTGTTTTGTTTTTTTTCCTCTTAATCGTCATATAGTGGATTTAGAAAAAGAATAAGAAAGCCAAATGGCATAGTTGTGATGCTATCAGGACACTGCAGGTTAGGAAACAGCAAACCATAGGCTATTTCTGACTAGATTGCCTCATAGCAGTGGGTACCACTCAGCATCCTTTGGCTTCTGTCTGATTAAATGCAAATGGCTGGCTAAGAATCTTGTTTCATACTTGTTGCAACTGCAAGTAAGCAACTGATTATTAATTCTGATTAGTCATTACTGATGCTTCATAAATGTACTGCTGCACAAAGAACAGGAAGAAATATGTGGCCTTCACGTAGATCATGGTCTTCATAATTTTGATAGTGTGTTGTGAAGAAGTGGCTTCAAATACTTCTCATAGGCTGGGCTCATCTGTTCAGAAAGAGAATGTGGAAAGGAATAAATGGTAATTAAGAAGAAGGAAAAGGCAATAATCTTTTTTCTTAAGAATGATCTCTGAAATGTAGAAAGCTAGACTATTTAAAAAACCCCCAAACAGCCAGTTATTTCAGCTATGCAAGGTCTCTTTCCCTAGAGTATGTGCTGTCCTTCATAAGCAGTGCACAACACTCATCCCAAATGGAACAACATACTATTTAACTTCAAAAAATATGCTTGAACTTGAATGTTTGCTGAAGGCGAATTTTGTGTTCAGCCGTAGAATTTCAAAGGGTTGTTGATTACCACAGTAAAAATCTCACTTAAGGCAAAATGAGTTTTCAAACAGAGCAATAGCTGTTTGCATCGTGCAGAATTTTACATTACTCCACAATATGGATGAATTAAGAAGTGAAAGTAAAGTGCTAAAGACCACGAAGGATGAAATTGCTATGTTTAACATTTATATTCTTTCTGGTTAAACATATTATTAAAAAAATTAAGTATTGCACTAGTAAAAGTACCAGTGTATGGAAAATACCCTGCAATTAGTGGCTCTTGCAACCATCTAGTGTTGTTCCATAGTAGGTAAACAGATTTTTGTTTTAGCTTATTTTATACAATGTTACCTCAGTAATAAAAGTTTAAAAACCAAATACACATTGGTGGCACATGACAGTCCAGCTCATAGGTACAAGCTCTAGTACTCTGGGGGCTGTAATTCATTATTAGGTTAAATGTCTGAGCTAAGACTACAGGTAGCATAATTGGACCATCACAGATTGTTGTTCAGAGTGAGATACTAAGAATTAAAGGCTCTTATTCCACTTACTTTTATCTGTATTGCTTTTAATAAAAGAAAAGCAAGCAGTTTCTGCTCTGGCCAATGCAGAAGTTGCCTGGCTCTAACCCAGCATCCATACCTGCTTGTTGGTCGGTGACTTCTGAGCCCACTCATAAAGCCGTTGGTAAACTTGACCGTCGTAACTGCCGAGAGCAGAATTCAGGCTCTTATCTGTGAAGTCAAAAGCGTCCACTAGTGGAACAGCATCCTTCCTATGGAGTATGAATCACATTCATATTACTGAAGCACTTGCAAGTCAGTTGTCCAAGTTCCTCAGTCTAAAATGCTTGTGCCAGTTTTCCCCCTTGCCAACACTGTGGGGAAAATCCTGCTTGTTTTGACTCCCTCAGAGGCACGTTCTGCTAACACCCTGAGCAGTCTGTATTGTTGAATGGGTATTTGTAGGGTCTTGTAATCACCTGGGGTCTGTCCCTAATTCCCTAGTTTAGAACTCAATCTCCTATCAGGTGTTTTCTCAGCAGATTCTGCCGGTTCTTGCTTTTGGTTTTCAGGGTTTTTTTTGTTTTGTTTTTCTTATGCTGAATGTATTTGTCTTACAAAATGGAATAAGGTTGCTATTAGATTGATGTGAAGTGCTTTCCTGATCTCCAACCTTCATCTAGTCTTAAGTATTTCTGCTACCTCATCATGGAGTGTCAAGGTCTTCTACTCTCTTTGTGTCTGTAAGAACAAAGCAACCCTGAACCGCACCAAGGGCCCGTCTAGCCCAGGGGCCAATCTGACAGCAGTCAGCTACAGATAGCCCGAGGAGAGCATAAAGGCGAGTATGTAATGACAGCATCTTCTCCTAATCAGCAGATGGTTTTTTTTCCTTGTCCTCCCATCGTCCTGGGTGTAGGAAGTCGTGCTGGCTGGATCCCACACCTGACGTACAGGGATGCAAAGTGGTTTGCTCAAATGTTGGCATTTGCATCTACTAGTTCCTTTTGGGGAAGGGCTGTTCAGGGGTTTGGAAAAGGCTGGGTTTTTGTTACAGACCGGGAAGCGTTGATATCCTTTCTCCAAATTATAAATAACTGACTTTAATTACCCAGGTAAATACACACTTGATTCTTGAATCCTGTTAACTAGGCATGGGCTAACGCAGAGAAGTTGCAATGAATTCCAGAGATGACAACGTGTTAGGCTTTTAAAATGTTTTGTTAAGCTTATCACTTAACTTGAATTCTGTGATCAGTTCTGAAAATGCTTGCTGTTTGGCTCAGTCCTGTTCAGCTCTTGGTTATGGTGTACGCTTGTTTCTCTCCAGGTGGCTTAAGTAGAATTTTACATACAGTAGTGAGTGGTAACTCACTTCTCTGCACCGTAAGTTAATCTGTTCTTACCAAACAGCATTGAGTAGTGAAAGATGAACCCTGTGTGAAAAAGCCTTTGTGAGCATTGTGGTACGTTAAAACCTTAGCATATCTCAGAAATCACATAGTAATAAGTGGTGTCAAGCAGATGCGTCTGAACTACTGTAGGCAGGATTGTTTGGGTACCAGTTGCAACTCAGCCATGGCAACAGAGGAGGCTGTATTAGCTGCGGCTCAAGCAGATTTTGCAGCGTGCGATCGGTTGCTGTGGCTGCCTCCTGCCAGTGCTGCTCTGATTGCATGTTCTCCTGCTTCTGCTCTACTGCAAATGGTAATTCCTGATCTATGATTTATGTTTTCATGTTACAGAACTTCAATTTAGAGACTGCAAAGGAACTGGACACTTAGGTCTGTTTTGCTGTGAAAATGAGCTCTGTGTAGATGTTTCAATCAATTTCTAGTGCTGCCAGGCAAAGAAAATAAAAACCGAGTGAGGTGAATTGACTTTGGAGATGTTGCCATAGGTACAGCAGCACCACTTTTATATCTATCACAGGGACAAACTGAATAGCGGTGTATCTCTGCTCGTGCTAGGGCAGCTCACCGAATGATAGCCAGGAGGTCCAGGTATGATGCTGTGACCATGTCCATTTGTGCTCCAGATATGTATCCATCATGCAAGAAGACTCCTGCATTTGAGAAGATCCCGTGTAATGCAAAGAGGTCACAAAGATGTTTCATAATCTTCTGGATGCCAGTCATGGTCTCGAGTTTTTCCACAGTTTCTGCAAAGTTTTTCACAGTGATGTAGTGGCAGTGAGCCTGGAAAACAAATGCAATCAACAGTGAATGCACCTCAAAACACTTCTAGTAGGCCAAGTGGCTCAAACATTCTCGCAAAGAATGTAAAACCTTTTAATTTCCTTGGCACGTTTCCAGTCTGTATTCTTTGTTTGCTGGTTCACCGGGCCTTTTGCATTCATGTCTTCCAGTGACAGTAGAGGAGAAAATTGGGGGGTCAGTCAACACTGTGATATTTGTAAACTCTAGAAAACAGCTTCAGAAATCATGGTAGTACTTATTCTAAATATTTTTGATGCATACCCCAAGGAGTTTGTGTGATGGAAACACACTGGAATGTGCTTGTGTTGACCGCTAGCAAGTGAATCTTGGTTATACATCAACAGGAGAAAACTCTTTTGTTGAAGACCTTGGGCTCATGGTACGTTGGGCTCAGTGTCTATAGGGCTTCAGCTCTGAAAACATCCATTGTCACAGAAAAACAAACTTTCCTCTTGCTTTTGTGGTTTTAAGAAAACCGATAATTTCTGGGTCAGACACCAGTAGGGCATCTAACTGCTGAGTTACAGAAACAGTAGCTGAGCTCTGGAGCAAATGAAGGAGGCTGACTCTACCTGTTTGTGGGGGTGACTCTTGTTATGCTGACATTACTGTGGGTGGTTGGTGGTGTTGGTATGTGCGTGGGCTCACTCCCCCACTGTAGAGTTCTCCTCCCGGCTGTGGGTGTAAGCACGGCACACCTGCAATGCTGCTCTTCCTGCCGGCACAGTCAGGCAGCATGGAGGCCAGCATGGACTGCAGAACCTGCCTGAGAAGCTGGATGTCTACTCAAGCAATTAACACGTGTGCAGTCTGCAGCAAAGCCGTACCCAGTGTCTGAGCTACTCAGCTGAGAGCTGGCAGGTGTCAGTTCATAGAGCTGCCGTGCCAGTCGTGTGGGTGAGTCGCCAGGGAAGGTGTGGAATAAGTAGTAAATACAGAAGTGCCCCAAGAAGGCAGCAGGCTATCAAGGTTTTAAAGTTATGGGGGAAACTCAAGGGTTTTGGGTAACTCTTCTTTTCCCTGAAGTACCTAAGAAACTTTGGGGGCCAGCATCCCATTTTCTGAAGTCTAGCAGCACAATCAGTGCTGACAGTACCACAGCCAGCCCTCTGCATGTATTTAGGCTCTTCAGAAATAGTTTGTTTCTGACTAGTCCTGTGTCTAGGTTCTCCTCCTCACTTTTCAGAAAGAGCTGGATTCCAGCTCCTCCTCTGACACCTGGTCTCCCCTGCTCTTCAGTCCAGGGACCTTGGCCACCCATTTGAGTGGGTGCCTGCAGGAGGGAACGGCTTGTTCAGGTTTGTGTGTGGGGAGCGCTGGTCAGAGCCTTTTCTAGAGGTAATCTCAAATAGGAACATTTTGCTTCGGTGTCATTCCACTAAAAATACATTTACATTTAAGCAATTATTGGGAAAGTAATTTTAAAAAGTTGCGTTGTTTGTAGGAGCTCTCCTTTATTTTTGAGGTAATTACAGAGTTTTTCTGCTCCCTTTCAAGCTTACAGCATTGAACACTTGCAGCTTCCACTGAGCCTGTGTAATTGAAGATGGGGGTGACGCACAGCAGACAGGTGAACACAAAAAAATGCTACTGCTGAGATCAAGTCTTTGCTGCCTTACTCAGCGAGTTCTTGTTTTGAAGGATTATAACTGTGGTTACTGTTATGAGCGGATTGACACTTTCGATGGTTTTGAAAGGATATCGGCTGTTGCTGAGAAAGAGTTTGACTCATCAAGGACTTAATCTAATTTACTGACTACAACTGTTCCCTATTATGAAATCAACCAGATGGTATCACCACCATGTGTAGGGTTCGTTTTTCCCTGACAGGAGCTTCTTGCTCAGTCCATTTCAGTTTGGCTTGGCTCTGGCCAAATGGTAGATTACAGCAAGGTGTTTTTCATTAAAAATTGAATGAAGTTAAAATAAGCCCTTGATCTGTTTCAAAATTTTCCTTTCCTTAGCTTAGGCAGGAAGGAAGGAAGGAAGACCTTCACCGTAATTGTAGAGGAATTGCACAGTAAAAAAACATTTCTGTTTTTTGGAGATACTGAAGTATCAGTGGTTTTGTTTTTCATTTAAATGTAGGGCTTTTCTCCTCTCTTGCTTTCTTTTCTGCTTAGTTCTGTGGTAACTAACCCCTGTTTTGGGGAACAAACGCTGCTGTCCTGATCCTACAGCTGCAGGCATGCTGGTTGCCTGTCTAGTGCATGTGAACTGGGAGCTGGTTTTCAATCTCTTATTAATTTGATTTTGATTTGATTTTTCTTTCAGTAGTAATTAACATCGCATTTATCACTGCCTTCCATTGTTTTCCCTGCAGTTATCTTTCCTTGTGAGAGCAGTAGATGTAAAAAATACCAGGCATGTTTCACCCTTGCTGTGATTCCACCAGCTTTCAGTAGGGTGGCTTTGGGGAGACTTTCCTCTGGGAGCCAGAAACACTGGATTCTTATAAAAAGGTGAACATTAGCTGGAGGTGGTGGGTTCTTGTTGCAGGGTATGGGAGGTCTGAGTGGCAGCATAACTCTGAATTTTTTGTTTTTTTTTTTCCTCTCCTCCCTTTCATTTCTACTCCCTCTAGTCTTTTTCTGCCTGGCCTATTCAGACGGCAAATTCTTCAGCTCAGGCATTGCTTCTTACTATGATATTTCCACCATGCAGAGTACAGTGGTGTCCTGGTCTTTGTGGTGTCCCTTAGATGCTAACAGAAAACAACAAACAGGGCTGAGACTAAGGTAATCATGCCATTTCTGTTGCATATTGTATCATAAAGAGAAATAAGCAGATAGATTTTGCTAACCTTCGCAGCCTGCACCAGCTGCACTGTGCACTGGTTCCACGCATTGTGCTTTTTGACTCCAGACTGAATCAAGTCCTGTAGTTTAGCTGCTGTGCTGCTTACGAGTCTGGAAAATTGAAAAAGCATATTGTATATGAGTATAGGAGCCCACACGCACTCATTCCATACTCACTTGTGTGTGAGCGTATGGCAAAGTGGCATTTCTGATATGCGACGTTATCTACACTCAGTATGAGCAAACTTAGATCATGCAAAATCTAAGTACAAATTGGGAGAAGCACCCAGACCACCCCAGTACTGAAGGATTTCTGCCTTCTCAGCTTCCAGGGTAGTTTACCAGGGGGTCTGCTGAGTTTTTCTTGGGTTGTTTGTGTAAGGAGAGTTTGCAAACCAAAATAAAGCTGTGATAATATTGGATAGATGTTACATTATGTTTCTATTTTTCTACACAGGGATCCAAATTCTGCTCCCATTGACTCCGAAGCTTTCGGAAGAATGGCTCTGTTTTTACACTGATTTGAATGACAGCAGGGTTGTCTGTCTGTTTACCTGGTTTTCAGAGGTGACACCTATATGACCCATAAACGTGCACATAATACTAATGAGACCACTCACCACCCCATTTTTATTTGTGTTGAGTAGTTGAATGTGTAGCTGAAAGGCTGCAGACAGAATGAGAGGCTCTGTGTTTGCTGTGGTGTTAACTGAAAACAAACATCAGTTTCACCAGTATGTGGAATTTTAACTTTCTATATAGAATTGCACAGGGTTCAGTTGCCTAAAGGTTTTACTGGGTAGCAACTCAGTGATGTGATCTGGGATTTACTTAAAGCCATCAGCTCGGTATAGAACCACGTCTATGGAATATAGTTGTTAGGATGCACGGGGCTTAAAAACTTCTGATGTTCTGAATGTGAAAGCTTCATATTGAACATCTGACGTGGCTGTTAATCCTGTGTGAGTCTTCCTTTTCTCTTTCAGGAGCAGATGGTCTCAATTCTTGTGTAACTTAGGTTATTTTACCTCCCATCAAAGCAAGGAAGAAGCTGAGCTCTTAGCACATTTCCGATGTCAAAGAGAGAACCCCCCTCTCCCGTCCTCCGTACTGACCTGACTGCCGTGTGTTGATAGGCCTCAGTGTAAATATCTGGACTGAGAAAATCCAGCTTGTTCTTGGCTGGACACTTCTCGGGTTTCACTGCAGCCAGGTAAGTGACAGATGGCGGAACGGACTGGCCAGTGCTGGCTGCCATGAAGCACTTAATCAGGAACCTGGGGAGAGGGTGACGGTAAGAGCAGGGTATTGTTGTGATCCCCACACAGCAAATGGTCATGTAAGAAGTAAAGTGGGCTTGGGTGTGGAACAGCAATGTGTGACCCATCCCATCAGTGGTCCAGAATGGACTTGAACAAGTAACGACCTTTTATTTTGCCTGTTATTCGCAGTAACCTGATCTGTGATGGGTCTTGGGGGTAGCCTGTCCACTGTATTTAATGCTACGGCAATCTGTAGTGATGGATTTTTAGGAAGAAACTTGCTGCGGCTGTTAGCAGTCTGAGCAGCATGGTGACGAGATACATTATCAACTTTGCAGCCTGAGCCGTAATGCTCTGGGAGTCTTCATGGTGGTTTGGTCTTACCCACTGATCCCCAACACGCAGTCACATTGTGTTAACAAACATGAGACCCCTTCTTGGAGCTAAATGCGTGTCCAAGGAGCATTCCCCGCTCCCTTATTTTTTTCGCACCTCTGCTATGACCTAGACTGACCAGGTCTGGAAGTAAAAAGTTGCAGCATTTCTCTTGACCTTGCTATTGGTCTTGCAAGAAGAGGCATTAATGAGCGGAGAAGTGTCTGCATGCAAGCGCAGAGCTACGTGGCAGCACCTCTGTCCCGGGGAAGTGTGCTGGTTTTCTCCTTCTAGTAAAAACACACATTATTAAAAGTTCAAGCAGCTGTGGTTTCTTTCTCCTGTATTTCATCTACTCTGGATAATCATCAGTCTGTGTGTTTGGAGGAAAGTGGTGTTCTTGGAGCATGACTCATCCGCTTTCAGTATCCAACAACTTTGCCGTCTCTGAATCAACCTCACTTTACCAATACCATGTTAAGTCGACTGCTTAAAAAATAAACCACAAAACTTGTATAGCAGTGCTTTTGCTGCGCTACTAGACAAAGTGGAAAATGAGGTTATGCAGAACAGCACCTGCGTATGTCCCCAAACCAAAAATAGAAGAGATAATCCGATTCCCACACACCTCCATGCCTGGTAGACAGAAGACATGAATAGTTTATGTCCTGAGCTGTATTTTTAGAAGGTGCTGTGAGAAAGGAGTAGCTGGTTTTACTGGGTTTGGAGAAGAAGTGGTAGAGGTTGAATAAATGAGGGAGCAGGCTTTTAGATGAACAGGTTTGCAGTGTTACCTGGCAGTTTGCAGGAACAAAATGGTGTTTTCCCCTTCATAAATACAAGAGGCGAGTATTTTAGTATACAAGGAAGGGAGTCCACTCAGCAAGGAGTAACCATGTCCCCCGCATGCCTGGAGGCAGATCTTCACTCCTGAAGTGCAGTACTGAGTAACCAAGGCTTTAAAGCCTGAAGAAAGTGCATGGAGCTGTTTCAAAAAAAAAAAAAAAAAAAAAAGCAAAGCATTAATGGTGAAAGTGTTCTAAGGCAATCCTTAGACTAAGTTTCCTTTTTTTAATTTTGTGCAATTTCTGGGCGTGAAATCCCTGGTGTAGCACCCAGCTCCCTGAACCTGGCCTTCGCTTTCTGCCTGGGACACTGCACACCCTCGTGCTGGGCACGCCGTGGTCAGTTCATGCATTTTTGGGTTCCTCTCAACCAGCAGTGGCTTTGGCTGCCCTCACTCAGAGCATGTTTTCATTTCAGGCTTTCAGTTGCGAAATCTTACGTTCTATCTAAGAAGTCACATTTTTGGTTTTGGCTCAGAAGTCAGTATTTGCATGTGCATTTGTAGGTGAAGTTGTGAAATAACACTTTGTGCCACCAGCTACTTGGAACAAGGATTTTATCAAATGGATGTGCTTTTCAAGGACTTTTCACTCTGCGATAGTTCCCAAAATGAAAAACTGGGGGTGGTGAAGCAAATGCTATTGCTGAGTGGTTGTGGACCTAGGACGTTCCATTTGATCTCTTAGTGCTTCCTCTTTTTCCAGTTACTTAGTGGTGAGAGGAATGCTTGTTCGGTTTGCTAAAATACTGTGATGTTTAGAGATGAGAAGAGCTAATCCTGCTGCAGCTCACCTCCGGCAGCAAGTCGAAGTTCTTCCTTTGGATCTCTCTGTACCCACTGTCGAATAGCTCCTGCAGGTAGGCGTTGATGAAATGAAAGGCATAGGCTGCTGCCAACGGGGGCAGCAATTTCTCTTGCTGGGTCTGGTAGTCGAGGATTTTTGCTTCTTGTTCCCTGTTGGAAGACAGGTGATGAAGTAGAGAAAGTGTGGACATGGGCATAGCTGCTGTTAGTTTACCTATTGCATAATGAAAACTGGCATTTTTCGTTACCAAGAAGCAGTGTGTGAACAGGACTGAGCTGATGTCGTGGCAGCAAATCTGCCCAGCTTGCTAAGCTGGTAAAGAAACAAGCCCGACTAGGAAAAAAGTCATTTTTCTGTTGTGTTGGTGAACCAGCCTAACAGAGTAGAAGAGGCTCTGTGTGATCGGTCGGTACAGAGGGGGAACAGGGACTGCGGGAGAGGACGAGGATGAAGCCTTTAAGGACAGCAGGTTGTTAGGTGTTACAGGGGAAGGCGGTGGCACTGCACCCTGAAAAACTTCTGCTTTCCAAACTGGATCTTTGTGGCCCTGGGTGTAGATAGGTTTATCTGAAAATGTTTGAGTCTAAATTACTTTAAGTTTTCTGAGCTTTTTTTGGGATGTTCTTTAGCACTTTTGCTGTGGTTAGTACACTTAGGACTTCAAATGATGGAATTGGTTATTACAGTAGTTCAGCATGCTGTGCTCTTGTGTTTGGTTTGTGTTTGAACCAAACCACGTTCTCATTAGGATCTTCTTGCTGTTGAAAGGCGATTTAAGTGGAAGTTTTTGAAATTCACTCAAATGAAAATATCTATTTAAAAATTACAGAGATTCTTACCAGACTAATAAAATTCAATGTTGTAAACTGTGGATATCGGAATTGTGGATGTTGGAAGGTATTTTAATGTTGCGCCCACTAGTAGGGTGCTATGGAATGAGAATTCAGCAACTTGTCTGCTTTGTCTGGATTCTGCTGAGTTTTTGGATTACACAGGAAGGCCAGTTATAAGAAAAATAAGTTGCCTG
Source organism: Burhinus oedicnemus (assembly GCA_008921705.1). Lineage (NCBI taxonomy): Eukaryota > Metazoa > Chordata > Aves > Charadriiformes > Burhinidae > Burhinus > Burhinus oedicnemus. The sequence goes on along the minus strand of VFFE01007160.1, from coordinate 1,675,674 downwards.
TGTGAACCGCTGAGCTATTCAAACTATGAAACTTATCTCAGAAAGAACTGTAAACATTCTCTTGTACTTTGACTGAAGCTCATTAATGTAAATAATGGGGAAGCATGTTTGTAATACCCTGTCTGGGCCAGGAAATAAGCCAGTGATGTGCTGAAAGATAAGATGAAAAGTAGAAATACAGACTGGTGTGGAGGAACATGGTGTATGGTCCCCTTCCCACCACTGTGGACTTGCGTGGCATTACCCAGGCTTTAACTTGGACTGCCGGCGAACCACAGAGTATCGGATGGCAATGGTGCAAGCTTTCATCAGAGGTATTACAACTTCGTCTGAAATGAGGGAAATGCGCACTGTAGTCATTGTGAAATAATTAATCTTCGGTGACCCCCGTCTTACATAGGTGCCATCTGGTTGAACCTAGAGTAGAGAGAGGATGAGGATGTTAGATGCCACCTTCTTCAATGCTTCAGTATTAGGATGGTTGTGCAATCACTATGCATAGAATAAAATGGACATCAAAATCCTTCACTGAATGCAAAACTAAATATTTTTATGTATGATGGATGAAACATAATCCATTTTAAGAGAGGAACTCTTACTGCTTCTGGCTCAGATGGTTTCTGCCTCCCCCGTGATCCTCAACCTCTGAATGTGGAATTCCTGACACTGAGTTTCATTCAGGATTCAGGAAACTTCTGCCCTCAATAAAACTGCAGAGACTTGCAGATACCTCAAAGGAAGATTTTTGTCCTAAATTTAGGCAGGTCCCTGTCGGCTCTCTGGCTGTGCAATGAGAGTCTGACAGGCGAGTCTGTGATGTGAGTCCGTACGTACCTCGCAAAACTTGTTCAGCATGTTCTCCCTGGGGACACGCACGTTCTGCAGCATGAGGTAGCCATTGTCAATGTGCTCAAAATTCATTTTAGGACCAATGTCTCCTGCAGTTATGCCTGCAGTGGGAGAAAACATAGCCTACTGACTTCCACTTGAACTTTTTTCTCCCCATTTTGTGTCAGGCTGGGGGTCTCAAAAGAAGGGTGTGTTCAGCTCTGCTTCTTCCCCAGTATGAGTGATCTTGCCTGAAGGATGAAACAGGCATTCGAATGCCTTGTGGTAGTTTGTTTCAGTGATCCGTCTGTTACCCGGGTTGGCCGGGGTCACAACGGAGGTGTTATTGCAGAGGTGGTTAGAGCAGCCCAGGCTTCTGGTTAAGAAGGTGGCTTGATCTGGATATGCCTGAGGCTACATTGAATCTTCCTTTAGGTAAAAAGGTTGGGGTTAATGATAACTATGCCTTGGGTATCTGTCTTGGTTTGGTTTTCGCAATTATAACTCTCTCCCTGGGCCCAATGTTTTAGCAAACATTTAAGGGCAAAATAGGCAGAGCCCCTGCACAAGTGCTGCGATGTCTGGGGTCGTTTACCTGGGCAGAGTGAATGGTCCTGAAGGCTGCGTATCTGCACGATGAAGGGATGCACGCCGTAGCACTTCCCGTGGATGTACAGCTGAGCGAAGACGACTGTGTGGGTTGCTGACCTTCCCACTGCGAGAAAAAAACCAGCCCCATTCCCTTAAGACAAGGTACAGCACAAACACTTCCACAGTTAACGGCAGTCAGTGCTAATTGTGTGTTAGGTCTCACTAACATATGGGTCAGTGTAGGTGTGATCCACAGATGCTGGACGCTGGAGGTTGCCTAAATCTGTGCTCTCAGCCTGCTCTTGGCTCTCAGAAGTTGCACCATCCTTCTGCCTCTGCTGCTGCCCATGAGGCTTGGATGAACAGTTTGCATCAGCAGGTGAGAAACAATAAGTCGTTAAAGTTCATGCAGTGCTGAGAACGTGGGAAGTGCTGTGGCCGTTTGAGTAACCCCAGTTATTTTCTGTGAAATACCTTCCTGAAGGGAGCCAGGAATTTCACACTTGAATCCTTTATGCTGATGACCTCCCTGCAGTTTTTGGTTGTCTGAGTATTATTTACAAAGAAGAGAAGATTGATTCCTGCAGAGGCAGGAGTGAAGTTCTCCAGCTCTGCCACCCAAGGGCTTTTGATAGATGATGGTGGCTCCCTTCTGGCCTTTGAACTTGTACAAAACCCTTTGGTCTCTTACTTGCCTCTTGATGTGTGCTTCTCTTGCTGAAGTCCTCTGCTAGCACCTGGGCCCTCAAACACAGAGCTTGAGCAGGGCAGACTGAGTAACTGAAGGAGGCACATGAGGAAAACCAAAATATTTGGTGTGGTACTTACTGTCTCCAGGCCACCACTTCATGGCAGAGACCTTTGGTGTGTTCAGTATAAACTCCTGTGTAGCGATGTCAAAGACTGCTGTTGTTTCCAAACCCTGAAGATAAGTTCCTTTAAAAAAAAAAAAAAAAATCTCTTAGTGTATCACAAGGATGGAGAGAGTGGAGGATCCCTGGAGGCTGGTGTGGCTGTTACCAGGGTTTTGTGGTTTATTCTGCTGACGAGAACCATGAGATGATGCTCCCAGCAATCCCACCATCTCCTGCAAAGATCTCTTGAGCCACATGGTACTCAGGCAAGCTGCCTGGTTCATGGTGACAACCATCAACTTGGGTAAGCTGCCTGGCTGAGCCCCTCCACAATGGTGACTGCCTAGTATCTAACCATGAGCTTTCACATTGACAAAAGCATCTCCAGCTTGCAGAGGAACGCTGAGGACATCAACATCTAACGCACAGGTGGCATTTTCCTCCCCAGCCACCCCTACCCCAGTGAAGCATGGACAGCTTGAACTCAAATTCCCCCGAGAATCTGGGCCAGAGTCTCTCATCCTACAGAAACGCTGCATTTTCTTTGCAGCCTTACCGTGCCCCAGTTCAGTCTGGGCATAGCTTCCAATGAGCTGATACTGGGAGGCGAGAGGAATCCATTTGGCAATCTGTTTGTCAGAGCCCAGCACTGAAATACTTCTTATGAAGATGCGGTGAAGAAGAAACGCGATGTCTCCTGACACTGCCCTGCAGAGAAGGCACAAGGGGTATTTTTACATGGATGAAATTCCAGGGATGTGATGAATGAGACAGCGATGCTGCGGTGGTCACCAGACAGTACCACCTGCTGCCTTTTGATTTCTGCATTGTCATACCTTACCCAACGTCCAGCATCAACACAGTATTGCAGGAAAAGCGCTCTTCCAAGCTGCTTTTATTCCTTCTTTCATAACATAGTTTAAGTGTTGCTAGCTCGTTATTTCACTTGCTCTTGGAGGAATTATCTGTTCTGAGTAGCAGATGCTGAGCTCCTAAAAACGCAGCCCAGCTCCAAAGCTCCTGTGGCTGTGATAGCTTGTGAGCCCTTTGTATCTTTATTTTACTTCATAGGGGTTTTTTTTCCTGATTATTTAAGTGACATTTTAAGCCTGAGCTAAAAAAACCCCACCACCCAACTGTAAAAACCCCAAACCCTGGCAATTCACTGTGGGGCACAGTAGACTGAAATACACGTGTGGGCATCTGAGACCTGGATTTCCTGGACCTTCCCATTCCCATTCTGGGGAAATACCTCTGTACGTTGGGTTTGTTGCTGTACTGTTCCCTGGGTGTTCGCTGTCAGTCACTGCCAGTGAACAGTACTGGGGTTCATGGAGATTTGGCCTGATTTGAGTTGTTTGTTTCTTGTGGAAAAATTCAAATGCATCCTTGTAACACCTGCTTTATTGTCTGTTCAAGTCCTTCGCTATCGCCAGCTGATAGGGCTGCATACGTCCCAAAAAACACTGTTCCAGAGGCTGCATATGGGAACTTGGGTACACTACTTTCCGTGGTGCAAATCAGAAACTCATTTGTTTTAAGGTGTTTTTTTTTTTTTTGTACGAGTGTGAGAAATCCTAAGAAAATATGAGGAATATAGTCCCTCTTCCTGGCATTCCTCAGAACATGGTTGAATCCCCTCACAGGTATAAGTACATGTCCTCTCACACCTAAAAACAAGCGGCTGTGCTGTTCCCGGCAGCTTTGTGTGGCTGTTAGCATGTTGCTGTACTGCAGTGCTCTAGTGAGCATCTCGTTCCAGATAGATACCTTTTATTTTTAAAAATGACTGCGCCCTTTCTTTTGTACTGGCCCTGAGGGAGAATCAGTCTCGATGAAAAAGTGTGGGGGGGAAATATGAACAAAGAAGTTAAAGGGAAATTGCTTTGATTAACAGAGAAAGACGTAATGAACCCTTGGCAGCCCATCCAGAAATAATATCATAGAATCATAGAATCGTTGCTTTATCTGCGATTTTAAAAAAGCTGGCTTTTAAATGTGTGCAAGTGATTCACTGTGTCTGGCACCAGGAGGCACCAGGACTTTGTCAGCAAGAGCTCGGTGCTCACCTGGGGTGTCCCCCGACCAGAGCTGTCCTGCCGGGCGGCTCTGCTCCTATTCCAGCAAAACGCGGCAGCGCGAGGCTGGCCCGGCCGAAGCTCTTGGCATCAGGGGGCCTGATAAAAGCAAACCTAGGTAGCAGAGGCGTTGAGTTTTGTCAGGTTTTTAAAATCTTTTCTTCTGAGGGAGGAGTGCAGAGCTGCCTTTTATTGGGAATATAATGATCACATCCAAGAGCTCTCAATGGAAGATTTCCTCCTTTATCAGTCCCACTCGCTGGAGGCAGCGAAGAGCTTACTGTGAAAAACCTATAATCTTTCATATGATGAAATACTGGAAAGTGACTTTGAGTGGCAGCGGTGATTTGTAAGGTGCAGGTGTTGCCCCTTTGAATGATGCTTTTAAACTTGCACCTCCTTACTGGGTATGTAACCCCCCAAACGGACAGTGTGCACCAGGCAACAGCAAACTGGTACTTTTATTTAGCAAAGGGGGAAAGAAGGAGGAGCAAGCAATTAAAATCCAAATGTGGAGCTCAACCCCATGCAAAGTGTTAAGAAAATTTTTTTTAAGGAAAGGATTGTGAAAAATATTTTATTCCATTCCTACAAACTAAGTTTTTTTGGTTTTTTTTCTGTGGGGTTTTTTTCCTTTTTTTTTTTTTTAATACAATATGGGTCTTCTAGATAGAGAAAAAGTCATTTTTTAATTTATCTGGAAGTCAGTAACGTAACTGAAACAGCAACACTTCTAGTTTTGGTTATGCATTTAAAAATGGCTGAGGAGCAGTATGAGAGCTGTAGCACAGGCAAGGAGCTTGCTGAAGTGGAAGTGTCATGTTGGGGATGTGAACTGCTGTGATGTATCACGCCGTACCTGTGTGCTGCTCTTTGAGAAGTTCCCTGCCGTGTATCATCATTTTCCCTTTTCCCGAGTGTGCTGCTCAAGTGAAAACCTGCAGCACGCTTGTTTGAAAACCTTATCTGTCGACTGTTAGCCTCTCCCAGCCTTTGCTAAAGCTGTTTCTTGTTGGCATACAAATCTTTTAACAAAAAATTAGTTGTACTGTTAAAAAAAATAAATAAAAATCACCTGTAAAGGTACTTAAATTCAGGTCCGTTCTCACTCCATCCCATCTCATGCATCTTTTTCTGGAGGTAAACAGCCTTTCTGACTGCTGCTTCGTACCTCTCATTCTGGCTCTGGAAATACTGATTTTCTCTGCTAAATACAGGGTCACATTCGATAGCTTCGACTGCAAAGCAACACAGAAGAGTTGGTCCTCCTGGGGCTGGGGAGGTGTGGGCGGCACCTCGAGGGGGGAGCGGGCAGGGCTGGGGTCACGGATACAGATGCTGTGATTTTTTTAGGGTGACTGCAGGCAGGTTTTGTTTTGCCAGGGCTGGCTCTGATGGCTGTCATGCCTGACTCTGAAAAGTGGTGGGTTTGGGGAAGCAGGAGAGGAGGGGAAGCGAGTGGGGCTGAGGGAGGGGTCTGTTGAGTGGAAATAGTGACCCTGCAGGGTAAGGCACCATCCCTGGTCGGGGCGTTGGAGCTGACTTTGTGCCATGGATCCCTCTGTCTCTAATTGCTGTTCCCGTGCTGTGACAGCAGCAAAAGCTGCGGTTAGCCAAGTTTTGCCTGGAGGGCGGCTAATGGCCAGAGCTGCTGGGTGTCCCACTTGGCACCTGCGCTTCGGCTCGGGACTCTACCAGCCCTTTGCAGCATTGCAAAGCGACTCTTGGGTTTGCTCTTTCTGCGTCAGCCTCAACGCTCCCACTGCGTTGCCTTGAAACCTTTGAGTCCATTCGTGTTTAAGGTTTCACTGAACTCCTGTTGCACCATGAAGCGTGTGATCCCAGTGGCCTGTGCTGTTTTCATTTGATAAGGGTGTCATATGGGGGTAGTTAAAGAGACAAAAGAGCTTTTTTCTTCCCCCCCCTCCCCATTCCTTCTGAGCACACGTTCATTTTTCGGCACGCCCATCACGAGTGAGAGCAGCTCAGCCTGGTCGAGCCAACCCACACAAGGAATTCCCCACCTGGATGAGCCTGATGTGCCAGGGGGGTCACTGGCTGCGGTTCACGCATGGCGTGCATCCCCGTGCAGCAGCACTAGCCCCCGCCCGCATCCCCCTCGCACAGAGATGCCCACCTGTGTGACCCTCAGCCCTTGGATTCCAGTTTAACCAGTCTTGCCAGAGGTAATGGGGATGGGAGCAGGGAGAGGGAAAAGCTTCAGACAGCGGGAGTGGCTGCGGAGCAGTCCTGTTGATTTATGCGAGTGGGAACTCCCAACTCCACGCTCCCACTTTTTTTTAGAGAGGGGTGATAAACAAGTACCTGGGAGCACAAAACCCACCGTGCAAAGGAGGAGCAGAAAAGGCAGGGACGAAGGCATGCCCTGTACCAGCCCGCAGCCGGGGACCTCACTCACCCACCGCCCTCCGTAACCGAGTGTGCTCCGCGCCGCCGTCCAGCCAGGCTGTGAGTTTTTCCACGCTGAAGGAGGCCGTTTGCCTCTCGCTGGCGAGGTCGGGATTCACGCCGCCGAGGACCGAGCCCTGCGAGTACTTGCCGGTCTCCAGCAGAGCCATCCTGGAAGCTGAGCTGCTCTCGGAAGGGATGGGGCTCATTAGGCGCTGGCACCCCTTCACTGGGTGGTTGATGAAGGTGTTGGGTGCAATGAGGAGCGGTTTCAGAAGGTTGGCCAAGATATTATACCTGCACGGGCAGCGTGGGGCATGTCTGCCTGCGCTGCGGGCACAGCTATTGCAGGGGACTCGGCTCAGCAAAGTAGGTGTAGGAGTGTACTTTGTACACAAATAAGCACATTTCCATGGTAGTTTAAAAAAAAAATAAACAGGGTTGCATGAATATTTAGGCGTTGTCTTGTCCTCATTGCAATGATACGGACAATGAAAATTTAGGGTACTTTTAAGAGCTCACAATGCAGGTTTTATGATTTTTTTTTTTTTTTTAAACATAACATCTTTTTCTTTCACCAATCTGTCCCCAATACTTTATGAGAAGTTGCTGCCGGAATATCCCACAACTATGTGTTAATGTTGAAGGGAGTTTCTGGCCCTGGCCTGTTCACCGCCCCATGCCGGGTGCTGCCGCGGCTGCCAACCCACGGGCTAGGAGCCTCCCGGACCTGTGGTCACAGGCGCTGGCAGCTCTGCCCACGCTGCCTCTGTCCTGCTTCCCATCATTAACTCCGAACCTTGTAATTCCCGTGTTAGCAGGATTTGTAGCAGGATTGCTAATAAAAAAGTGTGATATGTGATGCCTTGCTAAACTATTTTTTAATGTTATGAAAATTTAAATCCTTGGAAGTCTTGCAAAAATGGGCTTAATTCCCACTTTTCTGATATTCAGACCTGTAATTCAAAGTGTCTTATTGTCCCGGGAGGGAGAAAAGCCTCAAAGCAGCGTTCTGAGTACGCAAGACTGGAGTAACCCGCAGCTGCCCTTGAGCCGTCCCAGCAAGCTCTGGGCTTCCTGGGCTCAGCCGCCAGCTCCCTCTTCCGTGAGGCTGCGTAAGAAAAGCCGTGTGTCTGTCTGCTACATGCGAACGCAAACCCCCACGTACCTTGTCCCACGCGTCCTTTGGGGAGCCGTCTGCCTGCTGCCTCCCTGCCTGGGCCACGCTCCTGGCGTCCACCCCTGCAGGGACCTTGTCCCCGCAGCCAGCAGAGCTTGACCCGGCCCGTGGGTGTTTCTGCGTGTGCGCGGCGGCGTGCCGGAGCTGACCTCTGCCGGCAGCGGCCTGGGCGCTTGCGAGGCGTAAAATCCCACAGATCCCACTGCCGAAAGGGCTGGAGCTTCTGCGTTTAAAAAAAATGGCATTTTTCTGGTCTCCCTTCGGGCTATTTGTGTGTTGGAGGCTGCACTTCCAGCTCTGTCACTCAAGCGACACCCTGCCCTTCTCCCAGTATTTTTAATTTTTTTAATTTTTTTATTTTTTGGTAGCCTGCTCAGGATGGAGGAGAGCACCCCTTGGGCTCTCATTGCCCCTTGCCCATGGATTTGACTTGCTCGAGGTTTTCCCAGCTCGGTTACTGTGTGCTTGGCTCCGGTACGGCACTGCCCTCGGCTCTTCCCGCAGTGTGGGGTGTGAGCTGGGAGGCTGGGGATGTGCCTCGCAGGCTGGGTCATGCTGGGGGTTGGAGGGAGGTTGCCAGGGGTTATGTGGTGCCTTTGTCTCTGGCAATTGTGAATCTGCCCCGACTGCAGTCTGTCCTGGTGTCTAGTGGGCAGGAGCTGGCAACTTCCCCCCCCCCCACTACGTCAGTGCCAAGGGGGTGGCCAGGGAGCTCACAGACTGTGGTGGGAACCCACAAAATCCACAAGAGCACCTGGTCATGGTGAGTTGGAACACGCCACGATTATTATGTTATTTTTCCCCTTTTCCATAAGCCCAGATATATCTGGTATAATGTCTGACTCACAGGTTTCATAGGATGCTTTAATCCACACAAAACTGGTCAGTCTGTGGCAGTTCTAGATAATTTTGGGAAATTATCTAAATATACATAAATACCTAGAATAGGCAGAGGAGAGTTTCCAAGAAGGGGTGTTCAGCCAGGGCCAGTCTGAGGGTACTGCTAGCTTGGGGAAGAAAAACAAAATTTGCCGTTTCTGAGGCAGTAACAAGAAGTGAATTAGGCAGTAAAATATCAGGGTTCTCTGATAGGAAATTCCACTGCAGCAAACTATCTAGGGGCACTTGAGGAGTGAGTGCGTGGGAAAGATCTCAGCATGACCTGGTTAAATTGCAAAGCTGGTATTGAAAACTCTGGCAGTAAGAAAAATCCAGGCGATGGAGCAGTTTGTGCGTAGTTAAAAGGCAGCATATCTCTAAAGAACAGAAATGATTATTTCTTACTCTCTTCCGTAGAAGAGAACTGTCACGATGTGAAGGACTGCCTTTGGCATCCGTGCATGAAAGGAGGTGTGTGATTAGTGTAAGCAGTCTTGGGGCATAGCCCATCGAAAGCTCGCCGGCTGGGGCTGTGAGAGGTTGATAAAGCATTTTATAAAGTCCTGCCTGAGTCCCCTGGTCTCCTGTCTCACCAAAGGCCACGCTCTCCGGTGAAGACGTTTCCCTTTGTGTGGTTTGTGCCAGGAAAAGAATTACACAACCCGCCATGGTAGGAGAACATGTGAGCTATTGTTATAAGTGGCAATAAGGTGGGAAGATGTTTTGGAAATCTGACCCAAAGAACGGGTTTAGTCAATGTGGCATCATCCCTAAGGATGAGCTGAGTGCCCACACCAGTGCCACAGGGTATGGAGGGTTGGGAATGCTGTGTACCTCCCAGTGTGGCAATCCCAGCGGATACCTGCTGTCAGAGAAATGCATCCAAGCACCATCTCTGCCTTGTTCTGTGCAGGGAGTTGGTGTCTCTGTCGTTAAGGATACTGCTAAAGAGACAGAGAACTCCTTTTTGTTTGCTTTGCTGCATTCCGGTTTAGTCTTGGCTCTTGGGGAGCATGGTGTGTGTGACGTGCATGTGTGAAACATCCTCTCTCTTTATCTATTTAATCGTGGTCTTTGGTTGCTGCTAGAACACTTTAAAAATGTTCAAAAATAATGAAGTGAGCTCATGAGTGTGAGGATTACTTTTCAGTTCAAAACTGAGTTTTTAAATTAAATCCAAGGGCAACGTGTTTCCTTGCCCTAGTGGGTCTTACCTGGCCAGGCAGGTGGGCATCCGTGGCCAGTTAGAAATCAAACATAAGGGAAGTTTCAGTGCACAAAGCCTGATTCCACAATTTTTGTGCCCTTAAACTTTCAGCAAATTGTGATGAAGTCTGGGGATAAGCAATGGATGCAGCCTTGGGTGCAGATGATGGAAACAGCTCGTTGAGGAATAAGTTAACACAGCACTAACAAAGGAGTTGCTGTCAGACTTCACTGATTTTTATGTTCATCAGTTTATTTGGCTGTTGTCTGCTTGTATCCTCGGAGCTTTTTCAGTTCCTTGTGGAAAAGAGCAAAATATACAATCATCGTTTAGTTTATTTCTTCAGAAGTGTCCACATTAAACAGTATGAGTTACTTAAGCAGAGTTGCACGACATATTTTTATATAAATGTATAAACACCAACACAGAATATAGACTATATACCACACAGGCAACATACACAGTGCAAAAAATTGTCTTCCATCAATACTCTGTCTGTATCTTCTGGATACACCACGTTTATTTAGGAATGTGTTTTAGGGGCAGAGGGAGGAATACATTTAGAAGAGAAAGAGACACCAAGATACCCCAAAATCTTCCTGGTGATGCCTACACCGATGTTTTTTCAGGTGCCACCTCCACGCTGCTGCACCATGAAGCACAAGAGCACTGGTGAAGGTTGTACAGGCTCTGGGTCTGAGCCCAGCCAGGGAGGCGGCTATCGGTTCGCAGGGGTGAGAAGAGCTGTGTTGGAAAACGCTGTGAGTTTTTTAAGCCAAGGCGTGAATAGTAAAAGCATCGTTTCCCATGTGGTGTCACAGAGGGCTGGAGCCTGCAGCTCTTGCCAGGGACGAAGCGCCGTGTGCCCCACTGTGTGCCGTGGGGCTGCTGCAGCCCATCCCGGCCCCGCGCGAGCTCCCAGTGCCAGTGACTTGTGGCCAGTTTGGTGGGTCGGTGTGTGGATGTGCAGCTGGATCCCAGCTCACAGCCCGCAGGGTCCCTGTGAGCAGCTGGGACAGGGCTTTCTACTGTCTCTCTGCCACTGAAAGGGTTTCTTGTGGCTCTATTAGCTCAGCCTGAGTTAGGACAGTATGACCTGGCCCTCCCTTTTCCTTCTGGACACCCGCTGAAAATGACCCAGACAACCCTTAGCAATGCGGTGGTGCGCAGCCCCACTCTGTGCTTGCTGGACACCACAGCAAAGGGGGACATTGTGATTATATTTTTTTTTTCCAGATAATATTTGCATACTCAAGAAGACCATAGCAAAATATTTTCAACCTTTTCCTTGCTGATCTGAGTGCTCGGCTTACCCAGACCTTACCGGATGGCTCCCACCCAAGGACTTGCATAAATGCCCCCGTCCCAGCCCGGGTGAGCTGATAACACTGATTTCACTGGTGCATATGGAGTGACAGATTGCCTCTCCTGGAGTGCATTTCCATCTGTGGCAAAATTACAAATTAATTTGCTGAATTTTTTTGAGCTCTTTGATCAAGGTTACTTAATCTGTGCCATAACCCCTCACAAAACCCCAGCACAGTAATTCTGGCTTGTTATTTAAACTGATGTTATCTATGGAGTATCATACATCATTGTTTACAGCTGTGTACAAGCATCCTTAACAACACCTTTTTTTTCTTAGAGAAATTTGGCTTTCTTTCCCCCCTGAAAAAATGGTCGATGCTGCTTCTTCCTCATGGTTTTAATTATAACCTATATGAAAAGCTTCACAGTTGGAAAGAACATAATAGATCCTTTCAGATCTTGTTTGACTCATAGTGACCGTATGCACTGGATTTCTGAAATAAAAACTTGTTTAGAATAAGCATGAGGAGCAAGGAGTTTAAAAACTACTGCAGAGACAGTGCCGTGAGATGGGGCTCTCAAGGACTGAAACTGAGTTAAGGGTTTTTATAGGCCAACGTCTTGCGGCAGCCCCATACCTGTATCACTGCTCTTGACACGCGATGTGGCTCAGATGTTTTACTGAAGCTGCCAGGGTGAGCAACAGCCCTCTGAAATGAAACACCCCACTGGACCAGGGAGATCAAGGTATGGATTAGTAACTTTTGAATAAATATGTGATACACGCCCAGTTTCCCTTACTTTATGTATGGATCCACTGAAGATGGATAGTAGATACTGGTTAACTAGGTATTACCTTCCCAGCTGACTAGGTCCATTGAGGCTTGCCATTCAAGAGCCAGTGTTCAAAGGCAGCCGGCGAGTTATGCTGTTCAGGCTTTGTATCAGGGCTGATGTGAGAAGCAAGAAGCTAAGATCTTCCTGAAGGTGCAATTTTAGCTCTAGATGTGGCCACCTCAGGGCATGGGTCCCCCACAGATGTGGTAGGTTCTGTCCATACGTGGTGCAAACGCACCATCTATCTCAGCTTTGCTATACTAGCAGCAAGAAGATTTTTAGCTTTGCAAGGTGGCAACTGAAAGGAGGCAGCACTGACCTCTGGGAAAGGGGATAAGAAGCACTGACAAACGGTTTTGCATCAGTGCCTACGTGCCCCGTAGCCCCTGGTGCCTACAGGTGTCAGCTGCGTGCAGGGTGAACAGGACAGCCGCCTCGCACCAGTGTGACGTTACCACCTCTCAACCACAGGACATTTTTGTGGGTCCCTATGGTAGCACATGTCCAGCTGCTGGGAGAGGGACTGAAGTTCAGTAGTCCAAGGGCAAGAAGCAGTTTGTCTGCTACATCCACAGGGATCTGCTGCCTGGTCACTGCGTGCTTCCATGAACACCCATGCTGAAAACACCCAGCCTTTGCTTTCTGCATGAAGCATTTGCCTCCCACTTGGGGCATTGATGGTATAGTCCAATGCATTTTCTGCCTAAGCGTGAAACTACCTAAATAGCTATTTTCAAACAGGTTTCAAATGCAGCTTAAAGGTGCTTGTGAAGAACAGTTGCACCTGCCTGTGCTGCATTGGTGTGGGCACACAGAGGTTGATTTTTCTAATAGTATGGGTGTGCTGCTGGGACACACAGCCTCAGTCAGGCTTGACTTGCACACTGGTGCGATACCCGTGACCCAGTATGGTCACCTGGGCTGTTCTCAGTAATATGCAGATTGTCCCTTTTAGTTACCATGGCAGGTTTCCAGGAGGTTCCCCAGAGCTGCAGCTGCACTCCTGTCACCCTGTGCCGGGTGAGCCTGCCTCCAGGAAGAAGCAGGGGTTCCCCAAACCATCCGTCCACAGACTGCCCTGGCTTAAATGGTCGCTGTGTCTCAAGGGTTAACCAAGAGTTAGCTGGAGGTTATCATGCACCCACAATCTGGGGGGAAAATAACATCTTTTCTCTGCATCTCCTCATGTGAGTACCTCTTCGGTGAATACTGCACCTTTCTGGGCTGGGAAACCTTTTTTGTGCTTTCTAGTGGAGCAAGTGTTAATAACTGTAAATAGCCCCAACGTTGCGGCTGTGAATGTCCTCCATGTACAGAGATGTCAGCGTGTATGTGTTAGCGCCAGCCTTGGTAGGATCCCTGTTGAGTTTTGGGAGAAGCTATGCTGCTTTCTCATCCCCAGTCACTGTCGATGTTCTTCTCAGGTTTTCCTTGACTTTAATAAATTCTGGTGCATGATCTTCCTGCTTCTCCTGCTCTTTCTCCAACTGTAAGACAGAAAAGTCACAGTTGTCTGTGCATGCTAAAGGACAAAAGTGCATTAGCTACATTAAGGCAGTGGGCTTCACTATTGCTGGGTATCCAGTTATGATTGCCCAAAGCTGAAGGAGTGTGTAATGCACGTGTCGGTTCTCTCCTTTTCCAAAGCCATGTTCACCCCAAGTCTCTTTTTCTGGCCAACTGAAACATTATTATTTTTTTTTTTCCCTCCAGAGAGGAACATCTCCAGCAGAAAAGCAGGGGAATGCTTCACTTCAGACCTGGCGTGGAGGAGGGAGAAGGTTTGAATCCTTCCCAGCAAAGGAGGCCTGTGAGCCTGGGAGAAGCTCTCAGCATTAGGTTATTGTCTAAGGGGGGGGGAAGTTGTTTTACTGCCTCACTTTTATATGCAAAGTCTTTATGGATCTGTCCCTAAACCACCTTGTTTCATATCCTGGTTCTTCTCTGAGAGTGCTGGGCTTTGATTTTCAAGTGATCTTTGCTTGGCTAATATTATTGCAGGGGAGCTGTTGTATCATTAATTAAATAAACTAGTTTCATCCATTTGCAGTCCAAATACTGGCAAGTAGGACAGGGAATGACTTTATTTTCAGTGGCAACAAGCCTGCTTGCTGCTTGCACTGGTTTGGGTAAGAGGGCAGGCGCAGAGCACCCGGGGCATGGCGGTGCTGCTGACAAGTGCCCACACAGAATATTGCTCTCCCCAGGCATATTTTTGGCCAGAGTACATGCCAGGAATGGCTCCCAAAAGCAGCTTGGGTGTGATTGCAGCAGGGTTTGCACCTTCCAGCACTGCTGCAGCCTCTCACCCCGCACCCCAGGGTCTTGAGCACTCTTGTGGGGGATGCTGCAACAGCCCCTGTGCTATTTGGGGTGCTTTGAACTGGAAAGCACACCCCAAGGACACCATGTGGGACCTGGAGGAGACCCAGGGCCAGTGGTGCGTGGACGGGTCCTGGGTGAGATGATACAAACAAGGTGAATCCCACTGTGAGGATGAGGGGGCTGCAGCTGCCTGGGGCAGCAGCAAAGGATGTACTGTGACTCCTGTTTTACAGAGGGGTAGCAACACTATACCTTGGGTTGACCCTCAGCCCACCCATCTTCCCTCTGTTCTGTGCCTCGTGCGGGTTGGTTTGGATAACCTGGGCATGACCGAAAACTCAGTTCTACCTGATCCAGCCTCTGGTGCCTCTTTAATAGCTCTTTTTCAAAAGGAGACTGCAATTTCTTTGCCTCTTCCTCTTCCTTCTTCTGTCTGATGAACTGGTTTCGCCGTCGGTGCTCGAGTACCCGCTGCAGCTCTGGCTTGCTCTCCACACCCAAGCCTCTGTGGATAAAAAGCAGATAAATCAGGGCCGGAGTGCCTACACCCTGGCGTGTAACCACTGCCAGCCCAGCGATCCCAAAACTTTCTTGGTCCTAAATGGAAACATGGGAGACCTTGTCCACAAACCCAGTCCTAGTCCACAAATCCGTCCACAAATCCATCCACAAGGCTTTGAGGGTGTTACTGGGAGCACCTTACTGCAGGATGGTGCCTCGGGTTGCCTGCCGGGGGTGGGCATGGTGTTTGCCGTCTGTGTCTGGGGCTTGCGGCGCTGAACGTTTTGCTAATCCCATTACAGTGAGGTGCTACAGCTTTCTGGGTCGGGTATGGAAATGGGACCTTCAGTGGGCTCCTGCTGTTGCTAGTTTTAATTACGTCAGTGGCGGCTTCAGCAGCATTGAGGGCATTTTAAATAATGACGATATTTTTTCCACCAGCAGGGGTAGTCATTGATCTGCAATAATTGTCCTGGCAGTTCCTTTCCTCCCTGTTGCATCCCAGCTTTGCTTCAGAGCTGAGGGCTAGCGATCTCCCTGCTGACATGGAGAGTTTGGGTCAAGAGGCCAAAATGAAATGTCCTTTTCTCCTGGAAGCCCGAGCGTTTGCCCATGGCTCAGGCATCTGGCTGCCCTTCAGCCTCCCGAAGCATCTCAGATGAAGTGGGGCTGCTCCAAGCCCTGTTCTGTGATGGGTGGGATGACGGGAAAGGAGACATGGCAAGGACATGCAGGCAAGGCATAAATACACAGTAAAGCGATGAAAGAAGTTCTCCAAACAAATTTCAGAAATCTAACACTTTGAATATTGCCATACCTGAATTTAGACATTAAGATTTACCTCCTGCATCTGATCCCGGCCACTTTCCTACCAGCTTCTGTCCCCCTAGAAGCATGGGAGTAGTTATGGACATGCAGGGCTATGGGTGAATGCAGAACGAGTCCAGATGTGCTCCTGCATGGTTGTGGGATGATTCCTGCCCTTCCAGTACAGTGGTTTGACCAACTTATCTCCTCCATGCCAAGAGGAATGTGCCTTTATAAAATCCATCAGCTTCCTGGCTTAAATCACGAAAAGCAATGACTCTCTGCTGGGCTGAGTCCTTGTCAGAGAGAAGCAAAAACCTGAAGCTGCTGGGAAGTTGAACATTTGCTGAATTTCAGGAGACTTTATTGCAACTGCACAGTTTTGTGTTGCTGAACCGATTATTAAGACACGGTCGAGGCTGCATTTATGCAGGCTATCTTCTGCAGTAGCAGCTGGAATGCAAGTAAACTTGCAAGAAAATACAGAACTAGAAGTTGTATTTTTGAGGAGAAGGAGTTGAAGACCTCGTATCTGTCACACACAGGGAAGGAGTGGGGCCTGACCACTTCAATAGGATGACAGTATTTACAAGTCCCATTGTAAAATGTGAGGTGTTTGGTGTTTCTGTGGGTGAAGGTCTGTTTTGAGGCGAGGAGGGGACCTCCCTGTGTCTGTGCTAAGGGCTTGCCCAGGGCACGGGAGGTCGGTGTGCACTATTAATGCAAAGCTCATCCTCAGCACCGGGAGGTTTCTGTTGACTGAAGGCTGGTTGGTTTCTGCTAAGGTTGTTTGACAGCAGAGACATCAAACCCTGTGGACTACTGAGATTCCTTGGCAGGGTGGCAGACGCTGAGGTGGTATCTCACATCGCGAGAAATTGAACTGGTGGGCAAGAGAGGGAAACGCTTTCCAGATGCAGCAGACCTCCGTGCTGTCACAACATGGCTGGGGACCAGTCCTTGCATCCTTCCAGTGCCACATTTAATGATGCTTCCTGTTGTAATTTCTGTTTTTTGCTTTATGGTGGGACAAAGTTCATGGCAGCATCAGCGAAGGTAGCCGTAGCATTGGCTCTTGAGTTTTCATCATGGTGTTTCAAGTCAGGAAGAGCTCAGACATCACAGAGATGCTTTTCCCAAGGCTTAAGAGAGGGAAAACCTGCTTTGGCTTGCGGGATACACAGCTTGCAATATTGCCTGTGGATTTGTTACTACTCTTTGATTTAATCAGCCTGAGTTGTTAGTACCCAGAGGTGTTGACTAAGATAAGGATTTTGTTGCACAAGCTGCTGATTTCAGTTTCTTCTCCCTGCTGCTTAAGGGGAAAACCCAACAGCAAAGCAAAGCAGAAACAGGAGCAAGTCGTAGATCCTTCTCTTCCCTCTCCCACCCTATAGTAACATGTAGCAGGAAGCAAAACTGGTGGATTTGAGAGTGACAAGAAACCAGCAACGATGGATTGTTGTTTGCAGTAGAGTTTTGTTTGCTGAAAAATATTTGGGAGGCCAGAGCCGAAGCAGGTGTAAATTGATTCCTGAGATGTACAGGACTAAAACGAGAGGGGTCAGGAGATACAGGATGGCTGCAATGGGGCTGCCTCCTGCCAGCATCTGGTGGCACATGTGGATACATCATGGTGGCAGGCACAGGACTCGAGTACAAAGTGATAATGCACTTTGTATTTGCTAGTTTGGAGTTCAGATCAGCCTCATGTCATGGGGTCTGTACGTTGTCTGCCACCATTCGTCTCTGCTACCTCCGTTGCAGGAATTTCTTGATGCTTTGGTCCATCGTGGTTAGACTGGAATAACATTTTGTGAGTTCAAAGCCAATGCTGGTGGGTGAGCCTTTAAACTGAGCAGTATCACTAGGCAGGACATGGTCACTCTCAAACCAGAGAGTTTTAAAAATACCTGGCTGGTGTAGTTATCTCTGCCTTGATGCTGGAGAACGGCCTGGGCACAGTCCCTCTAATTCTTATGATTCTGTGAAAATCAAATCAAACCCAAGCCCAGCCAATGCCAGCACTGATTAATGCGCCCTGCTGGCAGACTTGATTGTTTGCCGAATTAATATGTGTCTGGTTCTTGTAACGACTGTAGTCCTTTTGAACAGAGGCTGTGCTCCTTTTAATTAGATGGTCAAAGTGATATCGTGTCAGAATATTTCAGCGTATTCAGAAAATGTCAATATAAAGCCAGCAGATTTCTTGCTGTGCTAAAAAGGCTCTGAACTGAATATGCTTTTATTGCACTGATGTTCAGACAGTTGCTGCAAAATAATGATGAGGTTATAGGTTCTCAGCCCCTGCTGTCATTATCCTGATGTTGTATCTGTACCCCCAGACAATTAAATTGGGGTAATGGGGTAGGAAATCAGGAATGTGAATTCTAGCCTATCTTTACTCATTTGTTTTTTAGGGAGACAGTGATTAGCCTCTTCCTTGTACAGAAGATCTCACACTGATGCTCTCCCAACTTTCAATAGCTCTATCCAGCCTGCAGCTTTTACTGCCTCTGGACTGACCTTAAAGCACACAGGAAGGCTGCACATTCCTGGGGACTTGGCAAGTCAGCGGTGGAGGTAGAAGAACAAGGACCAGGGAGAAAACATGCGTGGGACACTGAGAAAGGGGCTGTAGGGATGCCTCGCATCTTCCAGTGCTTGTGGCTTGAGGTGGGTGGAAATAGCGAGCAACTCCAAAAAGTGCTAGCCGATGCTTCAGGACGGCAGAGCAGGGGGCTTTTGTTCTGCTTTTGTTTCAAAAGAAACCATTGCGTCAGAGAAAAGAGGAAAGGACTACAGCAAGTTTTACATGACGTTTGTTTGCAAGTGCAGGCTGCAACCTGCTCTTACCTTTTGTGGTTCATCAGCAGCTCTCTGTGCAGCTCTTGGTGGCTCTTCGAGGCTTTTACAGGATTTAGAAGCTTTTTAGGCTTGATGAGGTCTGGGTTTCCGTCTATGTAGTCTGGGTGAGTCAGAATATTCCCACTGTCTGGTCGCTCCCTCTGTATTTCAGTGTACATCGATGCTGGAAGAAAAGAGACATGTTGGCATGAGAAGTCTCACCCCACTGTGGTACGGGAGCCCGCTGGAGATCTCCTCCCCCGGACAAGACAGAGGAGAAGAGATGGTGCCTGCCCCAGCTGCTCGACACCCGGGTCAGTGTCTGCGTGCACGTGCCTCTGTGTGCTGGTGCGGATTTTTTAGACGTTTTAAAAAATATTCCCTTTGCGTTGTTGATGAGACACATATTAATTAGATCACTTAAATTACTTGCCAGCAGCTCGCTTCAGTGGCTGCAGCATTTAGTGCCAAGGATTAATTAATGCAAGATAGGTCTAACTAAAACTGGAAACAGCCATGGATGTGGACTGTGCTGAGCAGCTGCTTTGCTCATCCTGGGAGAGGCTGTCAGTCCCTTAGCACAAGGGGATGCTGTGGGATTTGAGGGGGTTCTGAAACACGGGCCTGAGGAAGAGCTGCTGTATCTGAAACCTCTTGTCAAGGAAAGATTTTGCTGATATTCTGCAGGCCTAATAATCAGGATCGAGCCCAATGCCAAGAAAAGCATAGTTCGCCCATGCAGTATGTGGTCGTGCTGTAATAATTTGTATGTTCTGGATGTAAGAACAAGAGCCCACTGTTTTGGAAGTGATGGCAGCTTGGATTTCAGACAAACCACAGGGCATGTTCACTGTTGGTATTTTCCAAGTGCTCTACGTTTCTCCTTTACAAAAAACCCCATACAAAGCGAGTGCAAAGCACAAGGTACAAGACAAACTGCATGCGGTGGGCTGTGTCTTTAAATGCAGAGCACAGTGGGGCTGCCTACAATTATTCAGTGTACGGTCTAATCAGGAGCTCAGAAAGAGCAATTTATTCCTGACTATTCACTTGAACAATTTGGAAGTTTACCAGTAAGAACAAAAAGTCCCAGGAAAAGGGTGTAGGCAGCTCCGTGTCTGTAAGTCTCGTTATTATAGTATTTTTGGGGGCCTAGTGTGAAGTTATATCAGTTGGTGGAGCAGCAAGGAAAACAGTTGTTCAGTAATGTTGCCTCTCTCTCTTATTGCAATCTCATGTATAAAAGGAATAAAACCCTTTTAAAAGAGAAATCAATAAAAAAAGGCAAGAGAAAGCAGGCTAGGTCATTCTTTCATAGTCAGTAAGTACTTATGAAATGTAAAGTGGATTGCAATCAAACAGAATTGTGTAAGGTATAATACTGCTGAAGAAATGATTCAATATCAAACAACTTCTCATTGAATGTTAATGTGGCCAGGGCCCTACTGCTTTGGGAACAAAGAAAAACAAATCAGAGCCCATTACATCAGTGTAATT
This sequence comes from Burhinus oedicnemus, assembly GCA_008921705.1. Taxonomy (NCBI): domain Eukaryota; kingdom Metazoa; phylum Chordata; class Aves; order Charadriiformes; family Burhinidae; genus Burhinus; species Burhinus oedicnemus. The sequence goes on along the minus strand of VFFE01007160.1, from coordinate 1,655,526 downwards.
GGGGTGAATAGTTCAGTACATATTTAAAGGGTGCTTGGAAGCTGGAACCAGTGATTTCTTGTATCAAATTATTTTCCTCTAGGATCATACATCACTGCTGGCAGAAGCGGGAAGGTGGCGTGGTTTGATGTTTGATGGCAAATGCCAGGCTGACTCAAACCCCTGCGGGGCCGGACTCCAGAGGCTGAAACTGGGGGCTCAGTGCTGCCTTCCAGAGAGATGCAGGGACTGAATAACAGCCAAGGGTTAAGGCAGCACAATTTCGTGGCTGATTTTTGTTAGATGAAAGCCAAATTTTGAACAATGAGAAAACAAGTCAGGTTTTCACTGGGGTAAAATTGCTTTAGTTCTTTCCTTCTTCTAATTCTTCCCTTTTTTGGTCCTTTTTCACAGGAAAAGAGGCAGACAAAAGACAAGGAAGGAAGATACAAAAGCAAAGGTTTGTTTTGGTGTGAATTAAATGGATGGGCTCCTATTTCAAATGACAAAACAATATCTTCATTCTTCAAACAAAAAATATGTCTCCATAACTTTAATAAAATGCCAGGTGTTTTTCATGAAAACACCATTTTTGGGCAGCTGTACTAACAGACTAGCCTCAGTGTCACTGTGTCGTCCTGTCACAGTTTTCCCACTGTTCCTAGTCATTTAGACTAGAGCTGCCCCATCCTGTGACAGAGAGATTCCTGCATTTGCTTGTGTGCTGGGTACCAAATCCTGCCACACAGCAGGGGAAGGGCTGGGCCGTATCAATCTTGGATTTGTCCATCACAAATCCACCTGTTGTGCTCTGCTAGGGGATAATGCAGCGAGCAGCAAGTGTGGAAGGAATATGCAGCCAACCAAGCCTGAAGGACCAACCTGGATGCTCTAAATCGCTGTAGCTCTTGTGACTTTGGTGCTTTTTTTCTATACCAAGTAGCTCTCGGGCCCTGCTGCTAAGCTATACTAGCTCTTGGGGCACTGGTGCAGCACTGTTACTTATAAGGTACGGTTTTCCCCCTGCCTCCGTCATGTATGGGTTTCCTCTTGCATCTCAGGAGCGGGAGTCCCTTCTTCCCGACGTCCAATACCCAGATCCCAGGAGATTCGCTTGGGGCAGACTGTCCCCACATCCACGTAGGGCTAACACCCAGTAGCGTGCAATGCTATTGCAAGGTGTCATCCAGCCCTTCAGTTTGGTCTTGTGTTTCCACCTCCCAGACACCCAGGATGATCAGGGAAGGCCCCCCCCCCGGCTCACTGGCCTTGGGGGACCCCCTGCTTATGCAGCATTTTGGGGGAGCACCCCAAAGGTGCAAGCCTGGAGGTTTTGAATCGGGTAATGTGGTTATTTCCAGACTGCGTCAATCTAATGTTGCATGGCTGAGGCTTGAAAAGAAGCAGCAATTTATGAACCTATTTACTGAAGGCAGATGGGGAACTTTTCCTTGAAACTAGTAGAAATGGAGAAAATACTGGGAAGGAAGGAGTGGGAGGAACTGAAACCAACTGGAAGCATTTCTGGCCAGTCGGCTGTTAAATCAGCATGCAAAAGTCCTCACAATGAGTGTAATTTGCCTGAACAATACTGGGGGGGCAGGACACAGCAGGTAGCTCTGAGCTTGATTTTCACTGTGCTAGATGTGCCTCGGGGTGTGCAGGCACCGACCTCGAGGATTTGGCTTCCAGTGGGTGTCCGTACTGCTGCCCCAGGGACAAAGTCAAAGCCCTGACCTTGTCCCTGATCGGGACTGGAAGGAACCTTGAACCTCACTATGAGAACAGCGCTTTAAACCTTCAGAAGACCTTAGTCTGGAACAATTCAAGGAATGTCTTCATTTGTATTGAGCAGAAAAAGAAAAATGAGAATATAAAAATACCGGTGAGCCTGAAACACAGCTTGGAGTTATGCTGGGAGTAAGGACGGGGCATCCTTTCTCCTGCAGGTTGGCAGATAGGGACCCAGTGCAAAATGTTTCTTGTGGAGTAGATCTATCATCTTCAAGACCTGATGTAATTCATGTCCATGTAAGAGGAGACGGACTGCTATCAGGCTGCTTTTTGTCATTATTTATAGTGCTGGAGGTGTAAATCAAGCCAGGTCTCTGCAGTGGATTTACAGCAGGATGTCTGTTTTTGCATGATTCAGCCATAGATCAATGAACAAGGCTCTGCTCTGGCACCTCCTTGGCCACCACCATAAATCAGCAAAAGGTGTTAGACATTTTTATATTGTTCTTGGCAAGATATAAACAAAAAAATACATGTGCATTTTAATACCCTCTGCTGTACTTGGAAAGACAGCCTGACCTTTTAAATAGATCTGCTTTGGAGTGTTGCTTATAAAAAGTAGCTGTGTTTGCTTTGACACACTCAGTCTTCTGCTTGCTTTTAAATAGTTTCCCTTTCCTTGTTTCTAGAAGCCTGAGGCTTTCTAGGAAAGGTACGTTTCTGAGCGACTTTTCTCTAAGTAAAAAGCCAGACTGCCAGAATGAGGAAGCCCGGGCCACTGGACTTCACGCGTGGCCTATCTCCTTTCCCAGTTGTAGCTGTGAAAGGAGCTCCCAGTCTTGATGAGTTTTCTAGGAGACCCCACAGGGAATATTCAGCATCTTTGAGATGGCCCAGAGACCGACCACCCTCCTGCCCCAGGGTGTGGGACTGGCTAGGGGAGAAAAATGACATTTTAATATCTTGGTCTGTTCTGACCTAAAGCAAAGCCCAAGTTCCTGCTCAAACTGCCTGGAAACTTGTATATCCCCCAGTTCCTGGGAGACTTGCCATAAAATTGTGAGTCTGCAATCCTGGCCCAAATTGTTTGCACTTCTGATTGTGCTCCGTCCCAGTCTTTTGGGGAACAGGGTATCGGGCAGTATTGGTGCAACATTAAATGCCTTTGAAAACCTGAATGTTGCAAATAATAGATTAAATATACCTATACCCTACTGGGAGTGTAAAACACGGTGTGCTGCTTGGGGTGCTGAGTGGCTTTTGTGCAGCCCAGGGCAAGGAGAAAGGTTTGAGCCTGCTCCTGAAGAGGAGGAGGAGGACGAGGACTGGCTCATGCCCAGGGACAGGCATTGGGCATCGGGGCTTGGCTTCAGCTGGAGCTGAGCTACGCTTCCCTTTGCTGCTGCTGCTTTTTCGTTGTCCCTCACTCAGAGGAGATGCCCTTCACACAGCATTTATTTAGGATTAAGCGACTTGTCTCTCCGGGGTGGGTTGCCCTGTGAACTGCTCTGCGTTGGGACCGTGTGCTGCTCCCTGCGCTGCGGCTGGCAGCTTGCTTCACCGTCCTGTCGGGATGGAAATAATCCCCAGGAATGTTAAGGGGATTAACAGCCCTGGAAAGGGCAGGTAACCCAAGGGGTGCAGCTCTGCTTACAGCTGCCTGCCTGGCTCCAGCCGTTCTTCACAAGGGGAAAAATAAAAGAGATTGAAAAGAAAATTAATCCATAGCTGTTGGGTTTAGAAAGCTGCAGGGTGGAGGTCTGGGCTCCTGCCCGGCACCTCTCGACTTCCAACTGTATAGGAGAATGGAGGGTGCAGCAGGACATCAGCATTCAGCTGCTTTTTGCAGGTTTTCATGTGGAATGCCTCCTTCCCCTTGATTTTTGTTTTGCCAAGCTCTCCTTGACCTCCTGCCCCTCTGTGACCCACTCGCCTTCCCCTGCGCATCCCTCAGCCCTTTTCCACACGAGCTGCAAGCCGAGTTTCTCTTCCTTCAGTGCCGTAGGCAGCCCCGCTCTGCAGTGTGCCCTGCCCTGTGCCACGATGCCCTGTTGGTTCTCAGCATCCTCAACTCGCAAAGCTGTTGATGCTGTCTTCTGCAGCGCAGGTCGGTGGTTAGTTTTAGCTGAAATCTTCAAGGCGAACAGAGTTCACAGTCTTTTTATTTCTTCTGTCTATGTCATTTGAGAACTGATTTTCCTACTAGAGCATCTCTGGAGAGGTTTGTCAATAGGGGCAAAAGATGACCAAACTGGTCTTGTTAAAAATATTGTATGGGAATCGCTTTCTGAGCAGAGAATGGGCCTCTGTAAAATGCCATCCACATAAAAACAGGCAGAAGGCATTATTCTGGGAATGGGTTCCAGGCTTAGAGGATATTACTGTTTGTAATTCTGTGAAACCCTGTTACTTGGTAGAAGGGATGAGACTCGGCAAAAGCCTCAGGATGCCCAGGGTCAGAGCTCTGGATCTGGGTTTGCAAAACCACTGACCCAAGGGACCATTTCCTGGGCAGAAGTGATCACTTAAAACTGTGGCTACAGAGAAGAAACTCCGTTTTTCTGGATGCCTGGGGTTTATTCATGAATGCGTCTTTTTTTAAAGAACCAACAGACTACCGAAGGGCTGCTGAAAGAAGCTGGTCATACACATCCCATGAGTAAGGAGACTGCAAAACCAACACACTCAATCCGGGTCAGCAGAGCTAGTTTAAAGCTCTTTACACAAGAACTTGAGCCTGGGCAATAATGTGAATTTCTGACATGTTTAACTACAATCATGGAGGGAACCTTTGCTTTTCTGGGCTATGACCCCAACGGCATCCACTCCACGGGGACCCCTCCTTTCCCCAGGATGAGGGTACCATCCCTCACACCCCTTCTCCTCGGGCAGGCTGAGAGGAGCGAGCCTGTCCTCACACCCTGCAAGGGTTTGCATGTGCAGGTAGAGGTGCCTGGGATCTTTAAACTAGCCTCAGTTCCTTTTAAGCGCTGGTACACCCACACTTCTACCTGTTAACCAGAAGTTAACTTTTTTTTTTTTTTCATTTTAGAGCATGAACTTTCAGTCAGTGCATTTCTGCTGTCTGAAGTGGAGCTGGAGTTTGGCCCTACAGCTTTTCCCATGAGAGTGTAATGGCAGAAAAGGTCATGCTGTATCTTAAGTCCTACAAAGAATGAAGCGGAAAGTTAGTCTTTTGTTTTGGATTCTTGAATTGATGGCATTTGCTAATTTGCATGATTTTCCTAAAGTTAATTAATTGTATTTTAGAAACACAGAATAGCTGGGGTTGGCATCATGGGGCAGGGGAACAATTGCGTGTTGGTCTCTGTGACCCCCAAAGCTTTGTGTGGTGAGAGCAGCTTTTGGGTGCGCAACTGCGTTGCAGAGGCTCTGCTGCCGGGAGGACAAGTGGTTTGACCTCAAAGCCAGGCACTTGCTTTTGGAAGCCACTTTCTGCATGGTCAGTAGGTTCAGGGCAGAGCGAGGCACCGAGGGGAGGCTCGCAGTGCCTGGAAACCCCTTGATGGGTGAGTGCCCACAGCCGAGCCCACAAAATGCCCCTTGACACCCTAACGAATCGGTGTGTCACTATTACGCAGCCGAGCCCGGAACAAAATACTTGTCATTCCTTCACATTAACTTAAGGTCTGCTGTGGCTTACTGCCCTGGTGATGGATGATGATGGTGATGTCAATAATGATGATGATAATAATGATGATAACAATAACAATAACAGTAATAGAAATATTAATAATATGGTGAGCCTAAAGATTGACAGATGCTAATTATTACCCTCCCTGGGCGAGATGGTACCAGCTCCCATCCTCACCGTGATTTTTCTCTCCTCTGGCTCCTGCCATGCCAGCAGCTTGGGAGCATCTCATACCAATGGACCTGGCACGCTCCCCCTTGCTCGTCACCAGGTGACTGTATCACTGATAAATGATACGCGTGCTCCGGAAAGGAGGCAAAGAGCCTTTGTCTGCTTTTAATCTATAGTTTTAAATAATTAAGCAAGGCTAATTCTGGTATTTATAATGCAATAGGGTGAATGTAACTCGATGTGGCTGCCGTGGGAAACAGTTCCCAGCTATCGGGTGGCTGCCTCGGGGCAGCAGGCGCGCACGCCCCAGGTCCCACTCAGCCCTGACATTCAGGAATAAACCCCATGAGGTTGCAGGGTCGGAAAGGGAAAGAAAAACCTAATGGAAATGTAAAATGGGGTAGGGGAACATGGCCCTGCGGCTCCCGATACCGCTGCCACATGTCACCACCCTTCCTGCCTCTGTGCTGAGCACATGCTGGGGATGGAGCTGCCCACCAGTACAGCCAGTGTTCTCCCACCAGTAAAGCTAGTCTCCCCAGTCCAGCCAGTGCCCTCAGTCCTATCCATCCTTGCTAAGCACCATGCCAGCACTGCAGCCCGTGGGGCCGGGGTCCCCCATTTACACCAGCCCTGCACCTGCATAAGGGGGATACAGAGCGGGCACTGGCTCAGCCCGGGCTGCTCACACCCCACCAGCTGCAATCACCCCGGGTGTCACCATGGTCACCTGCTGAGCTTTGCACTCACGCACATGTATTTGGAAGAGAGAAATCCCGTCAGGTTTGGGGCTAGCTGAGCTGTCTGGTGTGTAGAAGTTACCGGTACCCTGTTTTGTGTTGGCTAATAATGCTGGAAATGCTCGTACAGTCAGGCAGCAGCAAGCTCCCCTCTGCCTGCAGGCAGGCAGGACTGGGTGTGCTGGTTAATCATTTCATTTAATTACCTTGGACTGTGATAAGCAAAGATAACAAGGCTGGGATCCCACTCTGTTCACAGTCACCAAGGGACGTCACCCCCATGCCTTTTGCAAGCGGCATGTGGAGCGGCTTGTTTAGTTTTGTTAAGCGGTGGCAGATGCTTAGCAATGTTTCTCGATACTTGCAAACTTACTTTTAATATCTCATCAAATATTTGCTCTGTGCATTTGCCTGCCTATCACAGAGACACCCATCAATCATTAATGAATGTTTTAAGGTAGCTCAAAGGTATTTTGTTAAATACAGAGAAAATCCTCCCACGCTGATTTGCAGGGATTGTATTAGCAAGTGCCCCCTGTCCAGCCCAATGCCTCTCCCAGAAGAAGGTTTGAATCACAGCATGGGTTTGCTTGTGGAATTTCTTGCAGGATACGGGTCTGTTTTCAAAGGCAGAAGCAGAGGGGCAGCCTCTCAACCAGCTACCGAAGTATTAAAGTAACATGATATCTCAAATAAAATTTAAAACAGGGTCCAAAGTCACCTGTACGTAAACACGTATGCAGTGGAGACTAATCCCAAGGGGGCTCAGCAGCCCGTCCCTGCAGCGGGGAGCCAGCAGAGACATGGGACCCCCCCAGGGTGGCTCAGGGGGCCCTGGGCTTACCTGATTTCCGCAGTGTGGCCCTGGGGAGCCCGGGGGGCAGGTGCTGCCCTGCGCCCCACGACATGGAGCTGCGGGGGCCGAGGCTGCTGCTTCTGCCCTGCTGCGGTCGCACCTGCGTGACTTGTTGGCTTGGTCCAACAAAGCTGCTCGGCTCCTGCCAGGTCTGTCCGGTGGGAGCGGGGATGGAGGGTCACGTGGAGGCGGCCGCTGCACCAGTGTTCCCTCCCTGCCGCTCTCGTCACCCCACGGACACCACACAGAGGGCTGGAGCTCGGCTGGCAGCAGCTGGTGGCCTTGCCTGCTCCTCAGTGCTGGTCCCAAAGGTCCCTCTGCTGCCCTGAAAACTTGCTGCCTTTGCTCTTCGTTGCCAGACGATGTTTTCCCAGGACGGAGGAACAAACTAATCGTTTTTTCCCCCCAAAGCAAACAGCTCCGTGTGTGCCCAGGCGCCCGAGCAGCACGGCTGCTACTGCCGGCGGAGAGGTCGCGTCCTTGCTCCACGGAGGACAATTTCTCCTGAGCGTGCCTTAACCATGCTCCTGGAGAAATCAGATCGCCCCAGAGGAAGCCGCACGCCCACTCTCTTTAGCAACCACTGCAACAGCCAAGCCCGGCACCAGGGCAACCGCTCGAGTTATCGTGATTATTCCCCGGCGTGTTGCAACACCCCGTCATCTACCAACTGCTGCATGGTCCCGAGGGAACAGCTGCTGCACCCCATGGGTAAGGGCTGCGGGAGGGAGATGCAGCCCCTGCACGGGGGCCACAGGCATCCTGGTGGCACCAGGGCTGCAATGCCACTGCATCGTTGCCCCGGGCTCCTCCTGCCCTGGCTCTCACCCTGCTGAGATGCAGTCCCTGCTTGGATTGGGTCCCTTGTCCCCATCCTCGCTGTGGCTGGAGGTACCATGTCGGCCATCCCTGAGTTGCCATGGCCTGGGAAACCAGAGGCTGCAAAGCTGAGGGAGGAGAAGGAGTTAAACCACCCCAGCAGCTCCTTTGGCTTTTAGATGGGCACTGTGGTCTGGCTCTGCCTGGGTCACCCTCTGCCAGCCTGCAGATGCCCAGCGTTTCGGTCCCAGGAGGTGGGCAGGGATGGGGTTGAAACCATTTCCACCCAGAGGAAGGGGATAAGGGGATAAGGGGAGCCTGGGGGCACCACCGAGGTGCAGGTACCAGCCACATTCCCACGCCCCTGCACCCAGGGGTGCATGCCCTGGCACAGCCATGTCCTGGCCTGGTGCTCCCAGCCCCATGAAGGACTGGAGAAAGGGGCCAGGCTGCTGCAGGCACGGGGGTGCTTGTTCACTTATTTTCACCTGTCCACATTTTGCTCCTCTCCACATCCCAGCATTGTATCCCCCATCCCAGCTGTGTTTTCCAGCCAAGGGCTCAAGGGTGTGAACAGAAGCCCCAGCCTCTCCCAGCTTGCCTCACAAAGCCCTCCGCGGGGCAGCCGGGGCTGCGGGCACTTACCGGAGCTACCGCTCCCCGGCTTCCCGCTTCCACTCGGACACTTGCGCTGAAGGGAATATTCTTTCTGGAAGAAAAGAGAGAAAAATGGGAAAGGACTGCACAGGTACTGGTCTGTTACAGGAGATGAAACATCATTTGCTACTGTCATTAAAAAATTACCATTTTTTTTTTTTAACCTCCTGCCCAGAAGCTGTTGAATTTAATTGATGTGGAGCCTCAGGTGCAGGGGATGAGAGGCAGGCTGGTCCGCATTCCCCTGTGTGTGATGTGTGTGTACGTGTGCGTGGTCAGTCTGGCCCAACCAGCCACAGGTTAGACACGGGCAGGGTTTTGAAGGTCCCATATCGCTTTTGCCCCTAGACCAAGGCTGTGGCAGAGGAGAGGGCTTTAAGTGGAGAGGCTGTGCAGGTTGTCTGCTCAAACTGCAACCTGCCATGCAGCCCACACGTGCCCCATGAGCTTTTCGTGGCTGTGCAGATTCCTTTCACATTGCCCATTGCCCCATAACGTGGCTGCTCCTTGCACACTTCAAAAACCCATTTGGCTCAATTTTGAACTGAAAAAGAAGTGGATGCACATGTGTACCGCTCCCCTTGGCTCACCTTTGAACAGGCTAAAGCTCAACACCTAGTGCTGAGCTTCAGGTCTGTGAGTTCACTGGAGATGTGTCAAAGGGGGAAAAGAGCATCAATTTAAACCTGCTTTGAGCTCTGGAGTAAGTGTGGTTATGGCTGGTAGATGTGGGTAGTGGAAAAGGGCTGCGAGCCATCAGCACCTGCTTTCGACTGAGTAAAACAAATTGGGAAAAGGGAAGCTAAATTTTCTGGACATATTTCTGTGTTTCTGTCTGATACGCCCTGGTGCCTGACCAGCTGCACATCTGGGCTCCTCTCTGCAGGGAAATGGGTTTGTGGGGCGCTTAGGACCTCCCATCCTGAACCAAAGGACTTTTCGTGGCAAAGCTGTTTTTCCAGGAGCTCCTTGCACAACGATTCTCTTTGCTATCTAATTAGTTAGCAATCTCACCCTGTGCTCCTGAGTCTCTGGGATTAACAAAAAGCCTTTGTATCCCCCTGCCCCCCAGCTCCCTGAAGGTTACTTTGTGAAGGCGGTTGACTGCTGGGTGATATTTATCTGGAGTGGCTCCTGCAGACAAGGAGTTGCGTCATTCACCAGCTGCCCCCGTGTTTCTTATGAAGTTGCTTCGTGTCCCAGGAGAGGGTGACACGGGGAGCTCAGCCCAGCATCACTCGTTGCGTCTCTTGTGCCTGGCATGGTCCCGTGTTGCTGTGAATGCTAGGGGGGTTTTAAAGGTGGGGGTCTTGTTTGGAGGTGTCACCCCCAGAGGAGTGAGCCCAGGGGAGTCCCAGTGCCAGGAGCTGGCAGCAGAGGTGGGTGGCTCTGGCACGACTCTGGCATGGCTCCGTCATGGTTCTCCGATGCATGTGGCCACAGAGAGCTCATTTCTTGGGACTTTGACTCTGCCCTGCTGAGGCAGTGACACGGGCTTTTCTCTCAATGTGCATGTAAAGAGAAAATAACGCTGTGCTGAATGTGCATCCGGGGCCTCACTGATGGGTGGCTGTACGGTAAATTAGTGAATGCTGGGAAGAGGAAGATGGCTCTGGGGGAGCCCACAGCTGGGTCCTCATCACTGGGGCTGTGCTTTAGATTGACTTGTAGCTGCTGAGTTACTTTGCTAGCGATGTTGGCTGCTGACTGTCATTTCTGTAGCCAGTTGCTGTGGCACTAGGAGCTTTCTTGTGTGGACACATCTCCTGTGTATTCAAAAACCCCAGACATGTCAAGTGAGTACCCAACACAAATACTGGCTTTTCCGTGGTTGTGTAATGCAGCCAGCCTGACGTGAATGCAATGGCACTGAGATAACGCTGCTGCCGAGACGGGCTTGCTGTCCGCCCGGCCGCAGCGCCGAGGAGCGTCGATGCAAGCTGTGAATTACAGAGCAGACAGCTCTGCCTGGCCCTGCCTATATCTTTATTAAATCTCTGCTCTCAGCACGGGGTTGGGAGTGCAGCATCACTGCCAGTCGTGTCCGGGCTCCTGATCTGCAGACAAAATTCTGGCCCCACTGAAGTCACCCTGGGGCTGGGACTTGAAGGCAGACAGTGTTTCACCTCTGGCTGCAGGGAGGTCGTGGAGGCTGGTTAAACATTTCCTCCGCTGAGTTAAAAATGCTAGATGTTGGCTGAAGTGCTACCTGTGATGGTGGGGACCAGCTGGGCAGCCCAGCCCTCCCTCCCACTCCATTCCCCCAGCACAAACTTTGTGCAATCACGCTACAACCAAAGAACTCATGCTGGTTGCAGTGTGGCGGTGACCTTGGCAGTGGCAAAGCCAGGGGCAGGGGACGTGTAGGCTGGTCAGAGCTCTGCCTGGTCCCTGATACACCGTCACCTCCGTGGCATGGGGTGGCTGGAAACACGCTCCTGCTAATCTCCACTGGCGCCATTAGTGTGTTTGCAGAGCAGGATGGCTTCTTGCACCTCCCCGGCTCACGGGGGGGAGTTAAAGATTGCCCAGATGATAGAGACTTTTGACTTCTCCCTAAGGGACAAAGCGGGGGACGGGACTCTGTCCCCAACCCAGCTGGGCCTGGAGATAGGTACTCCAGGAGTCAGAGAGCTTAGTTTGTCAGTGAGGGCTCAGACGGGGAGGGTGTATTGCAGTAAATGGGTGGAAAATGCCTGCTATTTACCAAAACCTCCTATTTCCATGTGAAAATCACTTCTTGCGCCGTGCGACTGCATCACGCCAGGAGTAAGGAGTACTAATAAAATGTAGCATCGGACAGTAACGCTCTGCCCCTCTGCAGGTGAGCCGGACGGATGCACATGGGGCAGGTGGATGGAGGAGGAGCTGCCCCAAGTCCGCGTGGTGCTTCCATCGGTGGCAGCAGCAACCTGCCCACAGCGGCCTCGGCCAGGGAATTTTTCCAGCAAGAGAGGGAAGATCCTGGAAACACTGCTGATGGGAGCAGGTACCACTTCCAACCTGTAGGTCAGCTTCTGCCTGGGATCCCCAGCCTGCTTCGACCATGTCAGTGAGGACACCTACCACTTGAGTTGGAATTAGCCTGGCTATTAAGTAGGGCTAAATGCAACAAAACAACATGAAGTATAAATAGTAAGTAGTCTCATGTTGTACTTTTACTGTTCTGTGTTACTCCCCCAAACATCCTGGGCATCATGATATCCCAGCAGGACCGTTCCTGGCCCTGGCTCCAATGCGCAGCAAAGAGCTCCTGCAGCACACGTCTGGAGGCAGTTTTGCAGGTGTAGGCTGCTTTGAACCACTGGCTCTAGGCAGGAATCCCTCCTCCATGGCTCCCTGCTCGGGAATGTAATGCTCCTACTGCAGCTTAAAGCCAGCCTCCCTGTATAAACCATTAATCAGTGTTACTTGTCCTACACGTGGGTACACTAATATTTACTTGCAGCAAAATTGAAAGCTGATAATTTTGGACTGTGTTTGTGCTTTGATGAAAGCGGCTAGGGAAATGAGCCATCAGTGTGGTCAGAGTGTGAGCCATGGAAAGGGCAAGGAGGATGACTTCAGGCAGGTTCAGATCAATACAGGTGCCATTAAGTTGCAGTATCGTAGCATCTATGTTGCACCACAGCCAAAGCCTGAGCTAATACATTAGGCAAGAAATTGCTGCAATCAGATCACGGTGATAAAGAGGTATTAAAGTGAACAAAATGCCACCCAGGCTGAGAACTGATGTGAATCTCCCGCAGACCTGGTTTTGGGAGGGAGGCACCATTAGAGGGGTTGGAAGTTGCCCAACCTATTTGGGAGTAGATGGGCTCAGAGAAAGGTACTTTGTCCATAAGTTGCTGTAGCAGCTGCTGACATCGGTGTTCAGTGAATGAACACAGCCATTGATTAAAATCATCTTATTGCTTAACCCAGAGGCTTTAAAAGAAGTTGTCATGACCTGGAACAAGGCATTGACGGTTGGCAGATTGAAGCCAGCATTTCTATGTGTGATGAAGCCACAAAACATGCGATTTAGAGGTTAGCCAAATTGGACTCTACCACTGCTTTCAATTAGCCCCAAATACCCTCTTGCTGCTCCCGATTTTCTGTATGAAAATGCCTCTTACATGCTCCTGGATGCTAAGATACCATCTAAGCTGTTACCCAAATCTCCTGTGTTCTTGCTGAATTCTGGTCTATCTATGCTCATTTGCAGCAGCTGGGACTGATCCAGAGACCTCAGTGAAATCATCCAGTGGAAGAAACTTCTGAGGATTGGTAAGACTTTTTCCCATCTGTGATGTCAACGCACAAAATTCTGTCAGCTCAATTGTTTTGCTGCAAAGTCTCGCCATGTGGGGTGTTGAGGCTTATTTGGTTCAGCAAGCTGGTGCACGCGTTTGCTGAGATGCCACCATTTTCTTGTTAAGGAGAGAGAAAATCGGCAGCATACTCCAGCACCTAATATCACTGCTGACTCCCCGCTGGCCTTGGCCAGAGGAAGTGCTGCAGTTTTGATGAATTTCCAAAATTTCTTGAGGGTTAGGAAAGGCAGTATAACACCACCCTCCCTCTGGAGCTGGCAGACTGGGCTCTGCCTTCCCAGTGGTAGTCACGACATAGCTGCTATCAGGGCTGTTGTGAGAAACTGCAGGTTCTTCTCTCTTGCAGGGGCAGAGCGATGCTGGGTTTGGGAGGGTTACTCCCCGGTGCCGCGGAGCTTGACCGTGCACATTCCTCTGCTCCCAGCTCATTATGGGACACTGTTATTTTGGCAGGTTTTGTAATCGGGACTGGCAGGCACCCAGGAGTTGAAGTCCAGGCACATCCTGGTGCTCCTGAGCCAGCCGCTATGAAATCTGCTGCCGTGGCGCTGCCGTTGTCATGGGAAGGGGTCTCAGCAGGGTCTCTGAACCACCACGGCATCCGGTGCTTGCTCCAGCCCAGTGCCCAGCCCCATGGTTCCCTGTCCCGGGCTGCCCGCCGCTCTGCCACCCTTGTCCAGCCCTCCATCCACGCCTGCCTGGGGGTGGGCAGGTTTTTCAAGCGAAGCTGTGAGCTTGTATTACTCCTGGTCCCTGGCCACAACCATAGCTGATTTCATGATCATATTGCAAAGAAATATCAAGTTATTGGTGTAACATTTCATTACCGGTCTTTTGACCTCTACAAGTCTGCAGCATTCCTTGGGCTAAAGCAGAGCTGAGGGTGGATACTTGTGGCCGCTCTCATGAGGGCAACCCGCAGCCTTGGGGATTTTTTGACAACAGCAGTTTGTAAATTTAGGCTTGCAGGAGGAAGCTGGGCTCTGGGTCTGGATACGGGGCCAGGCTCACGTTGCCGCAGCTCCCATGCCGCTCTCGGGGAGTGCCAGCCAGGTGGCCACTTTGCTGCCTAGTGGAGTGGAAAATTGCAAATGCTTCAAATAGCGCCTGGTGTTATTTTATTCATAAAGAAAACACAATTTGACACAGATGAGTGCTGCGCTGACCTCTGCCTGTCTTTGTCACCAATGCCACTCCCCTCCCAAATCCTCGTGGCGGGGCTGGCCCCAGAAGGCAAGCACAGCCTTCCTGCAGCCACGAAAGCTGGCAAATCAAGTCCGATTTCACAGACTGCCCAGAAAAAAGTGCAAAAAAAGCTAAAGGAGGGAAGCAGCAGCATGGGAAGAGGAGCTCGCTGGAGCCACCAGCCCCGGGGAGGGAACCCCGCTGAAGCTGAGCAAATGCTGCTCCCCGGCTGCACGGGGCCTCGCGGCTGGAGAGATGGAGTGCGAGGCACCAGACCTCAGCCGAAAATTTCCTGCAGATTAATGAGAGCAGTCAGTGACAGGGCTCAGCCCCTGCGGGAGCCGGTGCACAAGGCTCATTTGTCAGCATTCAAACTGACTGTGAAGCCCGACATCCCGCTGCGAAGGGCATGGGGAGGCTCTCGGCAGCTCCCCAGCACAAACCGGAGCAGCGCATCCATCTGTCAGCGTGGTGCCGATGGACCTGCTGTTCTCCCTTGGTCCTAAGGAAATCCTTGTCTGCAGTACAGTGCTTTTTAATCTTGTCCCTTGCAATGTTCAGGGCACATAATGCCGCTGCATGCCAGGACAAAGCCAAATTCTCACCCTGCTATCTGTTGGCAGTACTTGCATCACCCACCTCAATGTTGCTAGCAGCAGTTAAGCTGTTGCTATGGATAAACCATTTTTTACCTGTCTCAGGAGCTTATTTTTGCCCTGTGCTGGAGGTGTGGTACCACTGATCATGTGAAAGACTGCTCACCTGTTTCTGGGGATGCTGCTGACTGCATGGGAAGAGCATCAGTCACTGGCACAAAAGGGCTCCAGCAGTTTTGGAGCAAATTGCTGTCATGCTGCAGAGAGACCATTAAGACACTCTAAAGTGCCTTGAAGAATGGCATTTTGCAAAAATGGAGGCTTATGCCACATGAATAATAGGGATGATATTTATTTCTGGCACTGTGCCATGCTTTCCTAGAGCCACCAGGCTTCAGTGGCATCATTACTCCATTTCACAACAAGGGACTATATGTTAGAGGCCAAGGATAGTGCTGCCGTCAGAAATCTGCTCTTCTGACACCACCTTGTTGAGCTCTTTGCCTGGCCAGCGTCACTAGAATTGGCCCTCAGCTTAGAAAAATAGGGTTTGGGAAAAAATAAGGGCAGAAATGCCCTGGCAGCCCCAGGCACTGCTGGTAGCAGGCTGGCAAGGCAGAGCGGGGTGGTCTGTTCCCTGGGGGCAGCATGTGCCAGCGGCAGCTGGCCGGGCCCTGTGCGGGGGACCCCAAAGGGAAGGGGCCAAAAAGGAGGAGATTTGGCTGTTATCTGGGATGAGATGCCACCTGGCATGCTGCCCACCACCACGGGCTGCAAATGGAGGAGGCAGCAGAGGAAGAGGTGAAGTGTCCCTGTTATCGCAGGGTTCATCAGGAGGCAGCAGGCACCACTCGGACAAGCCCCCCAGGAGAAGAGCGAGGCAGCAAAGCAGCGAAGCCTTTAATTGCTTTAATCCATTTTCATTTGAGGACCGCTGAGCCATCCCAGACCTGGCAGCTGTTGCATTTCCTATGCAGTGATCTTCCTGGTCTCCCCAAGCGCACCTCACTTCACTCTGAGCCCTCTTCCATGGCTCCCTTGCAGCCGTGGATGCTGCAGGTGTTGTTGGCTGGTGCCGGCCAGCCTCTGCCCTTCCTTGGAAGTGCTGGCAGCATGCTTCTCTGCATCCTGCCCAGCACCTTCAACCATGGATCAGACCCCTGTATCACAGCTTCTCATGCACGGACCGGCAAGATGTGCTCGGTTGCCTTACTGGCATGGGGGCTGCACGTCCTGCGCTTGTGTGTGCACCCGTGTGCCACTTCAGGGCAACGTCAGCTGTCTAGAGAGGCGGTATGGATATCATGGCAGCTGGTTTTGTGCTGTGACGAAGGGTGCAGCACACAGGCTGCTGATCCCATGCAGCTGCAGAAGCATCAGTGCAGGCTGGGGAAGGCAGAGCCTTAAACTGGGGCAGCTGTGTCCGAATTCCTGCCTGCACTGAGCCCCTTTAAGCCCCCTCAGGACCAAAATATCAGCCTCTCGGGAGGCAGGGAGTGGGTTACATTAGGTGTTGGTTTACCTGTGCTGTCTGGGTACTTGGGATGAAGAGGTAAGAAATAAAGCTGTGATCTCTTTCCAAGAGCTAGAGCAACCCGCTATAATGGATTTGGCTTCTGAGGGCTGGGATGCTACAGCCTTTTATTTTACTTTCTTTGAAAGCTACAAAAGCCTGGGGCAGTGTCTCTGCTTAATCAGAGTCCCCAGATGTCACCACCTGTGGGACTTTAAAGGGATGAAGAAGAGGAAGGCAAGAAGAGGCAGGAAAAATCACCTTAGAGGGCTTCTGTGGAGGTTTTGGGACCAGCCCTGGCCCAGCAATCCCACTCTGGGCTGTGCTGTGTCAGGCAGATGAGAGGATTTACAGGTGTTTGGCATCTCATGAGCCTGAGCTGTTATTTTCTGGGTGTATGCTATTTTTGCCCAGAAATGGGCTTTTCATCAATGATCTCCCCACTCTCATGAGACCCTTCTGGTGTGCAAAGCCATCAGCTCTTGTTCCTGTCCCTGTGAACCAAAGCTTGTTGCAGGCAACACACAGCAAACCCCTCTCCCTGAGCAGTGCAATGGTCCAGGACACTGAAACATTGTGGTTCCCAGTTGCCATCTGATTTTTGGATTTGTTCCTGGGGCTGGTGCCACCAGACAACTGGTGGCATTCAGCGACTGTCGGTGGGACTTGTTCTGCTCATGGGCCTTGGCACCCGCAGCCCCTCTTGCTGAAAGCGGAGTGGCAGCCCCAGGCAGCGGGGAGGGATGGCCGCTGCTCCAGCAGCAGAGCAGGCAGGGTCCCTCGGAGGGCTCTTGTGCTGCCCGGGCACAGGGATGCTTTGAAAGAGCTGGCAGGGACACTGGCTACCGGCTTTCTGAAATAGCTGTCAGGGAGAGCCAGGAAAATCCCGCTGTGCCTGCTGGTCAGCGGAGCACCATAGGGAAGTGGTGTCCCAGCCTGCTGCCTCGGAGGGCTGTGTCCCTGTAATGTCCCCTCTTATGCGAGAGGGGCTGCTGGACCACGGAGCCTCTCCTGGCTGTCACAAGCTGCTGTGTTTCATGCCTCGTTGTCTTTCTGTGGTTGCCCTCTTCCATCCCTTCTGGGAGCAATTTAGACCTTGTTTCTCATCTCATTTCTGAAGCAGTTTCAATTCCAGCTGCTGCCCATGCCGGTAGCTGAAGGGAAGATGCTGCTGATGACAGGTCCTGGGGTTGCCTCCTTTGGCCTCGTGCCATCGGGTGCCCCTGTACCAGGACAGCCACCGTGCTGGTCCCTTCGTGGCAGTTTCTTCCCTGTGCTCCGCTGCACTGGCACGAAACAGCCCTTTTCTTTCTCATTATAAACCTCGCCTCTGCCAGCCACAGACACAGCTCTTCTTGTCCGCTTTACTCGCTCCTGTGCTTTCCAGAACAAGGGCCCAGGATTTTTGTAGTCAGGATAAGAGTTTCTAAGTTCTTGAATGGTGAGAACCAGCTTATTGGTCAATCTGGATCTTTCATTTAGTAATATAGACTTTAAAAAATTTCCTTTTAAATGTTGCTTTGGCATTTTGTAGCTCTGCTCTCTGTTGGACCATGGTTTTTGCAGCCGGTGCTAGTCAAAAAAAGTGAGAGTGCTGAGCGCAGTGGATGCTGCTGTAGCTGGAGTTACCCTGCATGTGTGGACCTGGTGCTGGGGTGATACCAAGCAGGATAGGTGCATGCAGAGCTGAAATGTCAGGGTTAGTCCCACGGGAGGGATGTCTGCTTTCAGGTGTTCACCTGTGTGCAGGATCTGGGGAAGGGATTCCCTTGCTCAGCATTAAGCGATGCTGGGAAAATATGAGTGCTGCTTCCTGCCTCCTTCAGGATGGGTGGAAACCCCTGAAAATCATAACTTTTGTCTCCTCTTTTTCTCTCCCTGCCCTGTGGCAGCAGCAGACAGATGCTTTTTTAAGACTGAGACCATTCTCCTGACAGACAAGATGAATGTCTTCTACGTAAATGCTTAGTAGGAACATGACCCTGCCATGAGCCACAGTAGAGCTCCTGGAAGGGCAGTGGCACTTATTTACCTGTTTGAGAGCCTCCTCCTGCTAATGAGGGGTAGAGCAAGAGAATTATTCCCCCTCCCTCCCTTTTTCAGAGGAATTTTTTTAGGACTTGCTTTTTATTCTGGAGCTGAAATGTTGATTTTTGTAGCCTTCACCTCCCTTATTGTGTGACTAACGTGTGTGATTGCTGGTGAGGAACCTTCAGGAAGTGCAGATAAGTGTGTTAGTGGAGCAGCCTGGCAAAAGCCAAAGTTGGTCTGAAATGGGGCTCTGCTCTGGGCCAGCCATGCTGAGGTGGCTGAGGGACACGGTGCGTGTCTTGGGCCACCTCCCTTGTGCCCTGGAGAGAGAGGCAGATGAAAGACCAGACAGCGTGTCCTGTGTGAGCTGGGACACAGGTGAAAGAACTTCTCTGGCCAGGCCATGAGGAATCCCTCACCAGTGGGGTGAGTTGTGTTCGTGGGGAAATCCCACCAGCAGCTCCCAGAAATGCTGGTGCCATCCTTCTGCAGTGCTCAGATGGAGGAGTTTTAAAGGATGCTCTCGAAGCCCCAGTTTTCAGCATGGGCAGCCACATACTGCGGTTTGCCTGAACAAGTGGAGCCTTTCTCCCTGGCGCTGGCGTGCTGCCTCTTGTTGTTTTAAACCAGCCGCAGAGCAAAGCTCCCCGCTCAGCGGCAAGGCTAATCTGGGCTCATCTGACATTAGTGTAAACTGACACTCTTGGGAATTTGGGGACAGAAAACTTTCCCTGGGGAAATGGCTGCTATGCAAAACCTGCCTTGAGAAACTGTAGAGGAAAGCAGCAGAGAGGGGCAGGTGCCTGGAAACAACACCCCTCTGCTGCCTGGGGGTCCAGGAGCATCTCTCCGGGCACCCTGGGGAGCTGCTGCTGGGGAGGCTGTGCTTGCAGGATCATTGGAGGGCAGTTTGCTGCGGTTAGAGCGATGTTAGCTGCATTCCTGTGCCCAGTGGAACTGGTGCTCTGCAGAGCAGAGGAATCGGCAGGGAATCGGCCCCAGCTCTGCAGCATCCCTGAACCGGCCCTTGTGGAAGTCCTTGCCTTGCAGCCAAGGGTACCTCAGCAGGGGACTGTGCCCTGCTGTTGGCTTGGACCCACGGGATGGTAGTGGTACCAGAACAGGTTTATTGGGAGCAGATGCAGCCTTTGAAAGTAGAAATATCCTTGGAGCCATGCTGGTAGCTTTTCCGGTCCCTTTTGTTGCCTTGCACTCCACAATCCATTACTGTAATCCCCTTGGAGTGCTGCTCTGGTCTAAGCTTAAAAGGGGTGCAGCTGAGACTGCTAATGCAGGCAGTGCTGGCGAGGGGTGCCGAGCCTTCCTCCTGCTCCGTACTTCCGTGTGGGTCGCCTCTGGGATGTAGCTGGCAGATGGTGGTGTGCCTGGCAGAGCCCCTGTGCTGGGCTGGTTCTACAAGGGCTGGGGGAAGGAGAGCTTTCCTGCCTATCACCTGGACCCAGCCTGGTCCTCCGGGAGGGCTGGAGCCCGCTGTTCCTGCCCACCCTGGAAATGCAGCAGAAGGAGCTGTCTTTTTTCCATCCCTCATCAGATTCAGCCTAAGGGTAAAGCACCGACCCAGGAGCTGTCACTCAGATGTCCCCACTCAGTGCCAGCTGGGCAGTGGCACAGGTTTTTGTCAACCCGGGCAACATTTGGGAGGCTGAAATGGGAGTGAAATCTCTGACCTTTTGGTGCCCATGAAAGTAAAACTGTCTCAGAGCTTTTTGGGGCTGCCAGCAAGCTGAGGGTGAGCTGGCGCGACAGGAGAGCCTGAGCTCCCGGGAGTATTTCAAAGCCAGGCCATTCAGTGCCGGGCTGCGGTGGGATCGTGGTGTTTCGGAAAGAGGGAGCAATGGGGAAAGCCATCCAAAAGCTGTCCGGTCTGGGGGTCGGGAGGCCAGCATAGACTGTTTTGAATGCAGCAGGGCTGAAATGGGTGGCGCTGAGCCAAGCCTGACCTAACCAGCTTATTTCCCTGCTTTCAGTAATGCCCGTACAAATGCGCTGAGGCCTGAAGGTCACGGCCACGTGAGCAAAGGTCTGGGGATTAGCTGTGGGCAAAGCGCGGCTCCTCCTGGGTGTGCTGTCGTAGCCCTGAGCCCGGAAAATGACTGTGGCTCCCCTGTATGCTGGAGCCAACGTGGCATCGGCACCTCGGATGGGTGCTGGAGAAACAGAGGGCTGGCTGGGAGCAGCGCCTCCTGCACCTGGCACTTCTCTGAGGTCCAGAAAAATAGATAAATGTTTTCTTGTCCCACATCAGCAGTGATTTTCCCTCTCTGTGTTGGTGATGCTGCCCAGTGGGTTGCTTTTATGCATGTTTCCCCTGCAACTCTGTCTAGCTCTGGTTTTGGAAGAAAGCCCAGTAGGTTTGCAAACATCTTCAAGGCACCTGTTTTCATGGAATCATAGAATCGTTTAGTTTGGAAAAGACCTTTAAGATCATCTAGTCCAACCATTGACCCTACTCTACCAGGTCTGCCACTGAACTGTCTCTAAGCACCACATCTACACGACTTTTAAACACATCTAGGGATGTGACTTGACCACCTCCCTGGGCAGCCTGTTCCAATGTTTGATAACTCTTTCATTGATAACTCTTTCGATGTGCCTGCACCTCTGAAGGCCACAGACGGTGCTCAGCTGAGCACACAGGGTCCCTCCTGGGGCAAAGGGTCGCTGCTGTCCCCAATGCAATAGAAGTTACTGACCTAATGTGGTGCGTGAGTCCATTTCTCCTAGGGCGGGGAGACAAGCTACAGAAGTCTAACACCAAATCAGGGCATCACAACTGAATAGTGATGATGCATGTCTAGGCACTGATGTCATCAGACATTAAAGCAAAATGACATGTAACAGAATCCTCAGCACACCAATTTCCAGCTGCCTCCGCATGGCTCTGACTCCGTAAAGCCCCATTTCCTTTCGGAGCTGTTTGACCGCTGTCCCCGGGGAATTTGAAGGGGAGGGAGATGGGCATGGGTGCTGTGGGACCTGGCCCAGCTCCTCCCCATCACGGGAGGGAGCTGGCAGTAATTCACAGGCCAAGAAATACTTGGGGCTTGTTCTGCACCGTATCTGTGGGAGACAGCCTGCAGGCTGCCGGATGCGCTCGGAGCAAGCCTGATGTTTCTCCCCAGAAAGTCAAACTTTGCCTGTCCTAACGCAATACTCTGATCCACTCCTTGCTGTCCTGAAAGCCTCAGCAGGCCCTGATGCTGAGCCCATCAGGTGGAATTACTTAATCCAGCCCTGACAAGTGACACCCACACCCAGGAGCGGGTCCCTTCCCTCTAATCCCTCGCTGCCATCAGCCGCCTTAGCACGCGCGGGGCAAAACAAGCAACACGTGAGCAGATGGTGCCTTCTCCATCATCCCGCCACCGCTTCAGCAGCCCCGAATAAAACTGCCCTGTTACCTTTTTCCCGTGAGCCGCCCCCATGGTCCGACGTGTCAGCTGTGCCCTGCTCACCCAGGGTGCAGGACTGGCCAGTTCCCCGTGGTCACCAGCTCTGTTATTCCCTGGGGGATGTGCAGCTGTGCAGCTCCCGGCCCCTCGGTGGCCACTGCGGGGAGACGTGGGTGAAATCCAGCCTGTCTGCAGCGGGGTCGGGCGGGAAAGCTTGCTTTTCCTCTCTTCTCCTAGCACGTGGAGAACTCATTTTCTTCGTGCACCTAATGGCTGGCTCGCACCCAGGCTCTGCCCGGGCACAAAGGCAGCTTTCATGCTGCGGATGCCCAGTTTCTAAGCCAGGATCCGTATTTTGAGAAGCTGTGGAAGATTACAGTAATTGCACTTGACAGGGCAAGATGTCACAGGACACGGATTCGCCCGGCTGTGGGGCCCCTGCACCCGTCGGTTTTTGCCTAGGGCATCCTTCCTAGCTGCTGCTTTGGTGTTTTGCCAAAATAAACCCGTACCCCAAAAATAAGGCAGGATTATCCCTCTGCTACCCGCCTGCACCCTGGCTCTTGTTGCAGCACTGAATTTTGCAGACTTTGCTCCTGCAAATGCCCTGGGCTGCCTGTTTGCTGCTGGAGCCCACCTTGGTCCCTGGTGGGTGCAGGTTACCTGGAGCTGCGTCCTGGGAGGCCGGGCAGGTCAGGGCTTGTGTTTGCTGAAGTCTCTGGGGGATGCGGCACTGTGAAAACCGGCCAGGTAGGTGCCTGTCTCTGCAGTAATGCAGCTTTTAAAATGCCAAGGCACTAAAAGAACCTTGTTTGGGGATTGTTGTCCCTGCACCCACCATCCTTTTCAGATATTTTTAAAAAACGAGCAAGTTAAATTTGACTCCTGAAGCCTCCCAGATTCTGGACTTTTGAAAAGCTCCGATTTGTTTATTGGGACACCGTGACTTTGGCAGGAATGGCTCTTCAAGACGCTGGCTGCTGATCACGGTCCCTGCACAGGAGTGGCACTTTCAGCTCTCCCTATTAATTGAAAACGGTGATGTACCTTAGTAACTGCTCCGTGGTGGATTCAGAGCTAGTTTTAACTGTCTGTAGCATGCTGAAACAGAAATTTCCTTTATTTTGGCTTTAAACCAGATTTTTAATGTGCATTGCAAAGGGCTAGGAAGAGTTTCCTGCGGCTGAAAGGGGCTGGTTGTTTTCTGGGCTGCAGCTGATGCTGCGTGCCGGTTTACCCCATGCAGCCGCCTTTACAGCTCTTAGGCTGTTTTCAGTTTGGCTTACGAGTGAATCTAGATCCTTTGAGGGGCTTAAAATAGTTGGCATATTTATGCTGGCAGTGCGGCAGGGCTGTGTGATGTGAGGGCTGTTGTGTCTGTTGCGTTGTGTTATTTCTCGCTGCTGCCACGGGTAGGGATGATTCAGCGCCTGGGATTAACCGCTGCTGTTGCAGCAGATTTAGGGATCGATTTATGGCAGAGGCTTCCCTCGGTACGATCAGGTGCACATTAAGAGCACAGGAGGATAAGCTGGGATAAAATACTATAGCTATTGGGGAATTCCTCTGTGATGGCTGTTTCGGAGTTTTGTTTCAGTTTTGCCTTTGGAAGTTCTTAGAGCTGTTACACAATTTATTTTGGGATTTTTCCTTGGGTAGGGAAAACCGGTTGCCTCACTGGTTTTTGGATGGTGGTGCTGGGTTTTGGATCCAGGGTTTCATCCCTAAGGCGGCTGGCGCAGGACAGGCTGTGTCCCTTCCTGGCCTTATCCTGCCAATGCTCCTCACTTCTTCTGCTCCCCTGGGGTGACCTGGGGGCTCAGATAACCGACGTGAGCTGCCTGTTAGAAGCTGTGCTGGGGCAAACCCTGCTGTTAGAGGCAGAAGAGGCTGTGCAGGGTTGCCTTGTGTTACCCTGCGCAGCTCCAAGTGCTCCAGCAGAAATGTTCCACACTCGTGTTCTGCAAAACTGCTGGTCTGCTTTAAAGAATGGGGAAAACCCAGATAGAATCATAGGAAATCAAAGTCTGTATATGATGCAAATTTATCTGTGTCCATGACGACAGATAAGCCCGGGCCACTGCCCACACAGCTTGTCAGATCTCAGTGGTGCTGGCGCTCGGGGAGGCTTTGGGCACAGACGGTGCTTGGGTGAACACACCTGGACACGAGTGGGGGACAGATGCTCCCCCAGGACCGCCTCGGTGCTGGGCAGTGGCATGGGAATCACCCTGGAAGGAGGGCTGCGGGGCTTTGCTGGGCTGTATTTGGGCAGGGATCTCTCCTCTTCCAGTGGTGTCGGCCGTCCCTGGGTCGGGGTGCAGCTCCCGGAGCAAAGCGGGTGTGTGGGTGCCCGCAGCAGGGTGCCAGCCCGGGTGTGTTGTATCGCTCCAGACTGATCCTGGCTCCTGCTCTCCTGGTAAAAGGCTCCCACCTATTGGTTATGCTGCACAACTTCAGCTGCCTGAGAAACGTGCATGTCCATCCATCCCTCCCTCCCTCTTCGAGAGCAAAGTCGGGTTGGCACACCCCTGGCATTATCCTGACCTTTGATGGGGGCATGCCATGTTGGATTTAGCTGGGATTTAATCCAGGATCGATGCAGCCGAGTGGGGGAAATGCTTTGGTCTGCAACTACTAACCTACATTGCTGCAAACCATCCCTGTGGCCTTCTGGCCTTATTGTAGGAGACAGTGGCGGGGCTGGGAGTGGCAGGAGCTCCAGGGGGAAACCACCGAGGTCTGAGCATCCCCAGGGATAACTTTGCCCTGTGCCATGTGGGGAGGGGGAGCACCCGTATGCAGTGCCGTGAGGTGGGTGATGGTGATGCCTGGCTCAGGGCAGAAGACGTGGCATGCTCTGCCTGCAGGGAAAAGCATGGTTTATGCTTGAAAATGGAAATGAGTATTCAGTGTTTTATAATTAGATATCTTATTTAAGAAATCTGAAAAACCTTCTTACAAAGTTTTGGGTTTAAAGACAGAAAAATAAAATACCCCAAATTGACCCATAGATGAGGACAGCTCGTCTGAAACCTGCCTGGGCATTTGCTCAGGCACTTGTACAGCTCTTCTCCAAGCCCTGCACAGCCCCTGCTCTGAAATGGCCGGTCCCTGGGAGCAGGAAGCTGCTGTTGGGCTGTGTGACCGGGCGGCGTGGGGGCATGGGGTTGGTGTGGTGGGGCTGGTGTCCCTGCGAGACTGGTGGAGATTGCCCTCCGTGGCAGGCTGGGGATTGATGCTAACCCATCTTCCTGGGGGCACAGCCTTCCATCTCCAGCATTTCAGGCCAGCCATCGTATTTATTTGTTTTCTCATCATTTTTGATGTACTGCAGGGAAAAAGAGAGAGAGAAAATGAATGAGGAGATTGGTGGCACAACGCAAGTTTGCAACATGGCAAAACTTGCAGCTTGGCTTGACATGGGGTATAGCTCCGCTGGCCCATGTCTTCTGCAGAGAGGTAGGGGAGATGTGGCTCAGGAGGTGCTACAAAGACGATGGGAGCTTCCAGAGCTGGTGGAGGGGAGGGCCATGTACCTGTTCAAAGGGGCTTTTAGTCTTCAGCCCTTTGGCTCCCAAGAAGACCCAGTTGTCCCGGAAGCCCAGCTTCTTTACATGGCTGCTTCCAAGCTCCCCAAAATGTGCCCGTACTTTGTCATTCATCCTGAAAGAGGGTAAGAAGGTGTTAGTGTGGTGCCAGGTGGGTGTCCTCTCCTGTCCTCTCTCTGCTGCTGGCAGCAGCACCTCCAGCTCCCCCCCAGCTGCGGGTTTTTGGGGAGCTTGGTGTTACTCCCAAAGCCAAACTCACTTTGTGGCAGGGTCATCGTAGCTGGCTGTCAGCACGATGGTGCCGTGCTTGATCTCTTGGAGGAAGGCATCCAATTTGTTAATGTCTGGGAGAGAAGAGCATTAGGAAAAGAAAAAGGGATTTAGCAGGGACTGCTGCATGGCAGCTGGAGGAACCTCTTCTGGGTGGGTGGGAAGTATCCTGGCTGTGCTGGTGCTAGCCAGGATTTGGGGTCGTGAGCCTGGGGCTTCCAGATGCTGCATTCCCTATCTTGTGTTCCCACCTGGGCTTTCCTGCAGCACCCGGGGCTGTCGCTTTCCTCCTGCCGGTACAACTGCAGGGGGGAATTTGCATCTACAGTTTGCTCACTAACGGTGAAACCTAGTTACCTGAATTTACTTCCCAACACAAGAAACGAACCTGCTTGGCTGCAGAGCTGCCTGCCCTTCCATCATGCCTTCGGCTGTGTTGTGGGAATTGTCTCATCCCGCATCTGTGGGATGCTCGAGTCCAACGCCCCATCTAGTGGCACAGGAGCCGACTGCTGTCTCCTTCCCTGTGCCTCTCCCACCGCGCATCTCGCTCACAAACTCAGCCCGAAATCTCATGATATTGGTGTTTCTCCTTAAAACTCCAGAGTTACTACTAATAGGTTGCAAAAGCAAAAAGCAGAAAGGGTGATGGATCCCTGGGGAAGGCTCAAACAGCAAAGGGTAAATCACACCGTAGGGGTGTCTTTAGCATGTGATTTTGAGGAGTCCCACCATAACTCTGGAGAGTTTGGTAACAGCTTTGCAACAATGGTGGGATTTGCAGCATCCTGCAGGTCAGTGCCAGCTGGGCTGTGAGCGAGTGCTGCCTCGGCTCAGGGCATCTTCTTACCGTTAAGAAGACTGTTTGAAGCAGGCAGGTGCAGGGACATGGTCTTTGCTGCCACCAGGCTCTGCTCCCTGTGCCCAGCCTCACTGGGGCTGGGGGCCACAGCTCACCTGCCATGCCCTGAGCTCCTCATTTACCCTCCTGTGAAAGGCAGGGACACAGGCTGCTGCTCAGACACCACTAGCACTCAAGAACTGAGTTGAAAGTTGCAAAATCTCAGGATTAGTGTAACTACCTGACCTCAGAAAGTAACCTCCCTCAGGTCTCAAGTGCCCTGGTTTATTCAGTTTAGTGGAACTGTTTTTCAGGCTATTAAGTGCACGTAAAGGGAGCGAGAAGCCAACCTCGGAAGCGGATGCATTAGGAGGACTCCAGGCTCAATGGCCTTAGGGAAAGTCAAGCTTTTACCACCTGAGCTGGCAATCCTGGTCAAAGTCCACTAGTCTTTACCTTAAATACATGACAGAGGAGCGGCCTAAATACCCGGCAGCCAGCAATGCCGGTGTGAGCCCTGGCTGGGAGCTGCCAAGCAGCAAAGCGACCGTACTTACCTCCGGAGTACATGTCGAATGCGCCCGTTTTCAGGAGCTTCCCACTTGTTCCTGAAAGGTTAAAATTCAAAACGGAGCACGGTGAAGTTGCCCTGGGGCGGCTCTAGGCTTTGCCTGGCCACCAGCTTGGGGTGCCTGCTGCAAAATGCTTTGCTCTTCCCTCAGTGTGTCATATTTACTGTGATGGCGAATGTGTTGCTTGGTGGAGTTCATGGACCCATCGTGCACGACTCAGGTGGGTTTGTTCCCACCTCCCTGTCAGTGCTTGGCAACCATAATTGTGGCTGTGCACCCCATGCAACACTGGGCTGATGTGATTTTTGGCTTAGCCATGGTGCCTGGGACAGGGTCCCAGTGGCCTGTTCCCTCTCTGGGGAGGAAGGGACCCCAGCTGTGTGGAGAGGGGGGGTTGTGCCTGCCTGACTCACCATTCACCAGCGCGATGTTCAGACCTCTGCCAATGTTGTTTTTCACGCTGCTCATGAAGCTGGAAAGGAAAGCAGAGAGCTCCAGTAAGTGCAAGGATGCCCTGGAGATGCTGGTGCCAGTGAAATTGTGATGGGCCAAAGCCCATCTGCTGGCTGCAGACAGCAAAATATCCCCAGAAGCAGTAGCAAAGAAAGAAAACTATTTCCAAATTTTTTTAACCACGAATGCACTGTCATGGCCATCGACATGCTCGGCAGAGGCCAAACTCGCCCTATTCAAGCCCAGGCCAGCCATGGCTGCCCCATCCCTGCCGTGTGCTCCTTACACCGTGTCGTCGAAGCAGATGGAGGGTCCCACCACATTTGCGGCACCACTGATGATCTTGAAGGCAAAATAGTCCTCGGGGCAGCTCTTCTGGTTCCCGCACTTGTGCCGGGGCTGCTGCTCGCCTGTGAGGGAGGAGCGGAGCTGGAAGCCATGGTGTTGGCCCCGTGGGGGGACACTGGCCATGTCCCCAAGGGGCTGAACAGGGCTGGCACTGGGGCACAGTGGGCCACTATGGGGGCAACACCTGGACCAGCTTCTTGCATGGAGGCTTGTCCTAGGGCTGGGACCAGCTTCTCATTTGAAGTTTATGGTGCCAAGGCTTGGGGCGGGGTGGGACGAGCTGGCTGAGGTGCTGGGTGCCGCTCTGGGTGTGAGCAGCAGGACGGCATGGCTGACGCCATGGGGATTGCAGAGGGCTGTGTGCTGGGACCGTTTGAAGCACGTGCTCGTTCAAGGCCAGCCCCTTGCGGCTTTTCTGCCTGGAGCTTCCCCATTCTTGGCCAGGGTAGGGACCTGTGCCACGCTGCCTGGATGGGGGCCCTGACCTGCTTCCTGCTGTAGCCTGCAGCCCAGGGTTTTTTCTGCTGGGGGATCATGTGAAGGTTCATGTGCTTGCAGAGCCCGCTAAAGACACTGCTGCTGTGTGCAATAATGAAATTCCCCTGCGTTTGGGAGGGTGGGATTTTGCCTTGGGAAAGGGGCTCTCAAGAGCAGCTATTACTCTTCCACCATCACCCGCAGCCCTGGAGCGATGTTGTGTGATGAAGTCGAGAGCAGTACTCACTTCTGGGCTTGTTGGTGACACCTGTGGGTACCAAGCAGGAGGGTTAGACACCCCAGAGAGATGCTGGCTCGTCCCCAGGCCGGCTGTCCAAAACCACTCCCCATGACTGCGAGCACCCCTGGAGCCACCTGACCCGGTGCAGCTTCCCACTGCGCTGTTCCCTCCCTGCCCTGATGGTCAGAGCTGGTGGCTACAGCCTTGGCCAGGGACTGCAAGCACAAATATTTGCAGCAACTATGTTCAGCTCTGGGCTCTGGCTTGCAATGGGGCCGCCCATACCCTCCCTCCAGACCCATCCGGAGCCCTGCTGGTGCCTCACCGAGCCAGCTCCGCAGGCTGATGACTTTCCATTTCTGATCAAAGAATGTCTGCACGATGAACCATGTGCCCAGCAGTGTGATGAACAGTGCTATGTACCGGATAATGCCTGCGAGGGGTGAGACAGGAGCCAGGTGAGAGCAGCAGCAGTGTGGGTTGGGGACTGGACCACCCCTCTGGCTTCTTGGGGGCTTGGTCCATGTGTCCCAGGTTACCCAGGCACAGGGTGACAGCCAGCACTTGTGTGGCATGTTAACGCTCCTTTCTTCATCCTCTGAAAGAACTCTGATCTCTTAATTAATATCTCTAGGGTGTGTGGAGATGTTCAGATAGGCATTGCCCTTCTACTGGGAGGCACTATTCGTATTTCTCTCTGCATTAAAGTAAATCTGATAATTAGTTACAAAGCTATGTAAATCCAAATATTTCTTATGTTCCCAGCACTGGGAAGGTTGCTATCCCCCAATTAGTCACTAGCTACAGCTGAGCAGCTGCTAATCCAAATGTGATTGGCACTTGGCTTTAAAGCAGCACTCATTGGAGCAAAACGTTCCAGTCCTGCATGGAAAGAGAGTAGAAAAATATACTTCTATTGCAGCTGAATGGCTCTTATGGAACCAGAAACGTCTCAATAGCAATCTCTTCCCAGCCGCAGAGGGTTTCACTGGGAAAAATACAACAGTCTGAAATCTACACAAATCTTTTAAAACCCTGATGCTTATACAAAGGCCCTTTCCCATGGCCCTGGCAGGGGAAGGTCAGGGAGGCTGGGCTTGAAGGGGTCATGTAAATGTGAGAGAGATGCAGAAAGTGCTGTAGAAAAATGGACAGAGAAAAGTAAATCTGTCTCCCCTCTTACCTGTCATCCGCATGGTGGTGGGGAGAGAGAGCACAACTGAGGGGGTCGCCAACGGTCACCAGTCACCCTGAGGACAAAGAAGGAAATACTGTAAAGCATACCTGTAACCCACCCAAGCCAGGCAGGTATTAGCTGAAACGCTAATTGCTATGTTTAGGCATATTTGTAATAACTAAGAGGTCACCAAAGATGTATAAATTCCTGTCAAGCACATGTGCTCGGTCTCACCCTGATGCTGAAGTCCTGGCTCCCGAACGGTGGAGCAGGCTGCACTGATGGAGCTTAATTCATTTTTAAGCCTCTGAACTCTTCACTGTGACTGTCTGCTGCCCTGTGCATTCCCGTTTCATGTCCTTTTCTCAGGAACGGATCATGCTTTTCTATTGTGATAAGCTCAAGGAGCACATTCTCAATCGTGGCTTTGCTGCCTTTTTTTCTGATTTCCCTCTGGGATTATGCAAAGCAGGTTTCAAATATTAGGGGCTGCAACATGCTGTCTGAGGACAAGCTGCAATTTGGCCTGGCCCAGTCAGAGGAATCTCTGGGAACAAGCTTGTCCTCCTTAAAACCAGAAAGGGAAGGGAAGAAGAGCAGAGCTGCTGAGCTGGGCAGAGCAGCGCCAGGTTTGGGGACACCTGACTTAAGAACTGAAATGTTTCCACTTGTCCAAATCCTGCAGCATCTTCACCCAAGTGAATGGGGAGTGGCTGTAATTTAAAATGTAAACTATTTCCTATCCGAGCGAGTCTGTCTGCTACCCTCCCTCCCGCTGCCAGCCCCGACGGATGGGACGGGCACCTTCCACCCAATGCATCAGGCTCCTGGGGACTGGGGACCCACTCCTACCTTTGAAATTTGGGGATGCAGCCTGGTGAAAGTCCGTCCTGGGAACCACTCCGGAGTCCTAAGGCAAATTGTCACTTGTGAGATGTGTGCTCAGAGTAAAAGATCCTAATGTTAACTAAAGCAGCCCTTCAGTTAGGCTTGGCATAGAAAATTTGTAAAAAAGCTACTCTGAGAGCTGCTTTTCCTGTTTGAAGGGTAAATAAGGAGCAACAGGTTGTAGCAGGGCTGGGCTGCAAGTTGATTTCAGGCTGCTGCGTCATGAGGAAGGAGAGAACTTTGCCTCCTGCCCAGCCCTGCTCCGGGTCCCCTCCCAGGGCTTGAGTTCAGGGAAAATGCCCATGGCCACGTGGTTCACCATGGTCATGGTACGGTGTCCTCCTTCGGGCGCCCTGGGCGGGATGCACCTGGCATGCTTCCCCTTTGCTTCCCCTGCACCCTGGGGTAAGTTGCAGCATCACTGTATGGGGCTTTTAGGCAGCCTTAAAAACAAGGAGGAAACCCATCTGCACTGCAGGAGGAAAGCTGCTGCTTTCCTGCTTGGCCTGAGACCTTGGAGGGACTTTGCAGCGGGCCAGGGTGGCTGGTGCCTGGCGGAGTGGCAGCTCCGCAGTGACATTTCAGCTGTCTGAAGCTGGAGCCCAGCACTGCTCCCCACGAGGACCATCCACTGCGCCCATGTCTGCCGTGAGACTGCAGCAAGGAGGAGCTGCCGAAGCCACTCCAGCGGGAGCTAGCGGCTTCCCATGGGAGAGTGGCCTCATGGCTTATCTGCATTTTAAAGGAAGCCTTGGAAGGTATTTGTGTACCCTGCTTTATCCCAGCAGTGTGTTTTTGATAGTGTATCAGCTAAGTACGCTTGCTTCCCAGCGGCATCTTCCTTCTCCTCTCTGCAGCTATTCCTCCCAGGGGTGAGTGGCTGTGAGCGGGAATCTGTCTCCACAGGAGGTGGCACGGGGGTCCGCAGCACCTGCAGCCCTTCCCTGGTGCCACCTTGTCCTGGCCCATCCCAGCCCCCTGGCACGGTATCCCTGAAATGGGCTTTAACCTTGTGTCAGAGTTGACACGAACAAACCCGTTTCACTGAGACAGTGGAAGAGCCAGAGACCTGAAAATGGGCAGTTTAAAGCTTTTGGAGCACAGATGCTGCCCGTGGCTGGCTCTGGCAGGATGGCACTGGGCTCTTGCCTTTTGCCCCTTCCAGCATGAAGTTTTGCTTTTTAAACCCAGGGAGCCTCTCCCACGCCTGGCTCCCCAGCCCAGTGCCTGACCTGGTGTTGGGTGTGATGGGAGCAGAAGAGCAGTCCTTAAAATCCCCCTTGGCAAGTCGCAAAGTCTTCAAAACTGGTATTGGTTTGCTTTCGGAGCTTGTTGAGTTCAAAAGCCATGAGCAGAGCCCGTAGCTGGTGAGGATTCGGATCTGGGCCATGATTTGGATACAGTGAGTGGAGCAAAACTCCCCTGGGTTTGCAAAACCATCCCTGTTTGTCCATGCCGCAGCGGGGGACACCGGCCTCACCAGGGCCCGTTGCACAGTGCTCTCCTTCACCAAATTTTTTTTTTCTATGCACATTTTGATTTCATTGTAGAGGGAGAGAAATGGTAAAATAAAACAATAAACCTTACCACTTCAGGGAAGTAATTTGGGCTATTGATCTTCACCTTAGTCCCAGGTAAAATTTATTGGGCAAAGTCCCTGGGTGGTGAAACTCCTGGACCCTGACAAGAGGGTAGCCCTGTCCTGGGATTTTTATGATATTCTCTTTTAATTGTTCAGATTGATTTTTTTTTCTTTTTTTCTTTTTTTTTTTTTTTTGCCAAGACTGTGCTGGGAAAAAAGACGTCTGTATTCTGGCATCTGCCAGAGTGACTTGCAGGAGAGGGACAAAGGAAGGAACTGCAGTGGGTGATAAACAGAGATATTTGTCTAATAAACCTGAAACTTATTTGCATAAAAAACCATTCCAGGAACAAGAAGGTTCTCAGACAAATATTGCTAAAGAGCTTCGTGGCTTTGTAAGGCAAAGCCTCCACCTCGAGCCTGCTCAAGACTGAAGTGCTGCTTGGCAGTACTGAGTTATTGCTGCCAAGAAGAAACCCAGGCAGATCGCCGCCCTTGCAGGGAGGTTTTCCAGGATGTGGCGGGTGAACGTTCCTGTTTCCTCCCAGCACCGGAGGAAAACTTCTCTTCCCCAGAAACTTCTGGCACTGTTGGTTTTGGGTGGTTTTCTTTCCTGCTTTTGAGCCCCACGTGTTCCCCTCTCTCCCAGCAGGTCCCTGACCATGAACAAATCTTCATTTTGGTGCAGGGTGGGGATGGTGGCTCCAAAGAGGGCGGCTGCCAGATGTCACCCATGCCCACACCCAGCGAGTCACTGCTCCAAAAATCAAGGTTTTTCTGTGAAACTAAATGCAGGGGTGCAGAAGAGGGGCTGATGCGGGATGGGTTCACATCTACTGTGTGTCCAGGGCTGGTCCCACCACAGGAGAACAGAGGATGCTATGATGATGTTTTTAGTCTCAAAAGGAGTTGATCCGACTGAGCTTTGCCGAGTTACTCAATGGGAGAGCGCTGTTTGCCAGAGGGCTCATAAAAACTCCCCATTCCTCAGCTGATAAAAATACTTGGCCAGCTGCTGCACCCACCAAACGGCTGGAGAGGGCATCTTACGACACAACTGCCCCCAACACAAGTCAATAGTTAAGCAGGGTGAGGCCCTGATCCTGAAATGGAAGCCAAACAGGATGCGTGTGGTGGTGGGCAGGGGTGTGGGGCTGGGGCCAGCTGCGGTGGCCAAGCCCCATCTGGGAGCAGGACTGCAGCCAAGGTGGGACGTGACACCTGGAGGTGCCACCGGGGAAGCCGGGCCGTGGGGCCGGTGCAAAGGGCACGGGTTGGTTTTGCTGCCTGCTGCAGGTGCCTCCCTGCCTGCTGCCTGCTACGGGGCAGGCACGGCCCCATCCTGCCCTCAGCTGTCTGTGGCTGCCAGAAAGGCATCGCCCATCCGTGGCTGCCACTGGTTCAGTCTCTTGTTCTTTTATTTGTCATTGGCAGCTGCTTGTCTGGTTCTCTGTCACTGAGCCCAAAGCTAAATCACTATCAGCTCGCCTCTCCGGTGAAGTTTCCCCAAGCAGTGAATCAAGAGCTGTGGCAGCGGTGAGAGACGGAGGGGAGCGATCGCATCCCCTCTGGGGTGGGAACGGTGGCCAGCAGGTCGGTGGCCGTCCCTGTGCCATGGATTGCAGGTTGTACTAAAGCAGCTCATGCCAAAACCCCAGGGCAAAAGGAGGGACACAAGTGCTGGTGCTCAGGGCTGGCAGCAAGCTGGCCACTGGGAAGAACCACTTCCTGGGGCTGAAAGCCCAAATTAAGCGTGGACCATGCAGCAGTCCTTCCACTGGGCAGCCGCAGCAAAGGGCCCTGGTTTTTAGCGATTGCATGTATGGGAGGACCTGAAGTGTGTTTTTGGCAGCTAGCAAAGCCCTGGGTGCCAGCACCCTGAGGGTTCCCGGTCGGCGCCTGGGAGGTGTCCTGGCAGTCAGGGTTGTGCACTGGAGCGTTGTATAGTGAACACCCTGCAAATTCATCCAAAGCCACGATAGATAAAAGGGTTTGACCTGGATCACACATCACACAGCTGATTCTACCACATATCCCGTAATGGGTGGAAACACAGATTTAACCTTGCTGCTAATACTGGTAATTCATTAATTCTGTCTATGAAACCGGCACAGCTGCACCCTGCAGAAAGGATGCCAGTGTGTGGGGTCTCCCCTTCACCTCCATGCTACAAGAAGGAGGAAAAACTAAAACCTTCCCTGTGCAACCCTCTAACCTGCCAGCAAGTCAAAAGAAAAGTGCTGCAGAAAGGCATTATTTCAGTCATGCTCTACAAACCCCGTTTCCGCAAGGCAGTGGGGATGGGACAAGCCTACGTACCGCTCAGCCTCCCGGGCGCGCCGTCCCTCTCTGCAGGCTGCGTGGGTGCCAGGGCATCCCAGGGAGCTGGGGCACCATGTGCTCGGCAGCGCGGCAGTGTGGCTGCCCAGCTCGGCCCGGCCCTCCGTGACTCACGGCACCTCCTCAAGACTTATCTCGCTGCCCGGCACGGGGCTGGGCGTCCCGGCGTGCTGCCCCATGGGGCACAGTGACCAGCAGCGGTTGGGAGCAGCTGTCTCACAGGACAGAAAAAAATGTCATTCCTGTGGCTGTGAGCTCATGCGTTTCCTTTGGAGGTTTTCTCCGCTTTGGCACTTGGTTTTTTTCTGTATCAGAAGGGGAAAAACCTCTTCCAGGGTGGGCACCAGAGTGACCCCTGCACTCGCACTAAACCAGCACATTGGGCAGTGTGGCTGGCGGAGGGTGCTGCAACGGGAGGGGTTGAGCACGAAACCAGGACTAGTGTCCCCCTGCATGGGGTAAATGTAGAATAACCTGATCTGAACGGTTTTCCCCCGGCTGTGCTGTACGTGTGCGGGCTGGCCCCACGTGCTGCTTCGCTGCCTCTCGTTTGCAGGAGGCTGGAGGTTCCCTTTTCAAATAAGCATTTATTTATCCAGCAACAGCGCTGAACTCCAAAGGAGTCCTGCGTTAACTGTAGATATAGAGTTAGGCCTTTTTCTTTTTAATCATTTATTGTTATTATTATGTTTCTGAAGGAAGAAATCACTCCTTGGAGACTCCAGCTCCGCAGTTAGCACTAGAGGTTCTATACATTTTCCAAAGCTGAACCTCATTTACCTGGCAGCCAAGAACAAAAGCGTTCCCATTCCTTTTTCCTTTTTCCTTTTCCGCTCCCATCACTTAGGTGAACCAAACGGCTTCTCTTGCCGCTATTAAAGCAATTTTCAGCCAACAGCCAGCAGAGGAGACTCAGGGCCAGCAGTGGCAGCGCTGCCTTTGGGACGGCAGCTTGCGGAGGGCTGGAGCAGAGCCCCTGCAGGACCGACACTGCTCCGTGATAATTAGATTAATACCTGAGGGTCCTCTCTGCAGACAACTGTGCACTGAGCTTTGCTTTGCCTCCCCCCGGTGCTGTTCCCCCGTGCTGGGCAAGGGGTGCAGGGTGCAGCCGGGGTGCTGGGCTGTGCACCGGGGGAAATCACAGCCTCTACATCGAAACCTTCCAGACAGGGAGCAGAAAAGCAAACACGGGCCAGGGCTTTGCGTTGGGATAATTATTGCCCTCGGAAGGAAATTTTAGCTGCGGTGAGAGTCTGGGTTTAAACAGCGCAGTCTAAATCAGAAACCTCCTCCCTCTCCGGGGAAATATCCTTCCTATTAGTTTGTTTAGCTGCTGGCAATAACTGGCTCGGCTCAGTAACGAAGCGCCCCAAGCCCCAGCGTGCCGCAGCATGCCTCTCTGCTCCGTCCCCCCGCTTCCCGCCCGTGCAGGAGCCGGCCCACGGCATGGGGCTTGCAGCAGCCTGGGGGAGGCCTCTTTTGTGACGAGTTTGTCCTCCTGCTTCAAGGGACCTGAGGTCCCCTGGGCCATCTCCGGAGATGGAGATGTTGCTGCTGCTTGCCGAGGAAACAAGCAAAAAACCATCAGCGGGGCCGGGGGCCTCGTCATCCCAATGAAGAAACCTCGCTCCTGCTCTCTGCAACTGCACATTTCACCGGCTGGTCACCAAGATGTTCCCCTGATAACACAGAGGAGGATAAGGAGCTGCGTGCTTTTCTTGTGGGACATGGCTGCAGCACAGCCCAAGCGCTGGTGCTGGTGTGGGGAGAACTCGTGTCCTGTCCCCTTGCCCTGGGGTAGCCCAGGTTTTACCCATCCACCGTGGCACACAGCAGGAAGGTGCTTTTAAATCACACGTAACATTAGGGAATACGTCAAGTGCTGGGAACAGAGCATCAGCTTGATCTCGACTCAGCAAATAATTAACTTGTGCAGTGCAATGGAATTACATCAGTCTCATCTGCAGGCTTCCCCCAGGAGGCTTCTGCATGATATGGAGAAAGAGAAATTAAGAAAAAAATAATAGATGTGATATCAAAAAGCTGCCAGTCTGGGGAATGAATAATCTGTGGTGCAAAGCCACCGCACTGCGATGAGCACCATGGTAGGATCCGCAGGAGCGAGCTGGCAGGCAACAAGCTGCTCTCCTCCTTCTCCTCCTCCTCCTCCTCCTTCTCCCTCCTTGTGCCAGCGCTGGGTGCATGCACCCTGTGCGGGACCTCGGCGGGTGGTGGGGAGTGTTGGGGTGCTGGTGGCTCCTGCCAAACAGCCCCAGTGGCTGCAGGACTGTCCCTCCCAGGAGCTGTTTCCTACAAGAGCTCAGCACAGGGAGGAGGCTCCCCCCCCCGAAGATCCCTTGTCCAGGGGGCTCGGAAGTGCCTGCAGGGACACGCTGCTTTGCAGGGAGGTGCTCGCTGGGGTAAATTCATGGCAAATTCTCTTAGAAAATGTTTGGCCACTGCCACTTTGCAAACTTTGTCCTGAAAAGTGCCATGGCTGTATGGTTTCCGATTGTCCACGCTGGGCTAAGCCACGTACTGCAGATGTTAAACGTAGCACCTTTAAAAGGAAACAGTCTTTTACTTCTCTGTTTATCTAGTGTTAAACACCAGCTGCATCTCCTGCACGCCATGTGGGAGAGGGCAAGGGTTTCCCCTGCATTCCACACTCCCTGTGCTACCGCGGGGGATTATTCACCCACCGATAAACCGCACCCTGCTCCGGTACTCACCTCTCCTCTCCCACTTTTGCATAGGTTAATAAACAGCAGGATTCCATTGACCAGAGTGAATCATGCCACCGCACTGATGACCCATCCCATAGGTTTCACTGGTGGCCCGGTGACCGAGCACAGCCCGAGCATCGGGGTGAAATGCCGGTGGGGTTACCTTGTGCCGGATGGGCTGGAGGAAGAAATGTGTGAGGACAAAGTTTGATAGAAGGGATGGTATTGCAATATCAGACAAAAAGGTGAAAAAGCAGTTTCACAAGAGGAGAAGGGTGGTGTTTGGTTGGCAAGGGGGTTTGGTGTGCCGGCGGGTCTCGCCCAGCAGCACGGCGGTGCTGGCTTTTGGGGGTGCTGTTGTGTAGCGCATCCGCTGCGCCCGCTGCAGCCCTGGCAGCACAGCCCACTGACGCCGGCTTTGCCGCTAGGAGAGAAAAATAAATAAGGGAAATCATAACCGCTTTTACCATTAAAAGAGAAATCAGCTCATACAGTGCTAAGTCCCCAGTCTGTGGGCCCAGCGCAGCCAATCTGTTTTTATTGTTTTGCAGGACTCCTCTGCAACCGAACGATGACAAATACCAGGAATTAGCGGAGTGTAATTACTCCATATTAGCTGAATTCACAGTATAGACACAGATCATAAACAGACATTGATTATTTCTAATTCCACATTTTGAGCATTCTGAATTGCAGCAATTATGCCTGTCCGAGGGAATTATCTTCTCTTTCAACCCCTCAGGTCCCCAGTCACTGCCCTTCCTTTAAGATACTTTTTTACTGCTGAAAAAGAGGGCATTTAACACAAATCCCTCCTTACTTCTACAACAAAATGCCGCCGCCCCCCCCCCTCCCTGCCCCAGGTCCTCAAATCCCTCTGGCTCTGCAGCCCAAAGGTTGCTCCTTTTGCTGCCAACTGCCTCAAAACACAGATAGGTGCCCAGTGTGATCTGTAACCCCTGGGCTCATTTTACCCCGGTTCGTCACAGAGGCAATTAGCAGCCCTGGTTCTCAGTGCGGGTGTTGCAGGGATGTGCGTGGGAAGGGGCCTGGGCAGCACCAAAGCTCACCGTCCATCTCCTGTTGCCAGCTGGGGCCATGCAAGCAGCGCTCATGTTTTAAGCATCATCTCTTTTTCAAAACGTGGTTGCAGGCCAGGACATGATTTCCAAATGCTAATTTGCGCCTCCAGTGAAATCGTGCTGGGGGCTTCTGTCTCCAGCCCAGTAATGACTGCACCCTCCCTGGATAAGATCTTAGAGAGGGGCTGGTAGACCTCAGTATTTTCTTGGTAGAGACTACAAGCAGTATTAAAAAAATGAATGCGGATATAAATTATAAATATTTGCATGGGAAATTTCTTACCCTATTAGTATCATATCATTAAATTTGTTTCTTACGCACAGGCAGTGATTTCATTACGAAGCGTAGCAGAGCATAATGCCAGCTCTGCAACACTGATTCGGTCAATTAATAACGAGAGGGGGAAATATCCCATCGGTTACCGATGGCAGAGCCTATGGGACCTTTCCTTTTGCTTTGCCCCTAGTGAATACCAAGGGATGGTGGGCGTCCGCCACCGGCCATGCACTGCGCTCACAGATGTGCTGGGGTGTCAGGCTGTGCACCCTGTGGCTGCGGCAGGAGGAGGACGAGCGGATGGGCCATGGGCTCCTGAGTTATTGCAGACAATTTGGTCTGACCCACACAGCAATTCTGGCATTTTTATCTATTTTGACATGATTTGCCCACCCTGGG
Source organism: Burhinus oedicnemus (assembly GCA_008921705.1). Taxonomy (NCBI): domain Eukaryota; kingdom Metazoa; phylum Chordata; class Aves; order Charadriiformes; family Burhinidae; genus Burhinus; species Burhinus oedicnemus. The sequence goes on along the minus strand of VFFE01007160.1, from coordinate 1,616,634 downwards.
CTGTGGCAATGCAAAAGGGACAAGGGTCCGAGAAGCCTCTGGTCCAAAGCGCTTCCTGCTGCCACATCAGGCAGGGAGATATTTATTCCAGGCAGCGGCTGCGGCCACTGAGCAGCAGCAGCAGCAGAAGTTTTTTATTGCACCCATTCTTAGGACACTGAAGGATTATGCATGCTTCCACCACGCCAGGTTTTTATTAGATTGCAGGCAGGGGTTAAACTGATCCTTGTCAGCACAAATATAATGCCCGGGGTGATGGGAGCAGCATAAATTGAGGACAAAAGGTGGCTGCTTTTACCACTGCTCTCAAGAATGCTCTGCTGTTTTACTGCATCGTTTGCTTTTTAATTGGGACATTTCCCTCTGGCCAGAGGATGTCTTTCCTTTTTTGCCAATGATGAGGTGCAATAAATAAAGGGGCTAAGACACAGACTCTGAGGCGAGTGCAGAGGGCAGATCAATGGCTGCACCAAAGCCCTTTGGATCTCCTCGGTTTGCCACGATGGCGCTGATTTTGGTACAGCTGCCCCAAGCTGGGGACACAGGGGCTGTCCCACGGTGGCGAGGCGTCTGCAGCAGTACAAATCGCACAGGTACTTCATCTATTCGTCACCTCCATTTTTTCCAGAGTACTCATGTGTTGGCAGGAGGCGACGGTCCTTGGTGCTGGGTCAGTGGGGTGAATTTATTTGTGGCCAGTTCTGATATGTCTGTGTCTGTGTCATTGAAATGCGCTATTCAAAGGAGCATATGGTAATGCTCTGTGCTGGGCTGGCCAGATTTGCTTATCAGTTATGGCAGAGCAGGACTATGGGGATGCATCATCTGAATGCTCCAAAACTGTCTGCTATTTGCTGTAATTAGGCAGAGTGAGCCATTACGGGCTGCCTCATGTGGGCAACAGCAGTGGGAAAGACGGTGGCATCGAGCGTGCAAGCGCACAGGTGGGGATGTTGTTGGGGGGGGTCAGACGCTGTCTGGGCTCTTGGCTGCTCTCCTGGCGCTGCAGGATTCCTCGCTGGGGTGACGCGGGGTGCCCCAGCTTGCTACCTGGCTGTTGGACGGGACTTTGGGGGGTTCATTTGCTCCTCTATGCCTCCCCCAGGAAAAGCTTGTGCAGGCCAGGTCTGGTGTATGTGACGGGGCTGCTGGCACCTGGTGCTGGAGGCAGTGGCAGCAAATTGCAGTGAAATATATTGTAGTTATTGATAGATGTATCTTTTCTGATTTGCTGGATGATGTAGAGCAAAGCCCTCGGAGCCGACCCATCATCCTTGCAGGGACTCCTCTTTGGGGGAGAGCATTGCATCCTTGTGAATTTTGTGCAAGCAGCCCATGGTGGTGTGAACACCCTCCCTTGCTACAAAGGTTGGGCACTACTAAGAAGACAACACGTACACATATCTTGCAGAAAATCAGAAAGCCTTCTAGCTGCAGCTTCCAGGTACAGGTATAGCTCTTTGGGACCATAGTGATTTGCCACCCAGCTCAGATGAGTAAAGAAGTGTGGGTAAGCAGGTGAAGCCACTGGCGTAGGTGGTAGGTAGCTTGGAGCAATATAACAGCCCTCCTGCCTTTGGGAGCTGTTGCACAGCTTCAGATTTGGAGCCAAAGCCAAAGTGCGTTGACTCTGGTCTCTCTGAATCTGGTTTATGCTAAAGCGCAGCCTGAAAGCCTGTGGCTGCCAGGCTGGGTCACGTGCAGCTCCAAACCCCTGCATGCTGTGGGGGTCTGGCACACGGCCACCCCGGACTGGGACTGCAAGGCAGCTGGGGAGTAGATAAGGTACCCATTCAGCTGCCCTGTTATTTTTATTTGCCTACAGTAGTAGCTGATTAATTAGATAACTTCTACCCCACTCCCCCACCCTCCCTGTGCGTGCAGCAGAGGAAATCCTGTGTTTGTGCTGCTAATGGACCTCACCGATCCAGTAAACCGTTACAGTGCAGACAAAATGTCTCTTTAAAAAGTGCAATAGAAATTAAAACTCTCCATTGAGAACAAAGCCAGTGGAGGTTTTTGCATCTACTGTTTTATTGTATTCTGTAACATTTGTAAAGTAGATCACTTATCGAGAGAGCCTATCTCTTCTCCCAAGCTGTAATTCCTAGACTTCTTAAAGAAGATTTCTGCTCACAAAGGAAATAAAAGATAGAAACAGGATGCTCTCTGACATTTGAACACACTACTGAGAATCTGAATTAAAAGGAGCAAACTCAGAAAGTATCATTTATACAGCAATCAACTTTAAAAAGTCACCATCTGCTAAGAGTTACCACCCGGTGTAGCTGTGTCTTTATTGCTAGACAGAGAATAGGAAATAACTCGGGGAACTCTTCTGTGCCTGCTGGGTTTTTCTTGGTGCCGTACACACGCTGAACTGCGGTGGCCGGTGTGCCGCGGGGTGCCTATTGCAACTCGCCTGTTACTCCAACTCACTACAGAATATAAATCTGAATACAGGTGCCATTAGGAGGAATGATTTGGGGTTGTTAAAGTTATAGCATAGTGTCAGCTTTTTGAAAAGTCTAAAGGGCAAAAGAAATGACCAGAGCTGGAACGAGGGACCTGGCTTGGGTTTATATATAGAAACCTGATTTTTTCTTGCTTGCTGCTCGCCTCCCTGCTGCCCCCCACACCAATGACACTTCCTGGCCTCTCAGAGCCCTTTCTAGTTTTTTCTTCCTATTTCATCATAAATGATCATAATATTATAAAATTCTTTGCCCTGTGCAACTTGACTAGTGCTCACCTTGCAGTTTTTGGCCTCATTTTGGTCTTTCGCTGCTCATAGTCTCCTACAAAGGTTGTGAACTTTTTGATACAAAAATTTCCCATGAAATTTTATGTCTTCCACCAAGACCACTCTGTGTTCAGGTGATGCTTCGCCTAATTTAATCCTCTCTGCTTCTACTGCCCAGTGTCACTCTCTCTGTCTCGGCAATCGTGATGGTTTCTCTCCTACCTCTCCATGTACAAGACTCAACTATGGCCATACAATTACGTGCATCACTTTAAATCTTTGGTTTCTTGGAATGAACTGGGAACTGAGCTATATTCATAAAGCATATAAGCTGAAAAAGCATTGAAATACTTGTGCAAGTTATTTATGCATTGTCTGCCTTGAATTCTATACAACAGCGCCAGATGCTGGGAAGCTGCAATGGTTTTTCCCCACCATGTTTCCCATCACTGTGCAACATTTATCATAGCGTTTGCCTGCGTCAGAAGCAAGGAAGCAAGGCTGGGCCTGAGATGCAAATAATAAATATAATAGGAGAAGCAAACTGATGCCCAGTGGTTTGAAATGAATAAAGGAAAAATACCTGTGTACTTGCAAGTTTCCCTTGTGTCTGTCCCATCACCGAGCCCCATCGCGCTCAGTGCTGCTGAGGGGCGGGATCGCATTTTGAGCTGATGCACCAACACAGACCATGGCAGGCAATCGTATTCCTCTCACCTCTCAGGACTTTTAAGCCCGTCATCCCCATCCCTCAGGAGGCCACTGTGTCCTGTCTCCTTTCCAAGGTCTTGTCCTGTTGCAGAGGCTGAGTCAGGGACAGTAGAAAGTTTCTGGTGCTGTGTTGCTTTGTGCCTGGTGGCGAAAAACATCTTTTGCCATCACCCTCAGTTACCCATTCCTGTGTGTTTGTAGCATTGTGCTGGGCTTTGGAAATGAGAGTGCCTGCAGTCCTTGTTGACTTGCTTTAAGGGTTTTAATGGCATTTAATCACAATGGTCTAATTAAGGTTTGGAGGCTTTATTTGAAGGCAGTTAATAGATATATTACTTAAATTAATTGTGGTTTGTTGTGTACAGACATACCCTTGGTTTGGCAGAAGGGTAGCCAACACAAGCTCTGATAACAAATATTTCCAGCCTGACCCGTGGGTCCAGAGTGCCCAAATTCCTGGGGCTTTATGGCCGGTGTTGCAAGATGTGGACCTGCGAGTGTCTTCTGCTGGCTTTCTATCATCATCATCATCACTCATACAACCTCATTTATTGTGAAAAGCTGAATGGGAATCTGGTGTGAAGCACATAGCCAACTTGCGCAGGGGCAATTGCCAAGTGCGGAAATGGTCCATTCAAGGTAAGTTTTACATTTTTAAGCTTCTTTTAAGTAGAGGATAAACCTCAAGAAGTTTCAGAAAGCAGGATGACACTGCCTTGAAGGACACCAAATAACATCTCTATTTTTCCCTCTAAATCAGCTGTCTTGGGAACCTGCATTACCATTTCATTGGTGACCTGCTTTGGATTTATCACCAGGAAAAATCGACATGCACTGAATTGTCTATAATCCTTCCTCAGGCGGAGGGGGTTGAACGAGCTGGGATTTCGTTTCTTTGTTGAGGTGAAATGTAATTACTTTATGGGGTTTGCATGGTGTGTTAAACTCTGCCGGTATTAAAGCGTGATACAAGTTATAGAACTGTGCCAGTTGCTGGAGATTTATGGAATAAAAGGTATAATTTCACACTTCACTGCACTTTATTTTGAAGTTGGATGTTGATGTGCTTTTCAGTTGTTTAGATGTGTTTATTTAGCCTTTACTCTTGGTTAAGACAAGTACACTGAGGGATTTGATAAGCGAGAGGCTGGAGTTGCCTTCCTCACTTTCTGAAGGAGATGCTGGAGAGAGTGGGAAGCCCTGTGCCAGAGCCCTGGCCCCAGCGTCCCTCGCAGTGAAATTGCACTGCATTCAAGCGTTATGGTCTTAGGGGGTGAAAAGTCTTTCTTCTGCCTGCTATATTTCAATAGTTTATGTTTTCCCAATAGGTTTGCTGTACACAAGAGGATGTTCATCAACGATGCAGTTCAAAGCCATCACAGCAGCAGTTTGGTCCCTGAGGGAATGGCTGATGCTACTAAAGGCAATGCTAAAATTTGCAAAGGTGCAAATTCCTCCAGAGGTTTTCAGGCCAGACTGGCCAAACATGAGGAGTACTGGTGTAACACACATTACAGAAATTCCCTCATAACTGAGGCAGTGCCAGATGCTGTTCTCCCATCAATAACTGGCAGTTCTAGAGCATCCAAGAGCTCACCGCCGGGCTCTCCTTACAGCTGGTCTCCCGTGTTTGACTCTGCAGAACTGGTGCCAAAGCTAATGACTCTCCTTAATGAGCACGCGTGCGTGTGCGTGCGCACACACACACGGAGTATAGCTGCGCCAAGCAGGTTGCAAACTGCCTGCACTTCTGTCGGCATCTCTTTGAAAACTGCGTGGCTTTAATATCCATTAACTTCTATGTAGGGCAGCAACACGACCAGTTCATTTTTAGGAACGGTTCCACGTGCCATCTGGTACCGCTGGCTAATTGCCTGAAAAACTCTATAAAGAAATTTTTTCATGCAGCTCCACAAGAAAAATCTGGCTTTTCCCCCCACCTTTCCTTCCCAATGTCAACAATCACTGAGTATCCATCCAGGAACTGCATGGAGAAGTGGTGCAGCTCCTGAGGCAAACTATCCCCACCAGGTGAGAGTCAAGGCCTTCGGGCTGCCAGGGGTCCCTCACCACAGCTCTGTCGTCCTTGGGAGGGGAAAGTGCTAATCCGGACTAAAGACACTCATATTTCTTCAGCTCATGAAATCTGAGCACCTTACGCTGCACGCACTGTGGTGAGCTGCTGTTTTTAACACTTCAACAATTCTTTCCCAAAATAACATAATTTTTAAGACACTGTCAAACTGCCGGTGAATAACTGATGTCCCAGCACGTTAATGATGTGTGTTGCGGAGCGGTGCTGTTTGCGCCGATGCTGCCGGCTGTGACTGCACGGGTGCATCAACACGCAGCACATCAGGTTCAGACCAAACCATTTTCCTGAGGGTCAGCAGCATCTTTGTCCTTTGAGTGACTCTCCCAAATTGGGCTTTAAACAGCTCTTCCAAGAGGAATGCCTGCTATTTCAGGAAAGACTCTGCTTTTGGACAGGGTTGACTAAAAAAAGCCCATATCCAAGCAATCGTTGGTGAGCTTCCAGCATGCCTCAGCCATAAAGCTTGAAAACGAGGAGGTCATTCCTGGAAGAGCCATCTCATAACGCAGTGCTGGAGGAGAGTTACAGGAAAGGGCCACTGACGCTGCCCTGTTCCCGGCTGTGCATCCGCAGGAGGACAGCAGTTTTAGGTGACAGCAAACAGCTCCCTGGCCCTGTGAGAGCCTTGAATACGCCTTTCTAAGGCATTGTGGGGCTTTCTGCCCACAGGGGTAGGTACAGAGGGGCTGTCAGTGCTGCCACCCGGCCACCAACACCTCTCCGGTGCTGCACGTGCGGCCAAGCAGCTCCTCCAGAGCGTCTTGGGGCTGTCCTGCCTGGCCCACCAGCACTCACACCCCCCTAGCTGTGTAAGTATCTATATAGACATGAATCTACAGATACCTTCTCCTGGCGGTAACTGCTGGGTCTGCCTTGGAAGAGAGGTCCCTGAGCAAATCCAGCACTGAGTTAAGCTGAACTGAAGCTGCAATAAGGGAAAGGGCTTCTGTGAAACAGGTGCCACAGCCATGGGTGAGCACTGTGCTCTGTAGTCGCTCGTTAGGGTGTTCGGTGCCTCGTTACAGGTAATAAACAACTATTATTAATATAATTTTCATTTTTCCCCCACTAATTCCCTGAACTCATCAGCCTTTTCTGGTAATAGGATTCCTCCCTTGTGCCCTGCTTGACCTGGTTTAATATTACTTCATGGGGTTTGTTATATCCTAGAAGACCTTAAACTTGGAAGGCATTGCAATGCACCAGAAAAACGTGGGGGAGAGCTCTATGGGGTATGTACACACACAGCCCCCTTGGCGTGCTTCTGCCACAGGGATCCCTCCAAGCTGACCCACGCATGATGCGCTGATGCTGAGCTTCACAGCAGCATCTTGATTTTAACTATTTAACGAGGGCTCAGAACTAGTTTTTTAAAGAGTCTGCATCTATAATTATTTTCTTCATGAAGTAATTTTGGTTTCACAGGTAAACACCAATCTCAGCAATTTCCACTTTTAATATACAATTTGATTTAGGACTAAACATCCTCTGCCTGCTAAATAGGTATTTATTACAACCAAGCCTGCCTGACACCCTTCCTCACCACGCAGTTTTTCCCCCCATATAATAATCATCATTCAGGGGAAAAAAAATAATGTTACACCACATGCCTGAGGGGGACCTGAGCACTTTAACAAGGTTTAATTACAACATTAGCAATGTGGGTGAGGCATCCGAGTAAACAAGCCATAAATCAGCCCATAAAATGAGCAAAATAAACCCCTTTTCACCCACACTCGCTGCAGATTGCACTGAACAAATGGTGTCCTGGGTGTTGCTATACGCTGATTTGGGACACCCAGGAAGTTTGCAGACATGGGTGCCGTCAGGCTGGTTACAGCCACAAACGTCCCTGAGTGCTGGGTGTCCTCTCCTGTCTCCCCAGGACCTGACCCTCCTGCTCTTGGGAATGGGGTGTTCCCACTGCCTTGCACCACATGAGACCGAAGATTTTCCCGCGAGCTTGTGGGGTGCCAGTAGGACTAAGGGGCTTCCGTCTGCTTGGCTGCGGGCTATTCCAGTCATCAACCCACTGCAAACGGCTTGACCTCCCCAGCTTGGTTTTCCTACAGAAGCGGTGGCAGTCTGCAACACACAGATTAGTTTTTCAAGAGGAACTTTGGGAATTTCCATGGAGATGTGGTAGCAGGTGGCATGCTGCCCATGGGAGGGAGATTGGCACCAGATGCTCATCCAGAACCACTGTGGTCAATAACTGTGAATTAAGAAGGATTTACATGATAGTCCGTGAGAGCTGTTTAAGAGTGGTTAGAGTACGCTCAGTAATCCAGTTACAAAAATATGCCAATACGGGTGCTTGATAAAAGACTGTAACTGCTTTAAAATATAGTTATGGGCCATTGCACAAAGGAGAAGCAGTAACTTAACTATTCACAGGAACTGAATGTGCTTGACTTTATCATGTGTTACAGTGATTTATACAAGACATAAAAACCAATTGTCAAAAATGTGGAAGAAAAATTCAAAGCCAGAAGTACAGCCATTCGTTCTGAATGGTAACGTGTTAATGCAGGGGGAGAGAAACATCAGCGCAGCAAATGGAAAGGGACCATTCAGCAAAGTAAACTCTTCATTGGGAAGAAAATTCCACAGAATAATAATTATCCATTAGCTTTAAAATAACCTCCAAATTAATAGCTGCTTTCCTAGCATCACAATGTCACACATTTTTCCAGAGAAAACAAATCTATCACTAAGTGCATTTGTATCTCTTATGCTTTTTACGTTGATGATTGGGTCAAAATAAAACCTTGTTGCAGACAGAAAAAAAGATGCCTTAGAAGAATAAAAAGTTATAATTCAGTCAAGGTTTCCTAATGGCACTGCATACCCACTGCAATGGAAAGAGAGCCCTGAGATTGAATTAGTGCCTGAAGATTTTGTGCAAAATCCTTCATTGTTAAGGGGCCTTGCCAGTTCATATTTATGTGGTTTATAAGGTGTCACATAGTTGTACATTTTAATCTCACGGCACTGAGTTTACAGCTGAGAGGGCTGCAGAGCGGGAGGTATCAGAGGACCAGGAAGAGGAAGCAAATTAATGAATTACACCGTCATCCTTAGTTCACTGGGCTGCTCCAGATGCACTGGAGTTGTTTGTGCAGGAACCTGCAAACACCTGTGGCTGAGGCTTTCTGGGCTGTGGGTGCCCCGGGGTGCACATGGATGGGGTCTGGGCCAGCGTGTCCCAGGGAGCGAGGCTGGGGCAGCAGCTCCCCTGGGCCACCCGCCTTGCCGTGGCTGAGCATGGCTTCCCTGCCACAAGCAACAGCAACACTGCCATGGCTCAGCACCGCCAGGACCATGCCTGGGGTTCAGTGTTACCACTCCAGCTGTAAATTTGACTATAAATGCCTCCTTCCCATTTAAACAATGAGTCAATAACTTCTAACAGTGGCCAAGTGTTCCCACGATTACATGCAACATGATCAGTGCACAAAGTAATATCGAGCCCCATGTTTCACTCGGAAGAAGGTATAAATACCTTCTGTCTGTGTGTGCAGAGCTTGCAGGTGGCTCTGGAGGGGAAGTCGCAGCAGGAGACGGAGTGATGGATCGATGCGAGCCGGCGAGCTCCTCTCGGGTGTCTCAGCACCTGGCGTGTGTTGGCTTTGCTCACGAGCTGGAAGTTAACAGAAGACGTCAGTAAAAGATGTGTCCTTTGAGCACCTTACAGAGCGACCAGACATTTCCTTCTATCGGCACATGAGGATTTACAGATCACATTAAATAAGGTGTAATGCACTGCAGGAAAACAGGGCACTGTAGAGTAATGTATCAACAGCACAATAGTTGCCAGGCACTCGCCGCCGGCTCTGCTGCCGCAGCAGACACCCACAGGCAGGATGAAGCTGTTTCAGCGCAGCGATGGAGGAGTCTCAACGTTTTGCACAGGGTCGAGCGTAAAGAGTCCCAGCCTTGCTGTAAGCGTGCACAGAGCAGGGGAAGGGTCCGGTGCTGTAAGAAACTCCCTTATGAAACATGTCTCTCGGAATAATACACGACATTGCTGCTCAGGACGCGATGCCCTGGGCTCGTGGCTGGGAGCCTCACAGCAGTGCAAACGTTTGAGCTCTGGCCTCTTCGGTATCGCCCCAGAGAAGGCAGCTCTGGGGCTGGGTACCCTGGGACCCTTGATGCGTGGGGGGAACTGTGTGGCACTTCAGGGGACCAGCAACTCGCTGGGGATGGCAGGAACCCTTCATGGGTGTCCAAGCTCTCCCACGTGGGCCCTGCCCAGCCCCAGCAGGACGGGATGCCAGGCACGGACAGCCCTGGGCAGGGATGTGCGTGCACACAGATGGCATGTCTGTATTTTACCACACTAACACTTCAGAGCAGGACCCTGCCCTCTCAGTTTGCCCTCCATCATTCACCATGGAGTATTGCAAATTAATTGCAAAAGTGTAAGCAGCAGTAGCAGTTTGGCCCTGGTGGCATTAAGTGCTGTCAGACTCTGGCAGTGTAGGGAGAAGCCCTGGGGTGCAGGGTGCAGGCCAGGCACAGGGCGGCTCTCCCTGCTCCCAGGGATTTACAGTTCCAAGTAGGAGAACAGGGCTGAAAACTCTGAGCTGGGATGGAGCAAATGGCTGGATGGTACCTGGAAAAGTAGCGCTGTATTTCTGGCGAGGGGTGCCAAAACCCTCTCGCTGCTATGCCGTGATCTGCACGTCTCTGAACACAAGGCACTTACCTCAGCACCGAGGGTGATTTTTGTCATAGCTGTCAGGCTGATCCTGGCTCGGTCCCAGAAGACATGGGGATATGTTTGGGTAAAGATGCTTGGGCCACAAAGGGGCCACAGTGGTGCCCAGGCTGTGGGCTGCACTGGGACCGTGGATGTACTTGTGCTGTGGAGGCTCTCCAGTTACTAGAAAGGACAAAGAAACCCAAAAGCTGGATCATCTTCTGGTACACTTGTGAACATCACACAGCTTGCCCAGGCATTACTGCTACTTTGGAACTGGCTGCTTCTGTAAAGCTACTTGCCTTTTCTTTTCTTTTCTTGGGAAAACAGCAGCTATTTTAATTTGGGCTTTACATGGATACATGGGAAACACCACACAGGTATCTGCCAGGCCCTCCAGCCAGAATCCATCTTACCGGGGTTGGAAAGACAAAATGCAGTGCCACCCAGCCGCGTGTTCAGCACAACAAACCTATTGATGTGATGGGATTCCTCCTCAGAGGTCCCTCTCAAACCCCGGTGAGGAAACAGCAGCCTAATGTAAAGGAAACTCCTGCATGGGATGTTTCCTGAGCTTTATGAATTCATTAGAAAATTAGTCAGCACAATAATAAATGCATCCAGAGCTTTGATATTTTGCACATCAGGTGGTAAAACAGTAGCTGTGAGTAGATTGCCTGTACAAAGATTTTTGCCTTGCGTGCTGCAGTAGCAGATGGCCTAATAAATATGCAGTGCTCTAAAACGATGTTTGTAATTTGCGTGACCTAAGGTTTTTTAGTCTCCCACGCAGATAAAATGCACAATCATCCGATAATAAACTTCTTAATAGATAAAAACCCTAAGCAGTGTAATGTAAACATCGTTTGAAGTAGACTAGCACTACCGGTGTAGTAACAGTTGTACTAGGAGCCTAGCTGGTTTTCTTTATGAAAAGTATTTTGCTGTGGCTGTACCTGGTCAGCGCAGAGGACCGGCTATGGGCATAGCCCCTATCTCCTCTCTGGCAGTGGCCAGGGAAGGATATTTGTGAGGAGTGGGATGAGGACACACTGTCAGTCCCCAGGAGCACTCCAGCCACACTGCAAAAGTAAAATTGCTTTTTACTAAATGGCTCTTGATAGCATTTTTCCTCTGTTATTTTGCAACCGCATACCTTTCAAACCTGTCTGCTCTTCAAAACTCCTGGCAAAAGAACATGATAACAAAGAAAAAAGCCTGAGATCTGCTGAAGAGGCCACAGCTGCAGGGATGGATCACCAAATGCTCTGGCTTCAGCAAAACATTCAGCCCCTCTGCAGTCATGCCGGACCAGACCGTTGTGCCTGATGGCATAGCAGTCATTCCGGACTGGACTGTTGTGCCTGATGGCCAGGAGCTAACACCAGCTGTTCAGGTGTCAACAGCTCCCTTTTCTCTTCCAGTGATGAGGGTACTTCTGTGCAGAGAGGTTTAAGGGCGCCAGCACATGGGCTGCATGAGCAGAGGGACGTATCTGGGCCACATTTTGACAAAACTAGAAAACCAACCTTTATCAACAAGCACCATTTTGGTGCCATTAGAGCAAAAAAAGAGGTGGAACTGCTGGAGAGCCATGCTCAGCTGGGGCACCTGGTGTTCGCATTGGCCTTGAACTCACATCTCCAGCCTGGATCCACTCTCATCTGCCACACACACTGGATGGCACAAACTTGGAAAGGGATTAGAAGCATCACAAGGTTGTTGATTCTCTACTGATTTACTACAGGAACCTTCATAATAATTCTCACCATATAGTTTAATGTCCACAGATTATTTTTCTTCTTGAAAAATGTCAAGCTTGGAAACAGAACTGCTTTTAGAATGGCACGAGAAGAACAAAATCCTGCTCAGGACTTTGCATCACGGGCTGTTGCCTGTGACCCCTTGGGAGCTCGCGGCTGTTTCTGGGGTTTCATCCAGGGCATTCGCATTTGTGCTGGTTATAATGCCTGCAGCAGGATGCCAAAACATCACAGTTAGAGCTGCCTGTACAGCTGCTAACAAGCAAGTTAAACACCAAATAAGAAAAAATGACAAGTATTGTTGTTACACTTACATACTCCCATGGGTACCGTGAAGCTAAGCTTTCAGTTTATCAGGGAACTGAATTTAAATAGTTTTTTTCAAGGTGCCAAAAAAGGTGGCAGATAAGGATGCCAAGTTACTATAGTAACCATAAGAAGAGCGGTGATTATCAGCAATACCACATAGAAAAGACAGGCTGGATTGTCTTTTCATTTTTGCACGTAGCCCATTGCTTAAAAAACTAAGCCCTTTCCTAAAATAAAGAAATAGCATGGAAAAATAACTTGAATATGAAAGTCATTATGGAAAATTATTTTCAAGGATTTTTCAGCCTTTGCAACCTTTGACTCAAAGTTTAGAGGATGTGCCCCTAAACAGAATGCTTTATGGCTGAAGGATAGGTGAATAATAAAGCATGACTTTTCATGTTTTCTTACCTAGTAACCACTGCAGCAGAGGGGAAAAATCAATATTGATGTCCTACTGTAAGCTCCTTAGGACAGAGTATGTTCTTTGTTTGGCATGATGAGGCTCACATGTACACACAGCACTTGGGTACAAGTGACAGCACTGCAAGATCAAAGATTACAACATCCTAGCAGCTGCTTGGAGGAATCTGTGCTGGTGCTCACGTGTACCAGGTTGTCTGTGAGCTGCAACTCAATGCTGCTGCAGCCCACAGAGATCTAAAGGCTGAAACCTGGTTATTTGGTTGGGCTTTGGAGAAAACCCTCTGCAGATGGACCTAAGGCAGAAAGAATGAGAAATGAGGAGAATCATTCCAGTGACATAGAAACACACCACTCGGGGCTCTGGCTAAAAAGTGTTTTTAAAGATTTCTTTTTTCTCCTGAACTATCTGAAAACTGGTTGATGGCCTTTTTTAGCAACTGGAAACAAAGCAGAGATGTCTGTCACACCTCACGTGTGTAAGGGACATAGAAAGGCCTGAGAGACCAATTGATTGATTTGTGATCTGCTGACTCCAGCAGCTCTTCAATTCCTCTGTTTTCAATGAAATCTAAGAAACATTAATGAAGACTTACTAAAATTTACTGCGTTTCAAAATTTCTCTTGTCAAAAATCATAACTGGTGCTGGGTCTGTAGAAATAAATCCCTGCAGACAGTTTCATTAATGTGAAACTTTAGGCCCAGACACAGCTCTATTAACCTGTTGGAAAGCATGCTCTTGTGAGAACTATGTGATTCTCATGGACTAATACCTTGCACATGACTGCTAGGAGCAAATCTCTGTGTTCTTCATCACTTGCCACAAATGCTGGCTTTGACAAATTGGCTAAACAAAAAGCATGCTGCGTGCCAGCAGTGCTTTAGTTCTAGGTTCACAGGATGATGATTAAGAAAAACATTGTGAGCAAAACTCACAGTCCTTGTAGCTAAGCCTTTCGTGCCGCTCAACTCACAGGTGTTGTTCACAGCGTTATGGCAATCAATCCCCACGGATGTTGAAGACATAAAGCTGCTAACCAGAACACAAAGGGCAAGGATCCCAAACTGCTGATTTTGGAAAGCAGGACTTAGCTATAAAATACTACTGTGCTAATGACAGGAAAACAGCGGGTATCTGGACTTGCCTATGAACCTGTCTGGAACAACACTTACCCTAGTGTCACTACCTGCCTGCCTCCTTATTGCATTAAAGGTGGGGTTAAGAGCATGGTGTCTCCAAGGACTCCCTTTTGTCCAAGCTTTGGATGTCCATTGGTACACTTTTATATGTGACACATTTGTGATTGCCTGCTGTGAAGCCAGGACAAGCATATCTACCCAGACAGGCATTGGCAGACAACCCGTTGGACCTTTGCAGACTTCTGACTCATCAATAGCACACACCAGTTTGCAGCCAGTTTTCTGTTGGTCGTTATCTCAGTAGCGTCAGTGACCCAGTCTGGGTTCACAGTGGTGCCTTAGGACACCCAACCACTCCTGCGAGACATGGGGCTACGAAAGGAACATGACCAATGCATTTTAAATAGCCCTCGCCACAGATACAGGGAGCACAGTCCTCATCACTAAATGATGCTAAAAAGAAAGTGGTTAGATATGCATAAGCATGTACAAGCTAGCCTCTGATTTTTGAAGGTCAAAATTATGAGTTCATTGAACTTTTAAACTGATTATGGCATTAGCAAGAACAGGTACAAATCTTTCTGGGAGAAACAGGCTAAGGCAGGGTAAGTAAATTATCTCAACACAGTATCTGTCTTCCTGTGGATTTCAGTGCTACTCTTACTTGAATCAATTTGTGATGATATGTTTGTACCTGCCACAGAAGCCAAATACACAATCTGATCTTATGCCAAGTCACTATTAACAGCTGCATTTTCAATTGATTCTAGGATATTCATTAACTGGGATCCAAAATTACATATAATTTACAGACATATCATTTTAAATCACTTGCCAGTGAGCTTACTAAGCTCACTTTATGACATTCAAATACATTATTCTTAAAAATTCACTGAGTAATCAGCTTGCAAATAATTACAGTGGAATAGCACTGGACATAATCAAGTAGATACTTAGAACAAGAATCACCAGACATGCCTATAGATCATTTTGCCATGTGATTTTGACATTCCCTTCAACTGTCTCCAGAAAACTGTTATGTACTGAACTGGTGGACTCCAAAGCTGTTCCACTAACCCAACTCCATTACAACAGAGCTCCTTGGACTTCTTGTTTCACAGGCAACCCCCTGCCTGACACCTTTTCTTCAATACCAGGCAGCTGATTCTTAAATTTACCCTTTAAGCAAGTGTCCTGTTGGTTGGAGGGGACACTAGTGGCAAGCAGCACGGCACGGTGTTGCAGAGTCTCCCTTGCTCTGGGGCTGGAAATGTCGGGCACTGCTTGGAGCCAAGTAGCAGCCATGGCAATGCAGAAACATCAGGATCAGGTCAACTGGCTTTTAGCACAGACAAAACTCAACGTGTCTCCATGCACAGTATTTTATTCATTTCATATGCTGATTTTATTTTTGAAGGCTATGTATTGTCTGGTTTATATCTAGTCTCTCTCTATGGTCAACAGGGATATTTTAGGTACCACAGAAAAAAAAAAATGCACAGCGATGCAGGCAATTTAAATCTCTAAGTTGGAACTTCAGGACCCTCACTGAAAACTGCACTGAAACCCAATACAGATGGGTTAAATAAATTACATTCTTTTATTGCAAGCTGTAAGGGAAAAACTGATACAAACATGTAAGACTTGGACTCTGAGTACAGCTTCCCATGTGAATCATAAACACACCTTATTGCCTTACATGAAACAAGGCTCCAATTTTTGAGTGTTGAAGCAATCGCTCTTACTGCTCTTCAGTCCTATGTTAAATTACATCAGTAAAGTAGACAGCAGCTGGTACTCTCAGAGCCTGCCGTATTTACTCTGTTGTGGTCTAGATTTATAAACTGCCCATGCACACACCTTAAAGTGCACCACACTGTACACACTGTACCACCCTACAGCTCTGACATCATCCCATTACTGTAACATGCAACAGTGGATAATTTCTTGAAGATGAGGAAAACACTGCTTTATCTGATGACTAAAGGGAAAGAGTGAGCTTATGTACACACTAAGTACAAAGAACAAGATAGCTCAGAACCAATTAAACATAGACAGTAAGTAATGAAATTTTTTTTCTTACTTGAGTAAAACCATAATTTACAGATGAACACCACAAAACTTCTTGATTCAACTTAATTTGTTTCCATATAGAACCTTTGAATATTGGAAATAAATTAAACTAACAAATAAATGTCTTAGTCACAAGGAACTTTTATGTTACGTGATTTTCCACTGCATTACAACTTAATACAAAACTATAAAAATAAGACACTATTTACAAAATATATTCATTCATTTGCAAAACTATTGGTTAATTCAAGTTTTAAGTTACATGATAAATTATACAGCTCAGTCACACTTGACAAACAGTTAGAAGATAAACCTACTCTGAATACAAAATGATATCCTCTCATGATCTGACTATGCCAATTCATAGTACTTCCCAGAATTTGGATCAAAGTAACAGTTCAGACATGGATCATACAACAGAGTCAAAACTTCCTCGTCTTCTTCAGCATTGAGGTCATCTTCACCTGTGTCAAGTGGGAAAAGTAAGAACAAATCACTCTTATTCACTTAGACAATAACATGGAAGTACATTTCTGTCAGATGTGGCAATGTCTCTTTAAAGTGTATAATCTTTTGACTTCTGAATTGTTACCTTCAAGATAACAGCAACTCACATTTTTATTATATTTCTGAAGACTTGTATTAAGTTGAGGTGAAATGATGTCAGTCAGAGTTTGCTTAATAACTGGACTTTACAAAGTCCAATGGAGCAGTTCACTAGAAGTACCTTTACTGATAGGGGATCAAAGTATCCCTAAGTGATATTTTTCTCAATGACCTTCTTAAACAATAAAGTTTTAGTACGAACAAAGACAGTCAGTGTGTCCTTAAGGCCTGTAAGAATGAAACAATTTGAATGTCTGCTAGCCAATATGTTACCTTAATGTCCAGTACAGATAAATCTGTATAAAAGAGCTTTCAGGATCAGAGAGGAAATAAGATTCTTTCAGACAATAAAAATTTTAAATGTAGGTTGCCTAAAGTTATTTAAAATGCAAGAATGTTTTCAGGTACCAGAAATGAATCCTTAGCCTAAAATACACTGATAAAGCCATACAGACTACTACAGATGCTTTATATATTGTGGCTCCTTTTCTAAACCTCTCTGTCTTTCATATAAGCTAAATCTAAGTTATATGACCTATAGCTTTTTGATTGGAAATAATTCACAGCTGAACATAATCTGTATCTTGAATTTCATCGTAAATGTTCATCTCGTTCTCAGACTGCTAATATAAACCAAATGCTTTGTATGCCCTAACACTTCATAATAAGTAATGGCCTGTTATGCTAACAGCAGCAGTTTCACAACGCTCAAAATCTATTTACAGCCTGGATCACAGAACGATATATAGGTTACATTATCTAGAGACCAGAAAGTAGGTTGGTGCATTTAATGCATACAGAAGAAGTGTGCACTTTATCGTTTGGGAAGAGATTTCACTTCTGTTTCCTCAGTAGCACTAACAAATGCCATCAGAAAGAAACTGTGTCTTACTGTAACCACCGGTAAAAAGGTAAAGTTAAATTGTTGCCTTTCTTGCTGTGGGTACTTCATCAGGCCTGCTAAGCTAAATGAGGGTAACTGAGACACTGTTTGGACAGCTCTGGGAAAAATTATGCAGCACAGAAAGAAGGCGTAGAACCAAACGTCTTTTTCTACACTTCAGATCATCACAAACAAGCAAATGGTATTTGTGCCTAATTCCCTCACACAGCCTTACATTTTCACCTGAAACCATGTTATTTCCACTGAATTCTTCCTCTCATTATTTTGCTTCTCCCTGCCTATAATTCTCTTCAAAATGATTCTCTTTTCTTCTCTAAGCTTAAATCTCATTCCCTCTCTACCTCGGAACCGTCCTCTCAATATACTCCCTGGTTTGATTTAGGAATAAGAAATTCTTTGGACTCGTCAGGGGTGTAGCTCTTTCCCTGTATGCCTTAAATTCATACCAAATCAGAATTAGATTGCATCCAGGACTAGCTGGATTTATACCTTTATAGCAATAATTCCCTGCATGTATTTTCATGCGAACAAGAAGAGAACTTAGTTTTCTAGATGTATCTTGTTTTTAAAGTTAGGCTTCTTTATTTTAGCATCTCACAATATCCCCAAATGCATTTTAAGGCATTTCTAGATGTTGCAACAGATTTCCAATGGCAGCACGGAGTATTCTGTTTTGAACAGATTAAAAAAACATATGAAAACCTCACTTCTGTTCTTCTACTTCCTAAAAAGAAGTACTAACTAAATTAAATGACATTCTTCTACAAGACTCAACTAATGTGTAACGTTGTGTTAGAAGGCATCTTTCTACTTTCGAATTGTATATTGTGTGCAACCTGACCATATGTAGGAATGAAGTGTCCATGGCCAAACTAATGGATAAACAAGTCACTTTCAAAGCAAATTTCCATAGCTGTTTATGCTGCCACTATTCACACTTTTGGGTTGAAGCCACACAGGATTGCATGCAAAAACCTCTTGGCAGTTTAATTTGAGTATCATGGTGAAAGCAAAATCAAAGCTTTTGTTCTTAAATCACTATAAATTTAAACAGTATTTTAGGCTAGAAAATAACTTGATTTTAAATGAAAACTGAAGTCTGTGACACACATTATAGAAGGATGAGTATTTTTCAGTTCTGAGCTGAAAGAAGACTGAAGATAGTTAGTACCTCTGGATACCTGTCATATTAAATCAAATGCTGCCCCACTGAAATCAGGGGAGCTATTGTTTTTATGGAGAAAGGTTTTTGCTCAACATGTCTAAACCTGGATAACAAAGCATGGAGGAGGCATGTAGCAGCTTTTCCTGAACTCTGAAATAAATGTACAAATAACTGTGTTGTTATTTGGATTACGTTAACACTGTTTGCATCGTCACCACAGTCTGGAGAACTAAAATAGTTTCCCTTTTCACGGAAATATATTTACACTGTATTCCACGTTTTAACGTTAGAAAATGGCTTGTAGCAAATCTCACTTTAAGATACACGGACCATATTTTGACCCTGATGTAAGCCAACTGTGCTGGGTCATCTGTCAGCAGAAGGGCTGCTGAACATTGAACTACAGTGCTCAAATCTATACTGTAACTGTGTACTGCAGGGTTACCAGATGACTATTGTCAACAGCTGTAGTCCAAGAAAGCAGACTGTTCAGTGCTGTGGTTCCTAGAGCACTATTTTAAGACATGCAACAGATACAATAAAGTAAGTTCCAGAGAATTTATGACTGTGCCTTTGTCACTTACTGTGGAAACTTTCTTGTATGACTTGTTATGTCAAGATAAATGAAATCACCTATAAATCAGAAATATCAATGCCCAATAAGGGAAAATTCTATGGAAATTTATCATATTTATGAGTCTAAATTTTCCTCTTGATTGTCTTGTGAAACCTGTTGAACAGAAGACTACTTCGCATTACATCTCCCTATTTAACTATGTACTATGGATAGTGCAAACTAACTACAGAGTAAAATGCTTTCTTAGAAATTAATCACCTTTTTGCCCTAAAGTTATGCCCCAACTTAAAGACTTTTTCTAAATATAAGAATTAAAGAATTTTTATAAATATACTAATATTATCTGTTTTTCTTTAAGGATACTTTTAGATAAATTAGTATCTTGAATACCTTATGACTCACTGCAGATTTTCAGTACTGATAATATGCTTTTGTTATCCTGTGATACCTGGAATACTGGAAAACTGCACATACACAAAAAATAATTTTGTGACACTTAAGTCACTTTCCAACATGAGAAATAACTAATTTTCTAATGTGATATCTAAAAAAAAAAAAAAGGTGAGTAGGGCAGCAGAATTTTCTGGAATGAATTTGAACATGCAGTTTGGTGAGCAGATCTGGTACTTAATTGTAATAAAACAGTTCTTTCATCACACAAATAACTAACCTCAAGTAAAGTGATTAAGAAGAAAAAAAAGCTTTTTCAGAAGTGCAAGAGATATATCAGGGGACAAGACCTATTTAGCACCTCTTTCAAAACTGATACTCCAAACCATCTAGTTATCATTGTCCATCAAAATTCTTTTAAAAACCAAGATATCTAGGAAAACACACAGATTCTAATGGTTAATGAGTACAATCTAATCTGATAGGCATGTATTACATGGCACTGCATTTTCACACACCACCGTATTACGTCCAAAGATCTGCGTTTCACACAAGTGTAGCTTTTTAAAGATAATAATTCAATTTTTAAAATTCACAGAAATTCTAGCTTTACTGCAGAAATGCTTGGATTTCATAACGCTAACATAAAAAAATTCTGAGAGACCTATCACAAATTTATATCCAACGTGCCTTTAACTCAAGGATTATTTTCCAATTCTCTTTGCCTTACTTAGGACGCTTAACAAAACGTATTATTTGATTCTTCAAAGCAAGGTCCTTGCCTGACAGCAAAATTCTGTTTTGCTGTCATAAACAATTACAAATATACATCTGTGAAAACATTCCCAATTTGAGGGGCATAATCTATTTTAGACAGTAAATCACTGCGACATCTTCATCCCTCGGGCAGCCAAAATACACAGGTCAGATTTATGAGATTTCACACTGAATTCCCCAGACTTGAAGAAAAACGTTGATATCTACCCTGTTTCCTAAGACAACCGATAAGAAAAAAGGGCGTTTGAAGAAAAGAGGGTATTTGTTTTATTCTATTGTTGTTGACTTTCCAGTTTTAGCTGAGTTCTTTGCCATTCCCTAAGCAAACACCATTAATAAACAAAAACCTGTAGCGCTTTTGGTGGTGACAACAGTCTTTACTCAGGATATCATGCTGAGATTTCATTTAAGGCTAAATCTGAAATTTTTCTTCATAAGAGAGTTATCACTCATGTAAGTGTAATTGTGCTTCTGAAGAAGAATGTTTAGTCTCTGCATTCTTTCTTTCTTTCATAGGTCTGCCATCCCCACTGGCATAAATTCCTTATTTTAAACAAATAAGATGCATTTTTTATGAGTTAATCTGTATCAACCCAGAACATTACGAAACCACAACTGCATAGATTATTCTTCTATCGGAGGCAAACAATACTGCATGGAAAACTCTGCTAGCTTGGACTGAGAATAATAAACAAGGGAACTTGGAACCAAAATGTAGCACTATAGAAAACTACTATAGAAAAGGCAGCACCGGCACCACACAAACAGCATGTAAAAATGTCTTTCTACCCAGGTCCTTTTCATTGTCTTCATAAATTCCTACCTGGAATACTCTGATTTGCTGAAGATTTAGTGTGCTCTTCCAGTTGTTGGCTTCCAGGCATGATGGGGGGACTGAACACATTCAACCAGTCCCTGAAAAATACAAAACAAAATATTATTCATAAAAGCACAGTTTGTGTTCCTATTTGTTCTAATTCTTTTGATTATTAAAAAAAACCCAAACTTCAAAAGAAATTGCAGGTTGAGGAATGTGATGAAACAAAATCGAGCTGGATTTTATTATTATAAAAATAAACTTTACAGTTAATACGATTCTTAAATGTTAAGGCTTGCTTCCTTCCTTAGCCTTTTCACCTGTTCTGTTCACACTAAAAATCTGTGGTTTAAGTTAGGTTTGCTTTGCAGATTTCAGCTGGTATTGCTCTCTCAGCAAAAGGTGTACATGAGGCATGATCCATAATCCACAGAGCTATACTTTGAAAACCTACGGGACTCATAAGAGTCTTTTTTCTGAGGAATAAAGATGGGATGAACAACCCGTGTTTGATGAGAGACTGTGGTGGTCAATTTGATTAAAAATCCTTACCCTCTCTAAGGAAAAAGGCTTAAAGACAATCACAAGAGATGTGTTTGTTTACTACTGACTTGGCACTGCTTGGAGCCGCCTGTAATGGTGTGATCTTTCACAGTCTGGCTGGTTGGTGAGTTAGAGCTGAGCTTAAACATGAGATGGATGCCGCCAACAGTGTGATACCAACTCAGTGCTCATTAACTGTGGGACAGCTGGTTTGTCTTAAATAATTTAATCTTTCCAGTTTAATTTACCTTTACAATTTTTCAATAAAGGGATGGAATTAGTGATCAGAGCTAAGAGTAAAATACTAGCAGTTTTCTAGTGTTTTTAAGAAGGAAACATTAGATTGAGTCAGGATGTTATTGTCGGTAATACTGTTGATATTGGAGAAAAGCTTTGTTAGGTAAATACACTATAAACAATTGTTTATAATAATTTTTTATTATTGTAAAATGTTATGTTATGAAGAAAAAATTGTTATTGAGCATAACATGATTTAGCTACTGGCAAGACTATACAGAGGACTCTTCTCATCACAGCTGTCACATATCTATTTTCCTTCTGCAAAGGAAAAAATTGTGATGGCATCTTTATCCTAGAGGAGGGAGTATGGACCTTCTTCACCCCTTCAATTTAATAGACAATTTATGTCTCTCCTGAACACTACTTTGGGATAGCTTTTAAAAATGATTTTCACATTATCATACATTCATGCAAAGTTCAATGTTCATTTCACATACACCACTTTATGATACACTGTCTTTGATTGTTAAAGCTCAAAGAAAGAAAAACAGAACAGTTGTTTTTATTGTTATTGTTACTGCTTTTTATTGCAAACTGAACTGCAGACTTTTTCAGTGAAAAAGTCACTCATATTGTACTATCAATCAGAGCCCTGGAAGGACACATCTAAGTCACAAAGTTAAGACATTCCTTGTGCAGATGACCATGTCTTGTAATTCTTTTCATATATGAAACTAATCTCTGTACACTGTGTATAGCTGATGTTTCCTTAAGTTCCCATCTGTCCTCTTCAATGGTAAAAAGCTATAACACATTAAAGCTTCCATATAACCATTAACTAGAACAAATAATTGCAAGTTAACACTTGAACACAGGATTTGAGGGACCTCAGTAAATCATCTCATTTTGACAGAACTAGATCTGTCCTTTTTGACCAACCTATTTCACTTGCAAGGGTAATGGAAGGGAAAAGGGGTCTTTAAATTCCCTTATGTTTGCTTCATGCTGATAGGAACAGTGCAGCTCTACCAAATAAATGAAACTTGGTTTCGGGTTGATCCAATTTATGTCTGGCCATGGCTGTTCCAACAGCTGGCACAAAAACATTATTCATGCGAACTTGTGCTAGAGGCCAGGGAGATTAGGCAGAGCTGTAGAGGTAACTTCAACATCCATGGCTTCCTCTAGAAGGGATGAATTTTTCCAGAGCTTGACAGATTTCTTTACATGGCCAGACTGTAATTGTCTCAACTCGATTGTCCAACACCAAGTAAATAGGTAATGTACTTCTACCTTCTGAAAAGCCTTGATGATCTCATGTAAGATTTGCTTCTGACAGAGAAACCTGGCAAGGCTCAGTCATGTGTTATAATTGCTAAAATATGACAATTGCCTTTTTTCTTTTTTTTTGGTTAGTTTTTCTGCTACTTTTGGACTTGTTATTGATTACACATCATCTCTTGTTGGCATGTACGCATAATCCGGGGTGAATCAGGGGGCAACCACCTCTCTGTTTGCAGTCAAAAAGGAAAAAACTAATTTTCTGCCTCAGGAAACAGAACTGCTGGTGTAGAAATCCAGCAAGTAGTATAGCAGATTTAAAGGAAGAGATATTGAATTTTCCATCATTTCAACATGTAAAAAACATACTTCAAATTTTTTTTACACCATCATATTATTTTCACATATATGGCCAACTTCAGAACCAATCCTTCTGCTCTTCTGCTGTTCAGCTAATGCCAGTGAGAACTGGTACAACTAATCCACACAGCAATATGCTTGCCTAGACATCTCATTATTAGCTCTCTCTGTTGTTGCTCACCACATCTACATTCCCTCAATACAGCCAAAAACTCTTTGTTTACACCAAAGCTTCAAAAGTTTTTGGGAATAACACTGAAATGCATGCTATGATATCCAGTGGCATGGTAGAATATATTTTCCATTTCTGCCACTTGCACGTGTGATTTGTGCTGCCTCAGAATCTGCCAACATAAGCCTAAGACTAGAATCTGACCAGGCTCGTAGGATGTGGTCAGAGAGCACGAAGCATTATCACTTACCCGATTCTCTACAACTGCATGGAAACACAATGTCATGAAATACAATCTCTTGGAGAAACTGCGGCAATTTTAGAGAAGGTAAGGAAGAACTATTAGTGATAATCTACATCTCTGCTTCCCAAGCTACCCTTTCTTCCAAATTCACTGCAGGTTTTTAAAAAGACAGTGAGGTTCGAGATCCAGAGAACAACTAGAATATTTCAGCAATCTGAAGCAAAAGTGGTGCAAGGACAGAGGAAAGACAGTACTTGCTTCTAAAGAGAATTATCGCTGTCAGGCCAATAAATGTAGTTAGAAAAGGAAAGAAGCTTTAGCGTATAAATGCAGTTCTACAGGTCTGGCATAAAACAAGAGTTTAAAGATACGTGTTTTTCATACAAAATATGTAGCAGAGAATTTCTAAAGAAAATAATTAATACCTGGAAAGCAAAGAGGATGTTAGTAAGAAGGAAAGAAAGATAATAAGGCAATTACCTCCAATGGAAAAGAAAGAGACAATTCATTTAGAGAACATCGAGGGAGCAAGGTAATCATGTGTCATTAAACCAGTATTTCTGTTAAATTAATAGTTCTTAATACTCGGGAAATTTATAAATTTTATTTTGAAGTCTCATCTCTGGAAGGTCTTCCTGAGAGATAAAGTCTGAGAAATCAGAGATGAGATGATTTGTGAGTAGCTGGATGATTTTGTCTTTGATTCTTTCCTTCATTTATTGGAGTCAGTTCTCATGTAGAGTTGTTCAGTTTCATCTTTATATTTATTTTGATGCATCTGGTTCAGCAGATGAATTACTATTTTCTCTAGGAGGGCCAAGTGTAGGATCTAGGGATTTTGATGGTTTTAAAAGGGAGGCAAAGGAGTTTTTATTTATGATAGAGGCAACAGAGATGTGTTGGCAAGTTTAGTATTTCCTATGAAGACATTCTAGATTCAGTTAATGTTTTTTTCTCTCAATGTCCAAGAAAAACTAATAGTTTTGCTGTTCAAATCCCTCCCACCAAGACAAGTAATCAAAACACTACAGAATTAGGGATTCATTGTTGACTTAATATTACTTTTAAGGATGAAATGTTTTACACAATATATATTAAAAACTGGTATATTACTCCCATAAATTAGTTAGCAATGTCTAAATCAACTTTTCCTAAAATATTGAAAAAAAATCTCATGTGTGCTGAAATTGCCTTGGCCAAAGTGCAGTAGAGAGTAAATATTGGCAGTTTGGCAGTCAAGACAGACTTTTCCACAATGAAATCTGCAGTTGCTTTTAGGAAGCAACTAAAGCGTGTGTGTGTGAGACAGAGTGTATGAGTTAATTAAAAAAAAAAAAAAAATCTGAAAAATTTTTAGACCTTGCCTAAACGTAAAGCCCACCACGGAGACAACTGGCAATACTCTGAGAAATGCAGACTGTGGCCTGTGGTCCCATTTATTGTGGTTTTATTTTGACTGAATAAAGAATATTTTTGGGGGGAACTTCTTTAAGAAGCTAGTTTATCCCCTTAAAACAGAAAAGCTAATCACACATTCTGACTAATTAAAGACACTCTATTTATGCTATTAATGCCTGCAGCTGTAATCAATACAGTCAACATGCAATAAACTACCTAGAGCTTTCCTGATAACAATGTGGAGGGCTAAGTACTGTCTTTTGACGCTGTGAGTTGCATTGTATAAAGGCTCAGAATAGCTTCCACACACATTCAAAGTATCATGCACATTTAATGCTTGCACTGAAACTTGTCATTATTCTGAAAGCTATTCTCCATACCAAAATATAATAAAAAATGTTATATAATCTTGTTATATTAAGGTATTTTCTTAAAAAAATACTTTCAGAAAGTAATTGACGTATATTGAAATACCACATGATAGCTGAACTGTCATGGAAAGCAAAAGAATGTTTTGGACTTATGAACATTGTTTTCAGTGTTATGACAGTATGGTCCATTTTGCAGAAAATGGCATCCTTCAATAAAATCTGTTGAGAAAATTAGTGATGCTTTATTAAGTAGCACTTATCAATGACAATGTATCAAAATTATAACATCAACAGCAATCCAAAGAATCAGAGGGTTTTGATTTAAATCTTAATGAACGCCTTTGATACTTTGATTTTTTACAGATATTTTTGCTTTTTAGTCTATTCTACTGGCTGGACTGAAAAAACGGCAAATCACTTAGTATAAAGTTTTTAACATTGCTGTGAATTGAGACAGCATACTTTATTGCATTTCTTTTGGATCAGATTTAATTTCTATTATTTAAATCAATGGGATAATTTAATCCACATGGTTAACAAAATAAAAATGGTTTTGTCCAACAATCTACACAGGAATTAAAAGGAATATTCAAATTGTTCAGTCAGCCTGGCAGTATACTTAAAAAATGCAAGGCAAGGCCTACACTATATTAAATTGGTGAATGAAAAAACAACAGCAGTTTTGTATCATTAAGAACACATCAAATTGACAGATTATTACGCATCTGAAGAGTACAATCAAAAGAACACAAAAGATGATATTTAACTGCATAAACTACTTAGTAAATCTTTATGAATATGAGAGGAGAACTGGCTGCCTGAGTGATAATAAGAGGAGCACATTTGCTGAATTATTTTTTACAGTGGATAATTTGACTAACTCTGTGGAGGGCCAGAGAATGCCAATATATGGATCAAGAGTATAAAATATTTTAAGGAAGAAAGGACCAATTCTTGACATCTTATGCAACTATCAACTAAAATCTTAGCACATACTTCTGTTGTATTAGTAATATCTAATACCACATGAAGCAAACTCTGCTGCAAATACTCAAAGTGAATAAGTAATACCTTACCATGATCCACTGAATGCAAAGTGCCAGCTTAGATCAAAAGTAGGTTCAGTATAGCCTAAATATTCAATTCAGCTCAGATGAAGACCTATTTTTCTCACTTGTTCAGATTTTTAATTATATTTATTTAAGAAAGGTTGTTAGAGACTAACTCAGTTCCTAGATAAATCAATAAAAAGTCACCTAGTTTTGTAACACCCCTCAACTGTTCCCTGTTACATCTTTCTTGGAGCATGCATTACTTACCAGGCTCCTTTAGATTAGCAGATCTGTATTTTCAATTATTTACATATCTGCTGAACTTCATGTATATGTGTAACTTCATTAACTTAAATCAGATTACCTATACACATCTATTTGGGTTCTGCTTTGTAATATATTAATGATGTACACGTAATGGGAGGGTTTTTTTAATAGAAGTATTTCCATAGAAATAAACCCTTCAATAGTAGTTTCAGTAGTGAAGCAAGGACTTATGAAGGCTATTAACAATAAGATGTGTTTGTGTTATGTACAAAATGCAATCATAATTGAAAAAATGTTGAAATCAAACTTCAGGTCCTGCCACTATATATGTCTATAATAATTGTGAAGTCATCTTAGCCTTAAGTTGTCTATTATTGTATCTAAAATGCTTCAAACAATTTCAAATTTTGAACATTCTTAAAGTTCTTACAGAAATATGCCATAAACCAAGCAACATAAAAAATTAATTTATACATCAATAACTGTTCAGTGCTACTCAGCTCCAGGTGGGAAAAACAGTATCTTCATGATGGAAAAATGAGTGAGTACATAGATAAGTATATAAGATATACTACCAAAAGCATATAGAGTATACTTACAGATACAAATAAAGGATTTTTGAATGCACATTTTAATAAAAATCTTGAAAAATAACATAAATATACATGTCCATATGACTTTGCATGAATTGAAAGCTTTATTTTAAAAAGAAATATCCTAAGTATTTAAGGGCAATCTGGCAATATGTTGATGATTAAAAAAATGCAAGCCATGAGCTACATTGCATTATTCTCCTGGAGTGTTATTGTAGTTTCAAAATATCATTAAATCAGCACAAACCAACACTTATCATTTCCTGCACATTTTTCACAGTGAGCTGCATTCTGACTATGAGTAATCTGTTAATCTGTTCTTTGCCTCACAATCCGTCAAAGTGACAGATTCATTCCATCCCTAATACATAATATCTTCATTTACTGTATGCCTTACTGGAATTTTCCTTTTTTTTTGCTAGCACTAAAATTCAGAAAATCACGAGCGTATTTACAGAATGCCTTTTTCCTTCCTCCAAACCACTTCAGCAAGTCCAGCCTGCCGAATACCATACTTCTAATGGAGGCAGAGAGACCTCCTTAAAAACTAAATTATTTAATTTTCAATGAATTAGTAACTAAAAAAGAGATCATAAAAGTACAAGTGCAAATGTGCATGGAAGACTTAAATCTGCTTCTCTTAAAAGTCTTAAATCTGTAAATGAACTGGCTTATGGGTGTTAGATTGGATTCAAGGATAAAAAAGGAAATGTGAATTCTACTTACTAAAGAAGAAATTTAGATAGTGTAAGGTGCTATTACAAGTGTGTATGGTATAATCACGCTGACTGGTATTAGCTGAAAGTTTGACCTGTTAATGTTATCCCGTTCTTCTTTCATTATCAAAGTTCAAGTGATAAATTTGTGCAGGTTATTAAAAACAGTCATCTACATCAGTCTAAAAATATGAATGACCTGAATTTGGAGGTTTAACAGCTTAGTAATTAATATATTGTGCTATTTGGTCAATGTTTTTCAGTTAAATACATGCAACTTCTATCATAGCTTCTGTTAAATAACAGTAACACTGGAATTTACTTAAAGATTAAAGCTCTAGTTCATCACCTTGTTGGCTTGCTGGCTAGATTACAGTCTCAATATTCACTAGCAATATAAATGACACTAGTAGAGAAACCCAGTGTTTTATCATCTAGTTTAAGTAAATTACTAGCCCTTTCTTCTTCGCTAGTTTTGAATTGTTTATCAGAAGATCAGCTGCACACATTGGAAGTAATGAATTTGCAAAGGTGTGTCAAAATTCCTTCATATTAATCTAATCTTAAGCAAGTAGATTCTAATAACTACATCAGATAGTCACTGATCAGTAAATCAAATGGATTTCCACATTTAATGAAGTGTCCGTCCGTTAGGTAGCGTGCTTCCTTTTTTACATATTTTTAACAATTAAATAAACCATTTGTTTTAAAAATTATATTTTAGTATTCCACCAGTTCAGGAAACACCTGAATCTAGTACCTAAGGAGTCTTGTTGCAATTAAAGTAATTCCTTTTCTCCACAGCCAGCCACCACCAGCATCTTCCTGTTCTGTGCATCCTGGATGTAGAATGCATCACATTTAACTTTTAAAACAGATGACATGGAGCCAGAGGGCTTTTAAAAATCAATGGAGAGACATGACTCAACAGAGCACTAACTTTAACGTTATCAAACTTGTTAAAGGTGATGTTGTTGCATGTTCCTAGTCTGTGAAAACTACCTTTCTTTTTCAGAAAAGTGAAAAAAACCTCACCTGTATGTGTCCTGGTTTGCAAGAAAACTCTGACCTTTTAGTACATTAATGCAATGAATGGTGCAGCATGAAGCTGGAAACCTAATCATCACCACAAAGTGAGAAGTATGCTACCTCAGTTTAATTCTTAAAAACCATCAAGTTTTGTCAATAACAAATGTAAAATAACATAAAGGAATCAAACCCAACACTCTTGCACAAGTGATACTGGAATAGCAGGGAAGGCAGGCGTGAGCATTCGTGCCCTGGGAAACCCAGAGAGTTTTGCTCTGTAAGGAAATGTTGTATGCATATAGGACGTCAGTCAAGGAGCCTGATTTATCTGTACTTAAAATAAGCTTTCAGTTCAGAAGGGGGATGGAGGAATAAATATATATTTCCATAGCTGGGGAGCTGGTAGCAAGCTTTTTCTCTCCAGAAAAGGGAACAGTACAACTGATAGAAACCTATTTGGAAGCTTGCCTGCCCTGTGAACTACCCTAAAATCCCAAGGCTCTAAGAGTTGTCCGAAGTTGGACTCAGACCTGAGATGCCTGTTTGTGGCTGGATCAAAGCGTCTTTGTCATCCGCAAACACTGGAGATGCCCTGGAAGAAGACACACTGGCAAAGGGCCACAGCAACAGTTCAACCGAGTACTGGAAGAAAGATGGCAGCTCTGCCAACAGGGAATCCCTGACTTGTCACAAGATAACACCGATCTCTTCCTTTCAATCTAAGAGATCTTAGAGGCATGTAAAATCTTTTACTGCCTATTCTCCATCTCTACGTATAACCACGGTCAGACAGCTCTGTTTGAATGGCCCAGAAATATCCAGAAAAAGGATGGAACCAAGAAAAAATATTCTCAGTAAGTCCTGAAGCTACAAAAAAAGAGATAAACTACCTTATATTAACATAGATGCAACAGCATGTTTGGAAGCATTTGCTATGTTTTATATTCAAACCCTTAGTGTATATGCTGACACTTTTTCATGTTCTCAGATTCCCATACAAGGGAAAGCCATTTTTGGATTATTTTAACAAGCTTTTACATGTTAGCCACTTGGTCCTCGACAACCTTTCCGCAGCTAAGCTTTTTACCATCATGATTAAAAATTTTAACCTTTTCAATTAGATGTTTCCTGTGCCATTTGCTTCTTTTGTCATGTTCTTTTTCACGCATATTATAGCCTGCCAAATGCAGCAGAACTTTGCTAATTCAGATTAACGACTGGGAGACCTATTGCAAATTACTCTGTTTTGTGGATGTGTAAAGTAACTGAACAAGTACAATGAAAAACCAAAGTACATTTTGTGATACATTGTTCTTGTTCACTTATTTTGACAACTGTTGTGTAATTTTATAATACTTCATAATGTAATATTGTCTGTTTTGCAGAAGTAATGGAGTTGTATGACTTTGAACTTGTAATGAATCATAAAAATAAATATGCTTCTTTGTTTGCAAAACTCAATCTTTAAAATTGCTTCTTAACTTTAAGTTATTCTGCTATTTAAGCCTTTGATTGGAAATATGTGAGACAAGGACCTTTTATGTCTGAATTTCACAGCATGCATGCTGGAGAAGTTCTAGTGTAGTGCAAATAAATGTTATAACTACAATGCTTCTTTTACTGCACCATTTTGTAGGTGAGTTTAATCTTACTGAATCTCTCAACAGTACAATAACACACGCATCAGCTATTGGAATGTTCAGTTTTCATCTGGGACGGATGAGAGCACTGGAATGGTAGTCTCAAATCTGAACATACTTTTAATACTTGAGAATTTGCAGTGGATGTGCTTTTGTTCTGGAATCATAGATATATTATGCAGATTTCAGATGCTGTGATAATGGCAACATTTATGGCAACAATAGGTTCTAAAAAAAGACTTCTGTAGCAGAAACTTTTAAAGAAAGTGAAAGAAATAATTTACTTCCTAAAATCAACAGAGAGTGGTCAGAGTTATGCATAGAAAGAGGTGTTTATTACATTTAACTAATTTACCAGAATTTTACCAATAATCAGGTTTGAAAAGAAGTCAAAATGCATTTAGTTAAAGAAACATGTTTATCCATTCAATGATTGTCTGAACTATTATGCAGGCATATCATTACAAAAATAAGAAAACCACATTGTTAGATAAAGTAGTAATTAAGGATATGGGTTCTGCTTTTTTTATCTTAAGGTAAAACCTGCAACTTCTTCTGGAAAGTTTATAGTTACTGTCCTCCGCAAACATGTTAATCTGCAAGTCATCATTTGTGACAATAACTCTCAACTCCATAACATTTATCATAATTGGAGAGACAGCTTTACCAAAAAAGGCAAGAAAACATTAGGTCTTTTGGGGTTGTTTTGATTTTTTTTTGGATTGTAGAGGAGAGAAGAATGATGACATCCCGATCAGTCTAATGTAACATGTAGGTGACAATGACAACACAGCTTGCTTTAGTCAGCCTGTACCAAGGCCATGTAAAGTGAGGTCAATGACTAGTAACCTTTTGTCAAAGACTGCAGGCCCTTATGAGCCAGTTATAGATACAAGGAACTTCATATCACATCCCCAACTGGCAAAGCTACAAAGGACTTAAACCATAGTACAGTGGTGACACTTTTTATAGATGAAACATAGATCTAGACAAAATGCTAGCCTGAATTGCATCATATTGCCATTTAGCAATTTTAGTAAACACTTCATAATATCATTGGTTTTCCTTAAAATTTTAGGGATCTCCTATGCTCCTTAGTTTTAAGGGGTTTCTTTTTTATTCACAGCAAACCCACTGACAGAATCCAATTTGAACACAAAAAATCCCATTGAAGAAGCAACTGCCTTGCACGTACAGAGCAGATAAATCTAGCTTATTTTACAAGTTAGCTACTGGACTGTCTCGGGGTGGTCCTGAATCCTACCGCTTCAGAGCAATTGTAACATGCCACTCTGGCAAGCCTGAGCTTCCAGCAGTGCAGAGGAGATGGAGGTGGAGCCAACAAGGGAGTACAGTTCTGTTTAGTCCTGGTAATCCTGTGCAGGTAACCCTGACCAAGCCCACAGCAGAGGCACAGACAATGCTTCAGAAGATAATTTTCATTGACTGATATACTAATTAACTTCTGCAGGTTCCAACCACCCTTGGAAAAGCTATTAGCCCCACATGTACAAAGTAGTTTGGGGAGGCTGTTGATTTTAGAGCTGTTAACATACCAAATGCAACAGCCATTAATAGGGACAACAAATTAAACTTCAGTTTAACAATTATTTTCATTTGTGAATGAAATGCAGCTTGATCACTCGTTCTTTGGTTTGAGGCCACTGATCAATAGACTTTCTCATAAAATGACGCCTGTGTTTTATGTGCTAATGTTATATTCTTGGCTATAGTCCAAATCAGGCAGACATTTACCATCATCAAATCTCTGTGCCCACAATGTACTATGTGAATACTTTTTTTTTTTTTTTAACAAATGCCTGAGCAAAACCTAACTGAAAATTTGGCTGGGTACATTTTGTATGAAATTACTTCAGTACAATATACTTCTTGTGAGAGGATACCCAATGAAATGCTGAAATATTTGTGTCCTACTTTAGTGCAGTTTCTGGGGAACAGCTGTTTGAACTTCAGAGGAACAAATTTTATTTGGTAGCTTGGGAAGAGTTGAGTAGGATGCCAACAGAGGATCTGGTGAGGCAATGCTTATAAAGATAGGTTTCAACTTATAAAAAAACCCTCTCTCAAAGATAGAAAACTCGGCTTTTATCACGAGATAAATTTTCTGGAGAGCATCTGTAGAAGTTCAGAAAATCTTCATAAAATTAGGCTCAAGTGACCTTTTTCAGAGAGCAGCTCTACGTTTTGCAGTTCAGTATGGCTGAAATTCCTCTAGAATATTTTATTTTAGCATTTCCTTTATTGAAACTTCCAAACCTTCTACAACAGACAAATATTTTGGAGGACAAATGCTTACTAAGTAGTTGCAGGGTACATAGCAATTTCCAGTCCCTGCACTGGCAGAAGAAGTAACATAGATAGTTACAGCTTCCTATTTGGAGAGAAGAGGGCAATTCTGAAGTTCAGCAGGGACCATACAGTGCATCAGTCAGTGGGAAGTGCATAGCTAAGGCTTGAAAGACTGCACATCACCTTGCTCATCTGGCTCTGTAGCCTCTGCAGTCAGCCTGTCTCCTTTCATTAACTGGTTCTGTGCCTTGCAAAGCAGCATGATGTGCAGGTGATTTGTATTGCAGCAGCAATGTTCTTGGCAGACTTATGACCTTTACCCAGTGGAACCAATGGAAAATGTGTCTAGCTAGGTCTTTTTATTGACTGTATTTCCATTATCTTCACAGGTGCTTTCTTTCCTGGCTTGTTCTTTTATCTTATTACGGACAGAAGCTACATTTACTGGACAATAGCTGCCGCATTGCTCTCTTCTCATTTCCCAGAAAATACCCCTTCTACACTTCTTAAAGTTACTTGAGACCTGCCGAATTCTTTATCACTCTTTACAACAAACTGTTTGTTGCTTCAGTAAGTGCATCACGTAACTGTCTTCATGCCATGGCATTTATAGCCACTCATCTACATACAATACATCAAGTTTTCAAATATTCTGTGTGTTCCCTTACATAGCTACAGTGGGCTTACAAAGATTTAGACATTTTCCAGTTGCTCATACGTTTCTTGTTAAAATTGGCTTTAAAAACAGTTTAGGAACTAAGTTATAGAATTACCATTAATTTTATCTCCCTCTCATTTAGGTACACACCCTCTGTGAAAAACATTACAGAGTTTTCCATTATAAATGAAAGGTAATGACGTGAATAATGGTATTCCAGTCACACCATCTCCAGTTTTTATATCATGATGCAAACTGACCTCATAATTTTGTCATCTTCTGTATTTACAGCCCAATAATGCTTTTCTGGCAGTTCACAAGGGCTACTGAATTTATGAGGCACTGGCAAGTCAGGTATTTTACGAATACTTTGCCTGCATTTCTCAAAAATTATTTCTAGAGAAATTTAAGTCTACTGTGTGTACTGGATTAAAATAGCTAAGAACTAAGTCATAATTTATACTATTTTGTTTTAAATTTTATTATAAGGAATACAAGTTTTCATTGTTGATCATATTAACTTGATATGATGAAACACTATTGTTACAGATAATGGTGTTTATTCTGTTTTTCAGTATATAAAATGTACCGAGTACCAAATTGCTTTAGCACATGCATAAAAATAACTTAATAAAACCTGACTCAACCAATGTATGGGCAAAAGAAGACAAACAATGCAGCTTGCACTAAAATATAGGCAATTCTAATGTCATCAGAATTACAAAATAAAAGAGTCCTCAAAAAAGTGTCAGTCACAAGGTACCTGGGATCTTACTCTGCGGACTATAGTCAAGTGTCTCTGTCCACTTCAGCCACTGTAACAATTCATAAGGATAGAGATAGTTCCTTTGATAATGAGCACCCAAGGCAGAGAGGTTTTCTAGACCAACATGGGCACTTTGAATTACATGTGAAAGGGAACAGGAATCCAGGATTATACTTGTAACTCCAGTAATATATTGTGTGCACTAGGAAACATATGGCTGCATGTTGCAGTAACTGATGCATCTGGGTCAACTTGCACAGCAAGTTTCACAGTGTTCACTTCACAAAATCTAGCGAGAAGATAATAAAAATGTGGATGGCAAGTGAGACAAGTGACTGAAAACATCTGTGTGATGAGAAATGCATATTATCCTGCACAACTGACTGGCAGTACGCTATCACAAAACACTTCAGACTGTTATTAAAAGATAAAGAAGTATCTGAAATGTCCTCTCCTCCTATCCCTCCCAACACACATACAGTGTCCAGTTAAAATTTGGACAAGCAAAATCCACATTAATCACACTAAGTGAAAGTGAAACAGGATTACTTTTTAAAATGAGTACATCTCTTGTTCAGGCTGTTAAAAAATAGACAAAGAGATGTTGGGGTTTCACAGGTACAAGGCCGTTCTGAAACGGGGCAATTAATTTTGACTGCCTAATTTGATTATTTCTCCCTAGCCACCCGCTCCCCTTGTTTTCAAATCCCCATCTCACCTTATATTAAAGTCACAGGGATTTTTTTGCTGATTCCAAACAAAACAGATCAAGTAAAAACTTGACAGCCAAAATATGTAGTAGATAGGATCCCTTTGAACTATCCCACAGTGTTGTAACACCTCTCCTGACTGGGCTATCTATTAAAAAAACCTGTCTAAATAAGTAACATTAAAACCTTTTGTAACAAATGGATTCCCTGACACCTACAGTCATATACAGAATTCTAGTTCTAAGCCTTCAAAGCAGAGAGGGAGAGAGGGAGAAGGAAATAAGTGAGAGTGTACGTATGTCAGATGAGGAAGATTTGCTGAATCACGCATCAAAGCAGGTGTAGGAGCAAGACCTATGTCAGTTACTTTAAATACAGTGGTACATCCAAAACATGCAGAATTCAGTTCTGTATTCCAGGACAACGCCGACATACTGCAGACAATGACTAAAACGAGCAATAGTAAAGCCCTCTGAGAGGAGGTTGCAATTGAAAAGAGATTTAAGATTAAATGAAAGCATGTCATATTTAATATTCAGAACACTCTTAACTGAACCCTTACTGCCTGGGCTGTAAGTGGAATCTTACCGTGGGTTGGAATGAGAAAGTGGGCTCATTTCTTTCTGATAGTGATGCTCCTGACTGATGGGCTACAGAAAACAAAAAATAATAGTGAGAAAATAACTTTGCAAATAGTCTTGCAGAATGTTTAAAAATATGTAAGAGATCTTTTATGAGAATACACATTCGCAGCTTCTGATATTAGAATTTTACAGGTTTTTTTTCTTATCTGTGAAATTTAAAAGGAATATTCAGATCCTAACTGTGCAAAAGTACAACTTAACAGATAATTCTTGTCTGGGTGGAAATACATATGCATTGAGGAGTCAACCACATGGTCATTTCTCTACTGCCTGTGTGAGTGTTGGGACAGAGTCAGGAAACAGAGAGGGAAGGGTGGCAAAGTCTTGCCTGATAGAAAAGTCTGGACTGCACGTGTATAGGAAGCATGGTGCAGGAACTCTTAGTTGGATGTGTGCAGAACCAACCATTCTTAAAAGTGGACAACACTGAGCCAGAGCTAATTGGGCTGGCAGGCACGGCTCCTCTCTCCTCAGAAGCACCATTAACAGCGATCTTAGCAGTCCCAAATAAAGTTTGCTGAAGCACATACGCTTCCCTGTGGCACTGCCAATTTGAAACCTGGATTAAGCTGTTCATGAATAGCTACCAGTGGAGTGTATGAATATTCATATAAAATATGATTATTTTCCACACTCTTCAAATCTTACCTACCCATTGTAAGAATATGCCCCAAAGGTTTTAAACTACATTTGGTTTACGGCATTAAAAACAGATCAATATTCATAAACTGCTATAAAAATTCAGGAATTCTAAAATTCAAAATACATTTTCTCTTGGTGTATATGTAGTGCTTCCAGAAGAGACAACACCGCCCTCCCCCCGCCATTATCACACACCTCAAAAGCAGTTCTAAACAAATCACTGAAGCAAATGCAAAAGAAGTGAAAATACAAGCATACCTTAACAATACTTGTACAATTTAGTACATGAAATGCTAAAAATAAATACTAAGCATTATGAAAGCAATTGCTTTTTTACAGAAATCAATATAAAAATGAGTATGTTCTCATGGTTTCAGGAAGTGGGGAGGTACGTTGTAAAATATATGTTCAGGATGAATGACATCCTAATTACTGCCAAATCTGAGTCACTGCCTGGTGGGGGATAGTGCAATTCCCAAATGATGGCTAGTGGAAGACTGAGGATGAGACAGAAAGCGAATTAGTCAGTCTATGAACCAGAATATCTGTCTAAATAATTTTTAGTCTCATTTCATAGTAAAGAATAGTCTGCCTCAGTTTTACAATTTGACTTGATGTGAACAGATCCCTCCAGGGGTTGTCAAACTGAGCTCTCTGTTGGAATAATTCTGGGTTTAAATATCACTCCTCTTGTCTGTCAGCCTTCACTTCTGCCAGACAATTTTTGTGTTAAGTGCCTTTCTTTTCTGAATCATCACAAAGGAGGCCAGGAGACCTTCCACAAATTAGGTATGAACCTGAAAGTACCCTTTCAGGTATTTTGCAGATCAAAATGTGACTGAATTTATATTTAGAAAGTTGCTTGGGGAACAAGTAATCTTTCTTCTCTGTGAGTACTCTTTACTTGAAAGACAGGTCTTAGTGGTGAACATATTCTGGAGTCTGCCAACGGAGCATTATACCACTACAAGCTTCTAGGATATATCAATGAGCAATCTAGGAGAATCTTCCTTCTCCTTTGCATTTCTGACTGAGAATCAGGGACCATATGGAAAAAGATATCCTGAATTCTCTTCTATATGATCTTGCTCCAGAATGGTGGTGTTATATCTGAAGTGGTGTCTGCTGTGTGGGAACACCTATCCAAGAAGCTCAATGGGCCAATTCCCTGACAGGGCAAGAAGGTCTTACTGGATCTCCAGAACAAAGCAAGGCATTTAAGCAGAAATATTTTGTAAGTTTTGCAAATTTTCTTGGATAACCTGTATATGTGCGAGTATAAACTTCACATTATATTCTGCAAGATATAGAACTGTGTCTTTCATATTGTTGCAAAGCTAACATGGAATTTCATAGACCTTAAGATTTAAGAAAACATTCAGGTAAGACACAGTCCAATAAAGTCTTTCAAAATATTTAGTTCTACACACACATCTTACTGATTTGGAACTACGCCCCCCCCACATTTTACAAGGGTTTACAATTCTCCTTCAAAGTAAATCCATTTAAAATGGAAGCTTTTCATATTTATAACTGATAGCTTTGCTGGGTAATGTATAATATTCAAAGCTATTTTATTCCTTTTTGGCTGTCATAGTTTACAGCAGCTGCTAAACAACTTACATTTCAACGATATCTCCTGACAGCATACATTCAGTTCTTGGTAAACTATCATAGCGTATAAAATACAGTTTTAGTATATCTGTTTTATAGTTGTTTAAGGACATCTGTTCTAAGTGCAACTTAGCAATATGATTGATCTATGTGCCTTTACATTCAGAAGGGTTTCTGAGATTCATTAAAGTCAGTAACATGAGAATTGTCAATGAATCCAGAAATCAAACCAACAATGGCAACTGATGGAAAAAATAAACTCACTAAAAATCTGTTTTATATATAAAGTATTACTTTGATACAGAAGTTCACTATCTAACATGATTATATCCAGCCTTGCCTTGCAAAACATCATAGGTACTTAAAAATGAAAGATACACAGAAAGCTGCCTTCTGGTGGTGCTGTTGCCATAGATTCCACTAAGGGACAAAAATGTTGCATAAAAGGAAAGAAATTTGGAATAAAAATACTCTTTACTTATCTTTGAAGAACATAAGAGAAAGCAATAGATACTACTGATTTAAATAATCAGAACGATACAACCTGGAAACACATGTAAGTATGAAAGTTTAATCATGGGAAGAATTTCAAGCTGTCCTTAATTTCTCAAACTACAATATGAGGATTATTTCTAATTCTTTTCTATATACTGCACTGCCTAAATCAACTCAAAGATGGCTACAAGTATATACAAACTTTTCTGCAGTTTCTACATCTGATTTTGGAAGGATTGATCATTTGCAGATTCTCTTGACAATTCAAATGATGATGGTACTAAAGATCAGTGACATAAAACCAAATTTGCTTTTATTCTACACATATATTTTTTTACATAATATATATAAGGAGTAAGTATACATATAAGGAACACTTCTTGGTAAAAACTGGAAGCTGAGGAAGCAATGACTTTACTCATTCTAGGTCTTAGAGCAAGACCATGCATGGCAGAAGACTGAAATCCAAGAGGAGTGACCTTTGAACATGTTCTAATCACTCCAACTAGGCTGCATTTTGATCTCGTCATTATGTAGACTACCTATGCATACAGTAACACATTTACTGCAGACGTGAATGCTGTGTGTGGGGATTCACTGAAAACAGCTATATAAAGTTATCTGACAGATTTTTAGATTGGAGAGCCAGAGGGAAGAATTAGATCTACTCATGATCAGATGTATATCACAGGCTATTAAACTGTAGATCACCCGCAAAAAACACTGAACAACATCAGATCTAGAACTGAATGAACCATGAAGTGGGTCCCTCTGAATATGCTCTACTCAGATAATTCCCTGCTGACTGCTGTTGATGTTTATCAGTTGACCAGTTCCAAATTCATTCAAGGGGCGATTTATCAATATTGTATGCTGCTCATTTTTAAACAAATATTTACAACGGTCTTATCACGTTTCATCTAAGCAGTTTCCTTAGCAATTGTAGCTTTATCAATAAAACCAGATTTTTTGAACAGGATGTATTTTCCATAAAATGATCTTGACTATCATTAAGCATATTATCACCCTTTAAAACTGTTAACTGAATCCCACACTAGATTTTTCACTGTCTTGACAATTAATGTAGGCCAGTTAGTCTGGTGTCACTTTTTCATTTCAGCTATCCATTTGAATACTGGCACAGCATCACTACTCTCAAAGTCTTCTGAAATGTTGTAAGCATATAAAAATATACTAAAATTTAACACCAGCACACCAAAAATACCCCCAACTATTCTTTTAAAAGCTTCTGTGTTAAACAACCTGGGATGATTAAGTAATCACCTTCCCTAATAAATGCTGTTTATAACCTTCTTAGATACTAAAGGTCTAGAAAACGAAACAGCACCCTCACATGACTACTCTGCATTTTTCCACATATTGGAACGGAGTTATATCAAGCAGTGTTATACACACAAGTCCATATGCCAAAAACGTGTACCACATCTATGAATAGCTGGTGCTGTGGCAGCTATCTCAGAAAAGAAAATATGAAGTGAATCAATAGATACTGTGGACTAACCGACATTGTACTGGTACAGAGAGTCCCTTTGCGTAAAGGCAGAGGTATACGGATAGGGAAAACTGTGGAAGCTGAACTTCAGCAGTCCTGGTTGTAGCGAGGGACTAAGTGGTTAGTCCTTATCTGAGAAAGATTAGGTTTGCTTTCTAAATTAGTTCTTCTGGAAATGAGATTCTTGCTATTAAATCTTAAAACCTCAATGCCTACCTTGCAAAATGGAGACGAGAAACCTGACAAGGCTGTATGCGTAAGACACACCAACACTTCAGTCAACTGAATGAGATTTGAAAAACTTCTATCTCAAAGAAAATATTTTGTCTTTTACACTTCATTTATGTAGAGAAAGATGGCCATAAAGGACTATTATGAAAAACTACAGCTATATTAAATTACAATTTAAATGGCTAACTTATTATATCTAAACACCTTTTTAGAGTGATGCTTCTGAAGCTACAGAAGTTGATCAAGGCAGTAAGATCAAAGAACTGTCTTTGCAATCACATTGTGCTTCACTGAATACTAGAGCAGTACATTTTACTTTAAAAGCTCATTTTGTTTTAGTCGTGTAATTTGTATTAACCAAACCTGACATGTCTAAATATTCTTATCAATTTTCTTATAATTAAACTACTAAAAAATTAATGAGACTGCTATTCTCTTTATTTAATTGAGTTCCATTTGTCCAGTCTTGCAGACTTACGCCATGTCTGAGTCTATTTAGTGAGTACTGAGAAAACACATTGGAAATACGATAAAGTCAACTACATGTGTAATGTTGATATAGCTCAAATGGTTAAAACCAACTAATGTTGCTCTGATATTCTGCAAAATATTAGTCTGTAAACTAAGTTCTTATTTGTACAATTACCCACTTATCGATACATCTCTTCTCATTTGAAACCTTCATTTACCAGTGTACCACAAAGTTCTAACACTGTGTTGATCATTCACTATGGAAGATTGCTACTACAGGAGTCTATTCGGGCCCTATAGATCCCTGGAGTTAATTTGCACCTAACATTTTACAGCATTTACCCTACAACAGTTTATATTGGGGCAACACAGCGGTGTTTACTCTTCTAACATTGGATCTGCCTCTCAGAGTTGTGTTGCGTGCTTTACTTACGCCACATTGTTTATTATTGTTTCGCCTATAATAAAATAAGAACTATGCTGCTGAGATATAAATGGAGTATGAGGTTATCTAGTTTTACAGCAGCTCCTGCAAGTACCTTTATGTAGTTGCTGAAAAGATACTCTGTGATTTCATACATTCAATACTCTTCGGTGGACTGTAACAAATACTCCTCTGTATCTTGTAACAGTTCTCTGTCACATAGTCCAGCTAGGTGTGACTTTGTACCACTTTGTGCCAGGAAAAACAATAATAAA
Source organism: Burhinus oedicnemus (assembly GCA_008921705.1). NCBI lineage: Eukaryota > Metazoa > Chordata > Aves > Charadriiformes > Burhinidae > Burhinus > Burhinus oedicnemus. Next base: position 1,574,773 of record VFFE01007160.1, on the reverse strand, counting down.
AGGTGTAAAATACAGAAGGATCACGTACTAAAAGTGCTCAGAACTACTGCAGATTTTTGCTGCCGTTCTCCTGCTTCAGTTAGCTTTTCAGTAATGAGACTTAATCATTGTAAGAAGCAATTATTTTCCATTACTCCCTCCGTAATGCAGCTGCTGACTGGTGTATCTCGGTTTCATTCATTTTGGAACTATTTTTAAGTACTGTAGCACACACCTGCAGGTTCTCAGCCACTATTGTGACAAGCTGTAGAGCCTACATGATTATTCAGGATTCTAGGAGGGAATATATATAATAGATTAGCTCTTTGTCTACGGTGGTACCACAGAACCTGCTCGAAGTGCATGTGTTTTGGTTGCATGTTTTACTTGGTAAGTTCTAAAAAGCGTTTGGTAATGACACCTTAAATTCCAAAGCTACTCAAAGGAATTTTAATATTCAAGACCCCTGATTCTGAAAATTGATACAAACTATATAGAGAAAATACTGTGGATTTAGACTTACCGGTGGGAAACAAGAGTTCCACGTTGCTGTATCATCACTGCTTGTACTTATGCTAACATTGCAGTTGTCTATCTGTGATGCGCTCAGCCCGTGTGAGATCCCAGTATCCCTTAATTCTTCATTTTGTTGTCTCTTCATGCTAGCCAGCATCTGTAGTTCAGATGAACTCAGTCTCTCTGACTGGTAGTTTTTCCAGTCATAGTCCTGTGAAATAAAATGGAAAAGTCAACAAGACAGGATCATGGAACAGAATATATGAATGAAACAGATATGTTGGAGAATCTCTTGGGGGATCTTCAAGAAGTGAAAATACTAAAAGAGAATCAAAATGTTTACTAGAAAAGATTAGTTAACAGATTTCTGTTTAGCTATGAAGATCAAGCATATTTACACATGATTACAGGAAGGAAGAGGAACACAAACACTGCTGTGGACTGTAGTTTGGATCCAGGGTGTTTGGTGAAGTTGCTGTTCCACTGCAATTAGAAGATAAAAGCAGGCTTTCAGAAGTTAAAAAATCCAGCAGCTAAAATTGCTTAAGCATTAAATGCAAATCTTGAAATAAACCCAATCACACAGTTATCATAGTATCATAAACACCATCAACATAACATTTAGTTTTTTGTCAAGCGCAGCATAAAATTTCTCTGGAAAGCTACACATCAGTACTAAATTTTAAAAGTTATTTTGGTAACTTGCTAGCATATACATTTTCAAATAAACATCACTATATTTTCATTTTTCTTTATATTCATTAGTTGAATTGTTAATGTAAGTCTAATTGTTACATCAAACTTGATCCGCAGGCCAAGAGCTAAAAACATGCATGAACTATTTTGCAGTTTGTACTTATGCCTCACACAAAACCTCATGACAGGATTTTTTAAGTTCACCCAACCCGCTGTGGCATCATCTTTGTTTAAAGAACTCCTTCTTAAAGAAAAACTTCCCCTTTTTTAAAGGGTCCACATAGACTGCTGTTTCACAAAGGAACAGGTCTAATACTTGGGGCGTCTAGTTTTGTTCTGAATGGAATTACAAAACATTTCTGCTTCAAAAATGAATCCAAGTAGTAACAAGGACTTCAGAGGATCTAGATCACTGGAATTTGGCCAGTGGGCTGCAAGACACTACTTAACAATATCCCAGAGAGGGACGGTGCTTTGATTCTAGTGAAGAGAACGGGGCTTTTAGACCAGGTTTATCGCGTTCCTGGCAGAAGGGGTAATCTCACGGTCTGTTTTGCTGTGGGGAGGTACAGGGCAACCAAAGACCTCAAGAACACAAGCTAGTTGGCAGCACTAGTGACAGGAACATTGCTAGCTTTTCCTGCTATGAAATTCAGTGTGTAATCTTCCAGTGTGTCTTCTGGGGGTACAAAAGGCACCTTACCACCTGAAGACACACTGAAATATTACACACTGGAATTATTACTACGACCTCCTCTGCTTTCTTCCTATGTATACAAGACACATATGTAAGTCTTCTATGTGGTTTATAATATGAATTGGTCACACCTGAGACACCTGAAAACTTGAACTGCAGCTTTATCTTAGTAAGAAAAATAGTACAGCAATGTTCAATACCTTCAGGCTATGACATCACACAAACATGACCTTTGCTTTTAGAAACACTCATATACAGAGAGCGATTAATAAAATATTTATATAGGTACAATTATTCAGCTCCACAGAAGTATGAAGTATGTAGCCCACAAAAGATGTTATACATTGGACATTGGTTTCCTTATCTTAAGGAAATAATGCAAAACATATGTATATATCCTAGATTTTCATGTATATTGCTTAGTATTTCACAGGTAAAGTGCTCGCTTTCACTAGAACAATTATATGACGTCACTGCTGAAAAAGGAGGTTATTTTCAGTGACACACAGTACTTTTTTCTGTTTTAGGGAGTTCCACATACCCTCATAAAACTGTATTTTCTGGGAATCAGAAAAGCATTATTGGTCCTCTGATCCCCTTTCCTGCCAGTTTTTTTGTGTCCCTGGGATCAGAGCAAAGCCAGATAATGAAGGATACTACATTGCTTATTTCCCCTCCGAAAGTTTAACCAGGGGTTTGCTCATAGATTCATTCACAGTGCTGAACTCCAAGCATAGGATGTGCAATACAATGCACAGGGGAAGTGAATTTTGGATCTAGGATAGATGGAGAAACCCTTCCTTTTTAATAATACATGTAATGGCATCATGCAACGAACAGAACCTTGATTTCAGCTCAAGCTCTAGAATATTTTACTATGTATTTGCAAAGATAGTTTTAGAATAAAAACCTGTAGCATATTTTTATTTCCTCACGGCTGCCATAAAAGAAATCAACAGTTATTATTTCAATAGTATGTAAAAATAATACTTCCTATTTTTAATTCTAGTTAAGAAATTAAGTACCATTCATTAAAGATTGCTGCCCAACGTTAGGTTTTGGGCATAGCAACTCTATCATAGAGTTTTGACGTTTCATTCTGACTACCATGATACTAGATTTGACTTAAAGCCATCTACTGCGAACAACTGGTCAAAAAGAAAATTAGCACTGAAATAACAAAGTAAACCACCTTTGATGGGAAGCGCGCCTGCAAGCTGACAATCAGTGGTAAATATATCACATAAACCAGGATTTATGACTGAAGGGCGCTCACATGGAAACTGTTGCATGTGCAAGTATGCAAACCTTTGTGAAAAAGACAGTTAATTCTAAAGCCTACTGCAAACATTTTAGATTTCTTACTACGTATCTCAAATTCCTAAGTCAAATATCTTTGCAAAGATTTTTTCTGTGGAACTACCTCAAGCACTCAGAGGCTACTCTGTGGCACAGATAAATGTGGTCTGCCATTTTGTACAAGGTGTGAGATGACGACAAGCTGTTAGCACAGCTGCCATCCTTTTTTTACCTCTGGCTTTTGAGGTCCAAGATTCAATCCTGAATAGTGTGATTATTACTACCATTTTTAATCCTAAAATATTACATGATGTTTTCTCTAGACCCTTACTGAACAGAAGTTATTAGCTCAGTTACTATTAGTTATTTGTTCACTTCATTTGAAGCTTGCTGTGTTGTATCTGGAAAGTCTGCTTTGCTCTGATGTATTAATATTCTACCAGATCTACTGCTGCTGTAACTTTCATTGATCTTACTGAAGATGCTGATTTCCTGTTAATTTTCCTATATAGAAGCCTTCTGCATTTATTTGATTATTATAAGAGAAGCTTCGGCTTATCTTTCTTACCTCACATACGAAGCAATTGGCATGCAGTCATTAAAATGACAGCAGGAACTAGCACTGTGCAGAATAAAAGCACTAAGAATTGAAAGAACATTTTTCTCATTCTCTTTTTAGTAAAGGCAAAACATTGCCCAGCCCTGCTTGTCTTTTCCTTTACACCTATGAAGAAAGATACATAGATTTTTGGAATTTTTACAAAACAATTTGAAACATTTGTCATTTTTTTTTCCCCAGCTTATTTCAAATTGTCATTCTGTTTTCTTTTCTTGTAACGGTCTCAGTCTAGATATACCACACTCAGAAAGGAGAATAGATGTCATGACAATTTTCTGTGCTAAACATCCTGTACAATAAACTCCTTGTAACAAAGGAGAAATAGTTTGGACTATTTATTCTGTAGCTTCAGATGACTACTACAAAAAAGGCTCTTCACAAATTTTATACTGTCTTAGCCAATTTTCAAAGAAAGAATTTGAAAATGGAATTTGAGATTAAGTTCACTTTGTAATTTAGGAGAAACTTTTGATGTAAGAAGTAATTTTGTCTAAAATTAATATTTCATTTAGTAATTAAAAGCTTATCTTGTCTTTTTGCATATCCTCCCCTTATGATAAAGTATTTTTATTAAGCGCTTATAACTTCTGCTAGATTGACAAAACCCGTTTAAAGAATTTTTTTCATATATAATGACATTTGCATTCTTCTAGGTTCAAATGATTTATTCAGAATTGTTTGAATGTAGTTATATGTGTGGAAAACTTTAATTACCAGCTATCTACATGCTTGCAATATTACCCAGAGGGCTGTACTTCTTTCTTAATTAAAAATATTTGAACTTAATAATAGAGAGCTCTATTAAAACATGAATAAAACACTGCAAGCAACCAGGTCCTTAAAGTGTATTAAGTAGTTAGCAAATCAATTGCAGGAAGAGTTGGTTAAGCATTTTTTCCATTACCAGGCCTCCATATGAGCAGATTAGAAGAGTCTACACTGTAAAGTCTCAATCTAATACCCCTTCATACAAAACTATCCTTCCATATATAATTCTTAAAACAATGAACAGTGTTTCAAAATGGAAATAAAATAATTACATGCCCACAGCCAACAAAAAACCACCAGTGCTGTCTCACTGTAGTTAACAATAAGTCAGCATTTCTTTTCTTGAACCTTGTGGGGACCTAGAATACTAGTTTCTTCCTGCAAAACGGCTCCAGCAGATACAAAAAAAGCTTTACATATGTATGTGGTCAGAAAAGGGCTACATTCAAATAGCTTATTACATTAATTTTAAAATTATTGGAAATATTCTTAATAAAATTAATAAAAATATATATTTGACTTTATTCTATAAGTGCTAGGTGAACATACTTTCTAATATAAAAAAACATTGTTTAAAAGGCAGTCAGTGGCAAGCAAATTTGGCTTCAAATTTTGACCGTGGCCTGGTACAAAATGAAGCATCAAAGAACTCCAATGAAAGGCTTCTGGATGGGAAAATCTTATTACTTGATGAAATCAAGTATGAGAGCTAAATCTGCCATATACTTTCATCTTATATTTTGTAGCAATAAAACAAAGTCTGTAACTCCTGAGTTTCTATACATTGACAACAGGCTTTGTCATTGCAAAAAATACTTACAAGCAACAAATTACATGTGCAATACATTTACAGCTACAAGTGCACTATAGTAGTAACCCTAACGTCTAACTTAGTAATTAACTATTTGTCAAGCAGAGGAAAAATGATAGCTCTTTTCCTTCACCTTTTAAAATAAAATATCACAAAAAAAGTTGTAAAATATATCTAACACTTTAAAAATCCACCTAGGTAGTCTATAGCTAGTTATGTTCTACAGGACAAAGTTGATCACTGCATTAAATATTGATAACATCTTTTAGGAAAGTAATCAACATATTTTATTTGTTATGCACAAATAGATCACAGTTATGATCAGTAATAAACATAGGTGAATTTTAAGTGGAACAATTTTCCAAAATTGAAAAGAATCAAGAAAGAAATACATTTAATCACAAAACTGTGAATAGTTACTGGAAACTACAAAAAACAAATTCCTATAGATAAAACTAGGAGGGAAAGGGAATGTAAAACGTAAACAAATTTTATTATACACTTACAGACAGATACATGGATATTAACACATCTAAGAAACACAGAATCAGATCACCAGTGTCAACTGGGGTTTTCCCATCACTAAAAATTACAGAAACATTATCTTACTTCTTCCCAAATACAAAAGAACACATGCATTTCATTTTCCACATTTTCTACATCACTAGTGGCAATTCTTATGTCTTTTCCAGATAATAAATGCATAGAACATACGCTGCTATTGATAGGATTTTCTCTGGTTTTGTTTTGGGTTTTTTAGTTTTTTTTTCTTTCTGTTGTCTTTAAGATCACCAGCCAGTGATGTTTTTCATCATCATAAGGTCTCAGCACTGCTTCTGATTTTCACCTGCCTTATTGTATTTCATTCCCCTTGCTTCCTGCCAAATCTGCTTCCTTCCCAAAGGAAACCAGCCTCCACATCCTTCATGGAAAAGGATGTTCTGTTTTTATCAGTAAAAGTTTAAAGCCTTTACACAATCCAATAACCTACTTGCAGAATACAGGAAGAGATTTCTAGAACCCTCAATCAGAGAGACTCTCTCACAGGATTGTGAGATACATAAAACCCAACCCCTACACCCATACTAAAAGAGACTCGTTTCACAAAAAAGCACTGAAGCACCAGTGGCATAGCAGTATATTCATTGCCTTACCAAAGATACACAGAAAAGCTGAACATGTGCTTTCCTAGATACTATTCTTTAATCTGATGCCCAGTTTGGATTGCTCTTCCTATCCCAACACCCCTATTTCTATATCCACAATTAGCTGCAGTGTGGACCATCCTCAGCAGCCATAGCAGCCAAAAGTAGGTAGGTAGAACTGCCCCAGCAATAGCAGCCTTGTCCCATGGAATTAGTCACTCCTGCTTCCCCTTTCACAGATGCTGTCAGATCAGATAACTAAAATTAACTGTATCAACAAGTAACAGAATCACTATAGACTAAAATTTGCATAGCAGAATGACTGCACATCCCCCTGACCGGAATGGTGACTGCGGTATCCTATAGCAGATGAGATGAGATAGAAGGACAGAAAAGACAATAATGATGGACGACATCCATTTCCTTCATGCAAACCAGGTATACATCATGTTGCAAGACATGACTGTAGGCAAATTTTTTCCAAGAATACATAACTGCTTCACAGAGCCACAAAAAAGAGGAGCATCTATTCTTTTGGTCTCTGGTAGTTTGCAATACCTGGTCCAAGATACTACTATCCAAAAGCCACTCTTACATTAATGATCATGCAGTAGCTACATTCCACATCCTTGGGTAAAAATGACAAAGATAATTCACAAAACAGCAATCCTGGGACTAAATACCATAAAACTCCTTGACCTGTAGAAGAGACAATTGTGGGGGAATACAGTATTGCAGCCACCAAATAGCAAGTGGCAGAAGAAAGAATAATAATTAAAAAGAAAAGTTTATTCATCATTTCTTATAACAAACACAAGAAAGAGAAAGCACCAGGAATGAGATAGTGCATTCAAAACAAATAAAAGGAGATGTGTATTTTTTCCCCACAAATAGCAGTTAAACTCTGAAATTCACTGTCACAAGGCAAAGGTCATATAGATGCAAAAAGCAACGACACAAATCTGCAGAAAAAGATTCCACCACCAAGACAACACCTTTCACTGAAGAAATTGCTAAGCTATGGACTGCCAGAAGGAAGCTTGCAGGGCATGCTGGCGAGATATCGCTGCCTGCTTGCTCTGTCCTTGTGCTGTTTTTTTTCCCTAGCCATCTACGACTGACCGCTGCTGGACAGAAGATGCTGACTATGTAAGCCTTTGGTCTCAAAGGGTATTAGCTGACATCTGAAAAAAATATCTCTGAAGCCTAAGGAAGAAGTTTGGCCTGTTCTACTCTGAGATGTCCAGGAATAAATCTTATTTACTTATAGCACATTTAGAGAAGAGGTCACATGTTAAAAGATAGGGATCTACAGTAATTCTAAGCCCAAAAGAATTCTATGCATAAGCATGGAACAGTAAAATACTGTCTCATTTGTGATTTACAGAATACACTTGATTCTTAAGCTCCAGTTCCTGATCCAAAGCACAATTCAAAGCACATCGTTATAAGCTTAAAAGACAAGAATTACCTATTAGGAAATATTTAAGAACATAATTAGTTCACAACAAACTTGTTCTTTGAATTACTGCATGTTTCCATAAGGAGAATCCAGGAGGAAAAAACTAGGAATAAAACAACACTTCGGTGAATGTAACAATTCCTTTAGTAGCCTGGCAATTTAGCCTATGACACAGCCTTACTGCTGGCCCTCAATCACGTAACTTATTATTTTTCAGGGCTGTCGCAGAGAGACTACAAAGTACCTAGATTAACACTCTTTCTATTGTCACTCAATATATTAATTCAAAGTCTGTCAATTTTCCTTTGTAATCTTTCAGCCCAAAAGTACTTTCTAACTCCCATATTTCCAAGATGTAAGTTGCTCAATGACACCTCTTTTTAACTATAAACCTCTGTGGTTTCTGTGTTATTTGGTGTACTATTTTGTGTGCCACAAAAACCTATGAACTCAACTTTCAACAGACTGAGCCCAGTAAACACTATTATGATGACACCAGAATATATCTGGATGAAAGACTTATTTTTTTCTCACTTTATGCAAATGGGTATATCTAATATAGCTTCTCTATACAATCTAATAATTTAATTTCAAAGTAAAAATCACTTACAGAAGTCTGTGTTGTCAGACATGGATTTTCTCTTGAGATTTTCTTGAAAGACTTTTTACTGATGGATCTTTTTAATTGATCAGAAACTCTTTCATATCTTTCATTTATTTCAGATCCATTTGGAATTACTTTAAAGAATTCAGATTTATTTCCAGTTGGAGAAAGAGAAAGGGTAGGCTTTAAGCTTCTCTGAGAACTAATGGAATCTGTTTTTCCTGCAGTGGAACTCTGTGGTTGTGATAAGATGGTCTCTTCCAGGTTATGCTTGCTGTGTTCCTTATTCTTCCAGTATTCGTTTCTCCATGACGTTCTCTTTAATGGGATCTCTTTAAAAACTGCTGAATCAGGTGTTCCTTGCCTGCTGTGGCTGATCTCAAGGCTGTCAGTACCCTGGATGAATTCATTGTTGTCATCCTAAATTTAGGAAACAAAGCAGGACTGATTCCCTCTCATTATCATACAATACAGTTTTACATAACCTAAAAATTTCAAAATGGCTCTTTAATCTCTGCTGCCTAGTTCTAAATTTGCAAGGATTCTGAAAACCAGCTGCTCTTCCTGGCAACTACACTGAGCATACCATAAACATATTCTTACGTCTCATGTAATGAAAAGTAGAAAGTAGAAAGAGGAGTAGAGGGAGACAAGATTACACTTTTCAAAATGTCAGCCCAAATTTAGAATACTGGTAACGTCCTAAACCTGTGTATTACACAATAATCATCATTTCAATAAAATTCATTACAACTGTAAACCAAAAGTAAGCAAAAAGTCCACAACAATGATGTTTTTGCATTGAATTATTAATATTCCATATTTTCACATTGCATCTTCAACTTAAATGTAGAAGGAATAACTCCTGCTGAGATAACTTTGCTCAACTCTGGCAATGTTGTTGAATATCATATTCAGTACCATTTGAATATCATCTAAGACTTTTGGAGGTTAGGTTGTTAACCTTATATTCAAGTTCCTAACAATGCCTCTGCAAAATATCCCATGAATCAAGTCTATGTTGTTCACTCATGCTCTGTCTCAACAACAAACAGTAAGTCCGAACACATGGAAAGAAAAATAATGGGGAAGCACATCTAGTGTTTATCTCAATGTTCTTATTCTCAAGGAAGAAAGGATGACAGAGGCCACATCTTCATCTCATCACGCTGGTCCTCACCATGTGCTACCTCACTGGATGTAGGGCAGTATATATTGCAAGATTCAGTAAGACACTGAAATATCATCTTCAGTATGCCTGTCATAGCCAAGGTTCAGTCCTACTGCAAATGAAAGTGATCCAAGTTTGTTTCTGACTTCAGTGAGTCCAGGACTGGATTACATGGAATCAAATGCACGTTCAGGAAAATAATCCCTCAATTTTATTAATGATACATGTTTTGCAAGTTTATAGTTTTAATCCCTCAATTAGTAATTTCCTTGAAACACAAATCTGTATTTCCCTCTTTTTCATGGATTTTTATTTGCCATAATTTATCTTAAAATCTGTGCTGGAAACTCGTATTAAGTTAGATTAATTTAAGATGGAAGATTGCTAAAGAAAACACTATTTTTTTTCCCCAAACATTAGACATAAATGGATAACTAATTTATCTGAAGCTTAAATCCCTTCCACCTTTCCATGCCTCTTCAGCCACACATATTTAGGTTCTGGAATAATTTGTTAAATACTAAATTATAAAGTAGTGCCAGAAACATCAATAATGTTTGCTTGATTATCTATAGTGCATCATATGTAAACTGAAGATGAGAATGACTTTCCTGAGGAATAAGCACTTCCACTGATGTATTCCTTGAAAGAATGTGCAGATGGGCAGCTCTGGATACATAAAACTGATTGCTCTTGTTGGATTGTAATTTTAGGAAGATCAATCTTAAGACTGTAGAGGACCACCTACCAGGAGCATATGGGATATGGTCCCTTTGTATGCTGAGCTTTAGTACTGAGGTATCAGAGTGAAATTATCTATCAGCCTTTGTAAGGGTACGTTATCTTATTTAATCTTATTCCTTTACTCTTTGAATTGTAAAAAGACAGAAAAATTCTCAATTTCTTCATAGAAGGCTTCACTGATGAACTTGCCTGTTACACTTAAAACAGCATTTTTGATAGCACTATGTGGTGTCTGGTCACACCTACCACAGTCACACAACTCTTGCAATCCACAAGAGTTCTTGGTTTTGCTCTGTGTTTGACAGAATCTGTCAATGCTACCATGACAAGTTTAGTTATACAAATTCTCTGTCAGAAATTTAAGCTGAAAGCATGGACACTCATATAATTACAAAATAAGTCACTTGATGGTGAATGGTTCCCAGAGAAGAAGCAATTTTTATCCTTTACTGATTATTTGACTGATAATTGAATAACAGCATTGAAGTACTTCAGGGACTAATTAGTAACCACTAAAGGGAATTTATAAATACTTGCTGTTTTCAGTTTGCAGGCTGAAACATTTCCTCCCCAAAAGCCAAAAGTTACACAAACCATGTAATTATAGCACATTTATTGTGCATATCTTACGGTTCTCAGTATATTCACCATAAAGAGAGTCAATGTTCACTTACTTGAAATTTATCCTGATGCATAACCTGGCTCTTATATTTTACAATTAAGCAAATATTTTTTGTAGATAATACTGATTTTCCACAGACTTAATAAAAAAGTACGTAATTCTCCTTTGCAGCTTCACTAACTTCAAAAGTAGACTAGGATGAAACTGGGATTTAGTCCCTTTAACTGTTATGTTTTAGTTCATGATGCAGTGACATAAAAAACCCAAGGAAAACTTTTGGACTTTTTACCACTCCAAGATATTTAAACTACAAAGATATGCAATTTTTTTTTTTTAATTAAAACTAAGTTTTACTTATATTTTCCAGGAGAAAGGCAATTTTTGCTCACATGCAATTATTTAAATTGTAGGTTGAGATATCTGTCTTATTTAATATAGTTCAAGAGTGTGCACATATCCATGTGTTATACACAAACATAACGTATTTGAATTTCAAAGCAAGCTGTAATACAATGACAATGAGAAACAATAATAGTGTGAAAACCTGTAACAATGTAGCTTATTTCAGCATGTAAAATTAACATACATTTTTAAAAAGCACTGCAAGATTCAAAGTATGCAAAGATACTAGTATCTATTTTAGTGCAGTTTAAAGTAAGTTAGCAGTCTTATGTTCAGCTATCACGGCTTTTCCAGGATCCTCTTTCCTGTATTTTCAGTGCTAGTTTACTTCAGTAATGCAAAGTAGAGCAATCTGAATATTAAATGTGTATCCAGACTTATCAGTATAAAGCTGACTTCAAGAAGCAATGCAGGATGAACATGGGCAAAATATGACTGCTAAGTAATTTGTTGGTTCAGTGACTTCTTTCACATGAAAGAAAGGCTTAACTATGAATTACTAATGTAGTAGTTAGACTGAGAAAAAAACACCTGATAATTTGTTAGCATGCTGTAGATCTGTTTAACGTAATTATTTTCTAGCTTTGTAAGTCTAATGCATCTCCGGCTGCAGTGCTGATACTATTTAGTGCAGTTTGCATCCAAAGATCATGAAACAAAGGCTGTTCCCTAGTATACCTCTGGCAAATAGTAAAAGAAAAGTTTTTAGTTTATATAATACCTTAAAACTTTATAAAGAAGATACAGATCTTTTATCAGTCTCTTATATTAAACCTCTAGAATGGCCATTCATGTTGTGCCCCAATGTTCTTGTACTGTAAAAGCAGAAGTACTTGGCTACTGCTTTGTTTTTGTGTACTTGGCACTCGATCTTGGGGGTAGGACAATGGCAAGGAAGGTTTGCTATCTTCTTCAATAAAGGCTTAAGCACCAGCAAAGTTTAATGATTAATTTAGCTTTTCATTAATTTATAGAAATTTGTCTTGCTTTATAGTTCATCAGTTAAGTAGGCCATATACACTGTGTTTTGAAAGACACTTTATTTTCACTCACTTATCATTGCATGGCCTGTACTGTTTGGTACCTCTTCAGAAATTCTTGTTTGCCATTTTTACACTGCTTTGGAGACGTATCTTAACAAAGGACTTTAATACTCGTGCACCCCCTGCCCCCCAAAAAAAAAAAAAAAAAAGGCAAGCAAATTGGAAACTATTGAAGCTGAGTAAATGACAGTGCTGGAAAGCTTCCATAATTCTTATGTTATGGAAATATTTTCTTAACCTACCTTATACAGTAACCTCTCTGGCTTTTCATGAGCATAACAGACAAAGAAATTCTTTGAAATTCAAACAGTTCTGTATCTTCAGAATGGTATCCCATATAGCACTGCTTATGAACTATTATCTTGACCAAACCAATTTAATTCTGAAATTCTGGAACTTTGTTTGAAATAACAAAGTCTTAAGGGTTTAAGTTAATAAATAATACACTGCCCCAGATAACAGGGAAACCCTCCCAACTACAGAAAAAAATCTGAGAAAATTTTTATTAAATTTTATTAAGTTTTTTTTATAACTAGCATCACCGATTTGATTTCTCAGAAGTACAGAATATAGAGCAGTTCAGTCCATCTTGCTACTAGGTGACTCAGTTGCATTTTATTTCTCAGCTATGAGCAACAGATTAGAATGCTAAGAAACAGATTTTATAATTAAAAATGAAATATACTAGAATGTTCATAAAGGTAGAAGCTTTTAGCAGTTACTGTAATGACACAATGCAACTATACAGTGCATTGACAATTTGGTGAATTTCTATATAGTATCAGCTGATACATTTGTTAAAAAAATATTTATTTTCTTTCATTGGAAAAAGAAAGGTGCTGGAGCACCTCTGCCATGAGGACAGGCTGAGAGAGTTGGGGTTGTTCAGCCTGGAGAAGAGAAGGCTCTAGGGAGACCTTATAGCAGCCTTCCAGTACCTGAAGGGGGCCTACAGGAAAGCTGGGGAAGGACTCTGGATCAGGGAGTGAAGCGATACTACAAGGGGTAACGGTTTTAAACTGAAAGGGGGTAGATTTAGATTAGATATTAGGAAGAAATTCTTTACTGTGAGGGTGGTGAGATACTGGAATAGGCTGCCCAGAGAAGTCGTGGATGCCCCATCCCTGGAGGTGTTCAAGGCCAGGTTGGATGGGGCTTTGAGCAACCAGGTCTAGTGGGAGGTGTCCCTGCCCATGGCAGGGGGGTTGGAATGAGATGAACTTTAAGCTCTCAACTCTAACCATTCTGTGATTCTGTGATTAATTTTATTGCTGAAAGATTTCCACATTGCAAAAGAATTAAAGTTGGTGATGCTGACACAGCTCAGACAGGATATAAGGCAGACATACAAAACATCAAGTAACATTAAAAACTGAAATTTCTTAATTCACTTTTGACAATGTTGGTGAGCAAAACAGTCTCTGCTTATATTTTTAAAAAGCACAATGAAGGCTTATTTACTGCACTCTTGCTCAACCATAATGGTCTTACACCTCGCTCAAATCTATGATCCAGGCTTTCCTAAAATCTTTTTTGTTGTAATGATGCACAATGCTCACATCTCTCTGTTAGCATAGAGGCTGACAGAGACTTAGGTTTCTTTTTCCTCTTGTTACAGAGGGTATACCTGCGTTTTCACTCCTGTATCCAGTTAGACACATCAACCTGACAAAGACCAATCTACCTATAGGTATATGGGGAAAAGATGATTTATCCTCCCTGTCTAGCTTGAAGAATCTCATCCTAGGAGTTTTAGGATGAAGACTACTTTATCAAGAATTACATGTACAAAGTGGCCTACCTCTTCACTGCTGTCAGTTCCTTGAAAGTTATCTTCAATTTTGGTTTTCCCATATGCTCTGTTACTGTCTTGTTTCAAATCCAAAGGGAAAATGCAACATTCTGGTGACATACTTGAAGACTTCCCATGAGGCGCTGATCGAGGTCTTGATGAAAATGTGAAAATCTCTTCATTATTCACTTGGTGATCATGTGTTTCATTGCTGCGATGTTCAACAGAGGCATTCTGTGGTGAGGTTAAATTATGGCAGGCTGAATCTTCAGTAGCCACAAACTGCTCACTCCTACCCAACTGAATACTCTCAGTGACGCTTTCTGGAAACACCCATTCATCTGAAACATACAATGTTTATTTTAATCCCAAATATGTAAATTGTATGTTACCCTGACCACTCTAGTTTTCTCTGGAAGTTGTACAGCAAAATAAGTTTTTCTAATACAGAAACGCTCTGCTTATCAGATTTATACAGTTGGAAGACTGACGAGGATGCAACGAAAAAGATCAGGCTGCTTTCTAAGTGAGGCAAGGTTAATCAAAACATTTCCAGATCATAGCTCAAAAACCCCACAGGCTATAATATATGACATGCAAGCCTACAATTTGCAAATCTGAAGCTATCTAGCTGTTAAGATTTGAAACTGTTCCACTGAATTTCATTCTAGGAAAACTTAATTTTATTAAATTTGGATATGGATCTTTTTCTATAGGCATTTTTTGTGGCTGACATTAAAAAAAAAAAAAATCACACATAGTTGGTGAAAAGTTCGTAACATTACAATCTGCTGCTTCTTTATTGCTGAAATTCTACACTGTCTTTTATGTCCAGAACTTATGGTTTAAATCTCAATTTCAAACTACAGCTCTGATGAAAAATAGTGTGACATGAAAAATGTATGAAGATATCTGTTTCACCAAGTTTCCCTGAATACAGGCAGTACTAATCTGCCAATTTTAAAACAAACAATAAACTACAGAAATGGATTTAAAGATTGAGTGCACCAGATAAACATGAAAAGGCCATTTTTATACTCTTATTGTTAACTTATATTTTATTGTTTGGAATGATGGTATAGAAAAAAATGTCAATTTGATTGATTAAAACCAATCTCATATAGCATCTGAGAAAAGGAGAATTGCTCAAGTATACAATACTCCCTTATCTTCATTAAAGGTAGTGTGATGTGGATTATTCACTAGATCTTGAAACTTTCTGGCTCCATAAAACAAAGTTACCACCAACCGTATTAAAAAAGCCTCAATAAAAAAAATACTAAAAACGTAATAATAAAGTAGCACTGCAATAATAAAATGCTTGCCATCACAGAAGACAGTAAGTTTACTACGGTATTCTACTCCTTTTAGTTTTGTTAGAGATAATTGTCACTTCAGGCAGATTCAGCAGCTTTGGGGAGGTGGGGAGAAAGTCTGAACCACCCTATATGAAGGCAAAAGAAAGAATGAGAATGCCAGGAGAAACAGCTGTCTTCTTATTGGGTTGCTGTGATTTTTCCAGTTTACTGAAGATAGCTAGTAAAGCTACTAAACTCCAGTTAATATCCTAATCAGTAGTTGGTACTAGAAATCAGTAAGAAGTAGGGACTTAACATATCTTGTACATTCATGCCTTGCACCTACTTGTTCTGGATGCTAAGTGTAAAATGCTCTTAACTCT
Source organism: Burhinus oedicnemus (assembly GCA_008921705.1). Classification (NCBI taxonomy): domain Eukaryota; kingdom Metazoa; phylum Chordata; class Aves; order Charadriiformes; family Burhinidae; genus Burhinus; species Burhinus oedicnemus. The sequence goes on along the minus strand of VFFE01007160.1, from coordinate 1,558,722 downwards.
TTTTTTCCTAAGGCAATGATATTACAATTTTCAACTTGCTGCATTTTTCCAAAACAAAAAATGTCTTCAAAACTTACCTAGCTAAGAAAAATTTTGGTTTTTTTGCAGTTTTTCCCATCTCAGCACTCTGCAGTCTTCTGACCAGTCTGGCACCCCCCCTTCCACAGTTTAATCTCGACACATTTTACTAGGTTTCAATGGCAGTGGCTTGACTAAGACCAAGATGTGTAACATGCACTTCTTTAGTATTCAGAAGGCCTTTTCCCCCATCATGAAATCAGATTTGACATGTATCATGCTGTCTTTGCAGTTTTCAAATATGCACTAATAGCTCAGACCACTGTGAGGAGCCCTCTATGGTATGGCTATGCATTTAGTGTACAACCCACTTCATGAGCATCTGCTAATATTTATGCACAAAGGACTGTGAATGAGCAGAGAAGAGTGGCTTAATTTTTATTATGGCCTACTGACTTAATAATAACCAACTTCCCTAACTGCAGTCTCACCTGTTCTATTCTCATTCTAGAATGACTTCTAATGCAGTTGTTGCTGTTTAGTTTGCAGAGGTCATTACAGATAAAATTTTATAACGAATTCTGAAGCAAAAAGAGGTGTTAAACCCCTTGTTCTTTGTGATTTTAAGTCCATTTTGAATTAAGTATCAAAATACAAAAAAGAAATCTTAAGTAACAGTTTTTGTCAAGCGCTTAGAGAAGAGGAGGCAGTTAGAAGCTTAGACTCCTGACTCCTTTTCCTGGCTCTGACATAGACATCCAAAAACTTCTTACACAACACTTTATGTTTTACTCACCATTGTGAGTAATGTCTTTACTCAAATCAAAAGAACTTCAGAAATATAAAGAACTACTTCAAAAGATTTAGTGTCTGTATAGTATTTAGCCTGAATATTCTGCTTTATTAGGCTAACCTTCACTGTAAAGAACAACATTCGCTTCCAGAGATGTTGAAGAAATATATTTGGGTTAGTAATAGGTCAAATGCAAACATTAGTTTCTATACCACAGTATTATTCTTAATGAAATATGCAGGGGGAAAAGTCTGGAAGACTTTAAGATGACATTTTATGCTGGCTACAGAGTTCAGCAAATGCTGTAACCTGTAGTCAGTGTAGCATTTTGTTAATAGTCTACAAGTGAAAGATATAGGGTGTTTTGGACCAAACCAAATCCTATTATCTCTCCACCACAAACTATACTGGAATTTCATTTTAACTCAGCATTTTCATGTCAATTGTAATGAACAATTTGGAGTATCTTCTTCGCAAAATATGCAAATTACTATGTAATCACAACATTGCAGCAAACAAGATAAATGCAAGAATGATCACCTAAACATCTAATTAGTTCTTCTACACAGTCAGACTTATGCTAAAGCTTCTAATTGCAGCCTAACATTTTAATGAAGGTTTCAGCATTGCATAAATAAGATTGGCAAACTATAAACAATGCTCACTCATTTTATTTTTTCCCCTGCTTAAAAACAATTTACCTTTATAAAGGTACTGCACACCTGCTACAGAAGACATGCTGATTTGAGCTCTATTATAAATCTAAAAGATATTATTATAAATACCAGTGAATAACCTCTAAGGTAATAAGATCTTACAGGGGATCTTACAGTAGACATCTGCTACCAACCTCCAAACCAAGACGAAAAGGCCAGTGAAGCATTATTTGGGTCACTTAAGCAAGCTTTGGGTCAACAGAACCTGGTTCTTATGGGTGACTTCAACTAACCAGACATTTGTTGGAAGGACAATACAGGAGCTTACATGTCATCCATCAAGTTCCTGGAATGCGCAGAGGACTGCTTCCTCATACAAATGTGAGATGTGCCAACCAGGAACGGGGCACTGCTGGACTTGCTACTCACAAACCAAGAAAACCTGCCTTGTAATATCTTGGTTAGCGATGGCCTTGGCTACAATGATCACAATATTGTGGAGTTTGGGATCCTGCTGGGCACGCCGAAGGTTAGTATAAATACAAATGTTTTAGATTTTAGAAGAGCAAACTTCAGCTCACTCAGAGCTCAGCTGGGATGGATTCCGTGGGAAGCTTCCACAGAGGATAAAGGAGCTAGTGAGTGCTGGGAGTTTTTCAGGAATACTCTCCTGGAAGCACACAGTTCATCCTCTTTAAAGGTAAGGGAAGTAGGTGGAGCAAGAGACCCCCTTGGCTTAACTGTGAGCTTCTGAGTCTGCTCAAAATGAAAAGAGAAGCGTACCAGAGATGGAAAAGCAGACAAATACCCATTGAGAACTACAAGGGGCATGCAGAGATGCAATTAGAAAACCAAAAGCTCAGCTCAAATTGAAACTAGCCAGAGATGTCAAAAACTACAAGAAGGGTTCTTCAGGTGCATAAACAACAAGCAGAAACACAAGGAAAATATTGGCTTGCTGTTAAACAGGAGAGGTGAATTAGTCACTGACAATGCTGAAAAGGCAGAGGTTCTCAACACTTTCTTCACCTCTGTCTTTACCAGCACTGTTGGGCCTCAGGTTTTGGGAAAAAAAAATCAAGGATGATGCAAACAAAGACCCACCGCCAGTGAAGGAAGATTTGGTATGCGAACAATTACAGGAGATTAGCTCACACAAATCGATGGGCCCTGATAATATCCACCCAAGGATGTTAAGAGATCTGGCTGATGTTGTTGTGAGGTTGCTCTCCATAATCTTTGAGAAGTCGTGGAGATCGGGAGATGTCCCAGAAGACTGGAAGAAGGCTAATGTCACCCCCATCTACAAGAAGGGCTTAAAGGAGGATCCAGGAAATTATAGGCCCATCAGTCTTACTTCAGTTCCCTGGGAAAGTTATGGAAAGAATCCTCCTGGGGGCTATCACAAGTCAAATGAAGCGCGTGATTGGGAAAAGCCAGCACAGATTCACCAAGGGAAAATTGTGCTTGACAAACCTGATCACCTTCTACAACAAAGTAACCTGGTCGGCTGATGAGAGGCGAGTGGTGGACATTGTCTACCTGGATTTCTCCAAGGCTTTCGACATGGTTCCCCACCGCCTCCTCCTAGAGAAACTGATGCATTACAGTCTAGACAAGTGGTCTGTGAGGTGGGTAGGGAACTGGGTGACAAGCCGCACCAGAGTGCACCTGGAAAAACATAACCCAGGAGTGCAGCACAGACTGTGATCTACCTGGCTGGGGAGCAGGTCCATTGAAAGGGACCTGGCGGTCCTGGTGGACAACAGGCTCAATATGAGTGAACAGTGTGCTGCTGTGGCAAACAAAGCCAACAGGATGCTGGGTTGCAACAACAAGGACACCACCAGATAAAGAAGTCATTATCCCACTCTACTTAGTGCTTGTCAGGCCACACTGGAATACTGTGTTCAGTTTTGGTCCCTGCTATACCACAAAGATGTGGACAGGCTGGAGAGGGTCCAGAGAAAGGCCATCCAGATGATCAAAGGACTAGGAAGCCTGCCATATAAGGAAAGGCTGAGAGAACTGGGTTTGTTCAGCCCTGAGAAAAGAAGGCTTAGGGGAGACCTTATCACCATGTTCCAGTATTTAAAGGGTAGCTACAAAGAAGATGGAAGCTCCCTTTTTACAAGAAGTCATGTGGAAAAGACAGAGGGTAATGGGTACAGGTTACTCCAGGGGAGATTCCATTTGGACAGAAGAGGAAAATTTTTCACAATGAGAACAATCAGCCATTAGAATAATCTCTTCAGGGAAGTGGTGGATTCCCCATCATTGGACACTTCTAAGATTCAGCTGGACAACGTGCTGAGCCATCTTGTCTAGACTGTACTTTCACCAAGAAAGTTGGACCAGATGATCCTTGAGGTCCCTTCCAACCTGGGATTCTATGAAGATCGCCTATGAAATTTCCCCTCCCTCCATGAAATTTAAATTAATATTTACTCAAGCTAATGGCAGAACAAGTGCAGTACTGTCCCAAGATCACCACAGGATATGGTCACACAGGGTTCAAGAATACTAAATGCTTGGTGATAAGAACAGAGTAGTGTATGATAGATTCTAGTTGATACAACTTCTTTGACCACAGTATAAATGAAGAGCCAGAAAACATGCAAGCTTGCACTTGCTTGGGGAATGTGGTTTTGTGCCAATGACTTGTCATAGGTATATGTACATTAGCACTTTGTCAGAAGGGTCATGACTATGCTTTTGGCTGAGTCATCACCGCTGAACCAAGCTCGTGCTTGTTCACTGTGGGCCAAGATCAGTTGTTGTGTTTCCTGACTAGAACACCAGTCCCGAGGTTTATGGGGTTACAATCCTGACAGTGTGCATGAACTGCAGCTACAATACAAGTTATCACAGAAATTATAATTTCTTTGCTTTTACTTTGTTTTTAAAACGTGAATGTAAATGTGAAACAGTTTGGTAAGGATCGGGTAGAAGTATTTTTGTTCTCTCATCTGATAATGTACACTTCACTTTCTTTTGTAAATTATTTGTACAGTATTTTATGCAGAGGCATATGCTGAATGGTGTAATTTTATTTAAAATTATAAAGTTCCACATTTTTTGTTAGATGTTTCTGCTTTTGAATTTCCCTCCCTTCTCTGTGAACTTTTCCTCAAAGACCACCTATCATTCTCTGAGGCCAAGTTTATCCCACTGTTAGAACAGAGCCCAGAAGAGGACTTTCCTTGATGAATAGGTTGCCTATAGGAAGGTCTTCAACATAGACAAATCCAGTACTACAGGATAAAGAAACTATTAAGTCATCTACATATAGTTAGACATCTTCATGTATTGCGAAGAAACTGAAATTTGCAACCTGAGCTACCAGTGCCAAGCAATCAAAATACGAAGAAAAAAAGTTCGGAGAATTGTAACTTATAAACCCACATGGTGACTTTAACTGCCTGTACACAAAATTATAGAAACTATATAGAAACAGTTTTCATTCTCACAAATAGTAAAATAGTAGTGTTTATACATAGCTTTCTTGATCAGTTCTCTGCTTCTGAATTTACAATAGGGCATTTAGACATGACAGTCTACTGCCCCAAGTCTCTGTCTTTTCATATAATTTACATAAAATAACAAGCGTTGATTCATTTTTCTGAAATTGTAGCAGTAGATAGAGGCCCTGGTGTTCTAGGTGAAGAACAAGTAAGACAGTGACTCCTGCCTCAGAATTCTCAAAATTCAGGTAAATAGGAAGTAATTTAAAAATTCTCCAGAAGGCTCTACTTGCCTTAGCATCTTGCATCTGTTTCAGTCAAATTATGAAAGCCATAGGAGCAATTATGGACTACTGACATTGTCATAGTATATAACTGCTTCTAAACATCCCAAAGATTACAAAAAATGGAAATAATTCATAATGTAAAGGAAAATTTCTTTGGTCAATTTTGAGCAGATTTGAGTAGTCTGCCCACTTTACAAGTTGGTGGCTATGCCTTTTAATAGAAAGTAACACTACCTTTTCATAAAGACAAGTGCTATTTTTGCCACAATAATGTAATTTCCAGACACATGCAAAGCAAATTGATTGATACTATATGACAAAAAATATCCACATGTTTTGGCAGATAGGTGTAAAAGGGGAAAAACCATAAGCTTAGGTGTCTTTCTGTGAATAAGAAAAAAAAACCCCACAAAAAAAGAAAATTCACCACTGAACTTTAACAACAAAACAAAAACCCCCTAATATTACAGGAATACCACAATTAATATCCTAAATTCTCACCTGGGAAAAGTAGAATTTCTTGTATATTTGATGTTTGGAGTCTTTAGCGTTAAATTTAACAGGGTTTTAAAGAATAAATTATTTTTAGTTCTTTCCCTTTAATCATGAGAGCATGGAATTTTTCTTTTTTTATTCATTCACTGCTCTGGTACTCTGCTTAATCCTGCAAATCTTTATCACTGCTCAAAAGCAATTCTGTTGCAGGGTGTTTGATTTCCATAATCCTCCACAACACAGACATTTGTATTTTATGTGAACTGATTCTGGGTCCTTTGAAACTTACAACAGATAGTCCCCCACGCCACACATAACCGAGATGTAAAAATAACATAAAATGAGCACCATACCACTGGTCATCTCCCATGTGCTTTTGGCTGCATTTTTTAGAGATAATGTTCTATGACTGTTCTTGTCTGCTGATGGCTGTTGTGGTGAGGCGAGCTGAAAATCTGCTCTTCCACTCTCAGAGGTCTTCCGAGTCTGAATTGCAGGGTCTGAAATACAACCCAGAAGATTATGAAATGCCTGTGAACGCTCACATTGTGTGCTTTTCTTACTTGAGGCATGGAAAAACAGCATTGTCCTGGGATACAAGCATCTTCCAAACAGCATGGGAATCTTGTATGGCAGCAGATATAAGACTGTCACAAGAAAGTAAAACTTTAATACTAGGTATGGAAGAAGGGCAAACCATAGAAGTTATAAAAAACGGGCTTGCAAAAGTCTGCAAAATAATCAAGAACTGCTGCAGTAGCCCAGTTATATACACAGCATGAGGGAAAGCGGAATATGAGTATAACCTGTGGCTAGTGCCAGCAGGTAGTGATCCCTGGCTCAAACACTTAAAATACCAATGCCTGCAGAGAGAATGAGCATTTATTCAAGCTCATACAGGAGAATAAGCCATGATTTAATATAAATGTCTTCAGTAGTTAAGAAGGTAGATAAAGGATTAGAAAAACAGAATTAGGTCTTACATTCTGAAGTCAAAATCATGCAAAAATTTTGACAGTTTGTGAACTCTTCACATATTCTTTGCTTTATGCTCTTACCATTTTGACATAGATCTTTAGTTGTTTGGCGAGTATTTCTTTTGTCTCCTTGATCCAAAGAATCATTGCATGGTGAGAATGACAACTCCAGTCTCTCAGTGTCTTGTATGGATTCAGTTCCCTTTCCTGAACTTTGAAGTCGGCACGATCTATTACTTTTGCTACTGCAGGTCTTTGTTACCTTCAAAGACATTATTTTCTCAATGAAAGATAAAAATGTAACAGCTTTCAAAATACTCAAAGGTAAACACACATTTTGAATTAAGCTTACTTTTCAAATAAATGTTCTCAAATAACTTTTTTTTTTTTAAAATATTATCTTTTCAGGAAACTTTATGGTAGGTACAGTTCTGTGTGGTATCTTCAATCTTTACAGTCTACTAACAGGCAGGGTTTTTTTCCACTGAGTGAAAGTAAAACAAGGCAAAGAAAAGAAAAAAAAAAAAAGTTAAAATTCACTATCTGGATAAAAAGACAGTGAAACTTGCGGCTTTTCTAGACCTCAGAAGGAGTCCTTCATTCGTCAGAGAAAGGAATCTCATTTTACGTCTTAGCTTTCAACTGAGTTCCTGCAGAAGAGTCTACTGCCTTTGGCCGGATCCTTTATTCATGGTGTTAAACTGGGAACTGCAGTCCTGACCAGATTCCTAACACCTGCATATTGTTTGCTGGCAGAGTGAGACCAGATGCTTTCCCTGGCATTGTAATTGACAGCATCACATGAACTACTGTACGGCTCACTATCATCCACTGAGAGCATACCGAAATGCAGAATTTCTGCTCTGCATCATAGCCGTCATCATAAGGAAAAATATTTACACACACACAAAAATTTTAGCAGTCTAGAACACAAAATTCAGAAAAATAAGAACAATAAGAAATCAGAGTAGTTTCAGTAGGAAGAGACCTCTGTAGGCCTGATACTGAAATTAGATCAGCTTGTTCCCATCAAATTTTGTTCTCTTTGAAAGTTTTGAAATTCCACAATCTCCCTATGACCCCGTTCCAGTATTGAACCACTCTACTTTATCGTTATACCCAGTCAGAGCTTCCCTGATTCAATTTGGGCCTGCTGCCTCTTGTATTAGAAGAATGTGGGCCTCTCTTCTCTACAGCCCTACATTAGTTGAAAATAGCAACGAGAGTCACCCTTAGCCTTCTCTTCTGCTGGCTGGACAAACCATGGCAGATGCTGCAGCCACCCAAGCATTTCACTTGCCCTCTTCTGGCTGTTACAGTGTCTCTTGCATTGGCGGTCCACAACTGAACACAGTACTCCAGACACAGACTCACATCAGTTCTGAAAAACCCTTTAGTGTGACTCCTCTGTTTACCAATCTCTTCCTTTGTAGGAGTGGCAGCACTTTTGTTGTAATTTAAGCCTTCTTACCTCTCCAGATACCCTTGTACTGACTCTTCTGTTTGAAGATGGAGGCGGCCCAAGGATCTTTGATCCAAATGCAATATGTGATACATCCTGAGTTTTACTGCTGCGTATATTGCCTTGTCCTCTATTAACCAACCTACCTAAGTTAAGAAAAAGAAGTTTTAAAAAATGTTACAGTACTTACAAAGAATAAATATTAATACTTTTTTCAAATCAACTGAAATAGAAGAATTATGAATACTAAACATACATAAAAATTATGTTCCTTTATACCACACTCCCTAGAAATATGGAGGAATAGCAAATGCACATATTATAAAAGTGTGTCAACATACAAGCAAGAAACTTTTGGTCTATTATATAGACATACATTTAATCTCCTTGTTTTAAAGGTTTATTTAAAAAGGAGCTATTTATAAACAACAAAAAAAATGGTTTGAATGATTTCTTTAGAACTTCAATGAGAACCTAGCTTCTGACAGGAAGAAAAAACAACTCTAATTAATAAATAACTGAATAAATAAATAATAACACGAGAAAACTGAAGCAAGAATGTCAAGGTATCACTCACAGCTCTCAGGAGAACTATTTACGTGTAGCTTGCTTTTTGAAATTACTGAATCTACTGTAGTACCAGGGCTGAGCCCTAATATTGCAAACATACTCTATTCCTGTTAAGATGTTCTACCCCTTTCATTATTATTTTTTAAATGTCAATATATTTTTGTAATTCTTTTCAAGCACAGAAAATGCCAACCAGTCTGCAAAACAAACAAAAAGTAAACATGGAATACAGCTGAGTGTTCTGAAAAAAATTTAAAAGGGAAGGATAGTAAAATGGTTATGTATTAATTTTATCACCAGGGTTGCAGAACTGCACGTAATACCTATTTTCCTCTTTTTTACTTCTCCTTGATTGTTAGTGAATTATCCTTTCCAGTGCTGATAAAAAAGGGTATCTTCACATTAATTTATAGTTAAAATTTACAATGTCTGGAGATTTTGTTTCTTGCTACAACTTCAGCATTAAATTGCTATCTCACTTAAGAGATCCGACACCTTCATAAAGCAATAAAGTAGAAACAAAACGTTTTGTCGATTCTCTCAAGCATTTTTCACAAACTTATTTAATCTTAATTCAAAATCAGCTTTATTTCCAGTGTCATCAAGGAAATGAAACAAAGATCATGCATTAGCCACCACATATCACAATTTACTGTACTAATCAGCACAAAAAAAGCCACTTTCTGCCATTACCTTCTTCCCTTTTTCCTGATGTGACATTTGGTTGCTGCCAACAGCTGCCATTTCACAAGATTAGATGACCTGTCTTGCTTTAACATAAATTTCTTTAATTTGCTGACTACCTTGGGATGTTGTTAGCTCCAATTATAAAAGCTGATTTGCATGAAAATCTCTCTTTATGAACACATTAATTGACTGCAATTAATTACCTACATCTACACATAACTGTGTTGATGGCATAATGAAATAATGTGTAATTAAAAGTGGATGATACTAAAAATAATTTTGGCTTTTGATTATCAAATAAATAAAAAGTCTAGCGGATAAAAAGAATATTTTTCCAATTAAAGTGTACTTAAACATACCAAAGTTTCCATTTTCAAGGCGGCCAACTTCTGAAATTTGAAAAGCATGTCTGGAAGAACACATGCTATGTTCATAAGATAGGACTGAAAATAAAGATTAAACCTTAAACTGAAGGCATTTCATTTTCATGCAGGTCAGGGATGTTATCATTAATTATTTTAGTATATATACCTAAGGGCTATATATCTTTGTAGTCCAGATGGTAAAACTGGAGTCTTGTTTTAAATGACTATACGTTTTTCTGTTTAGTTATATCATTCACACTATTGTACTCACTTAAGTTTTACAGTCCCTTGTATTTTGACAACCCAGCCAAGAAGAACTGATTTTTGAATACAGTCACTGAGAAACTGAATTCCAGAGTTTCCTCTGCTATTTCAAAAGCAAACATAATCAAACTTGACAACAGAACTTCAGCTTGACTACTTGTAGGGCAATAATACTCTAAAAATATTATTTGTCCTTTAATATTACAAAAATGGTACTTGCATGTAGAAAAAAGCTGAATGTAATTTCAGTAAGTAAATGTATGAAGGGTCTTATTTTAAGCAAAAATTTTAAACCCCTCCTATTCATTTCAGCTGCTGTAGGACAAAGACTGCCATTACTAATGAGGTTATACCAAGAGAAAGCAAAAGACAACAACTTGAAAAAGCATCAGTGTGGCAGCTTAGCGCAGATGATAAAAACTTCATGAGTTGTTTTTTCATATTCCGGTAAAAGCAGAAGAAAGGAAGTTTAAAAATTATTTTCTTAAACTTTTCATATTATCAAGGTTGTTCTCAAAGAAACACTTCTTTCAAAGTTTATTTGCCTTCAGAGTTTCATGAGATGCTACACTTTAAATACTATTGTTGGCTGTAATAGTCTTGTCTTTTATAGTATTAATCTTCACCAGTGGTTATCATTCCCTGTAGTGTATCTTATTCCTTCGGTTGATACTTTGCACATGTATTTCCAGAGCATTTTTACAGAAATGGTGGAAATGATTATTCACTGAATTCAAACACTAAAGATGAGAATCCTCAAGACTGAGAAAGTACCAAAACCAGCGGAATAAAAATGTATCTTGCTTACCTACAGCACCACTTCTAACATTGCCTACACTGATGAAGATGCATTGGAAATGGATTCTTTATCTAATTTGCTTGTTCAGACCCACTTCTCAGCTACTTCAGACCCACTTCCTTCTCAAAAGATGTTCTATTACCCTGTTTTAGTATGATGAATCAATGACTTATAAAAGGTAGTACAGAGTAAGGGGAAAATGGAAAACATTAGTAAGACACTGCAATGATTATATAGGCCAAATTAAAGGCCTAGTCTTGTGTCTTATACAGAAACTAATAATAACGTAACAAAAGAGTAGAGGAAAGAGGGTGCCTATAGAGATAGATTTCACCTGTGTATTTTTATAAGCTCTAGCAGTAAGAAGTTTATGTACTTCTCAAGTTTAAGCTGAAAATAACATTCAAGTCAACATATTAAAAGGGGCAAAATTATCAGTTCTCCATGAAGGACATGAATCAGCGCATACAAAATATTGTCATTTTAAAACCCATTATAACCCTCTATTTTAAGAAGTGCTTCCACATACTCCAGGATATTTACTATTGCAAATGGAGATACACAATAACTTTAAAAAAAAAAAAAGTACAGATTAGCTATGTGCAACTGGATTTACAAAACCAGTAATATCCTGGGAGTGAGGAAATTATATTTTTGACATGTTTAGAATTCTAATCAGTGAAATGTACTGCTAGTGAAAAATATGGGGTTTTTCTACATTGATTTATTTCCTCATTAGAAATGCAGTTGATGCCTTCAAAACTCAACAACTGGTTTAAAAATCCTGATTTTGTTCAACCACAAAAAAACTTGTAAATAACTGAAAATTTTATTTCACTCTTTAGATAGTTACCTTAAGTTACATTTTAAATACCGCTGTTTGTGAATAATTTTACAACTACAGAGTTCCATTAATGAACACAAACTATTCTATGTCTCTTAGTCTATTTCTGTTATTTAATGACAATCTATCTCATTACAAAGTTGTTTTAAAGGGATATTCATTATTTTGAATCAAAACATTAAGGACTGTAATAACATTTGCCTTAGTGAAATTTTGCTATTGACTGTACTGCAGGTAGCAAGCAATACACAGTTTTAAAGCAAAATAGCAGCTTTAGTAAAAAGCAGTCAATTGTCTGACCCAAGTCTACGTAAAGCAGTTTCACATTTAAATCTTGACGTTTACTTCTACAGTTCCGTTTTTATTGATTCTTGGTTTACAAATCTTACACAGACAAACACGCCAATTTAAATATAAAAACACAGGAAGTGCTATTATAGAACAGGCCAATAATCTGTCAAACATCCAGTTTCAAACAGTGGCTAAAACCCAAATGATTCAGAAACGGCACAAGATAATTTCAGTAGAGATTTAGGAAACAATCTGCCTTCTATAGTGTTCTTAGAGTAAGGTTAGAAAAACCTAGAAGTACAAGATTAAATTTACCCTTCACATTTTTACCGGTGCTAAATATGACAACACGGACATTAACTCTTACCCATATAAGTGGCCAACTGATTTTGGAATCATACCAATTTCTTTATTTTCCCCAGCTTAGTGTAGCAGTTGAGTCCATATTTTAATCATATTCTGTGTAACATGGTATTTTATCAGTTTTTAATTTTCAACTGCATCATCACATCAAATGATGTCTTGGTTTTGTGCCATGAAATAGGAAAAGCAGCTTTTATTGAATTTTCTCAGTATCACTAGTTACTTTATAAACTCCCTTAAACCAATTTTTAATGTTTTCTTCATTTTCTTCACGTGAGAGTTTTTCATTCATGCTGCTTCTCTGTCTGTAAAATCTTTTCTGAGATGGTTTAACTGATAATGTATAAAGTATTTCAGGTAATAATGCAGAACTGATTTATTTAAAGGTTTGATACTTTTTCCATTTCATATGAATTTGAACTTCCTGCATACTTCCGTGCAGTGTCTTTAAGGTCTAAATTATATATCTTATTATCTTCTAGCTTACAGACATATTCAAATAACTCCAAGACACCAATAAGACAAGATTTCCTTTTTTAGAGCATAAGCTGAGGACACTATGCGGGTCATATTGTTAGAAGAGTTTTATTAATGTAAACATACTTTTAAAAGAAGTGTAACAACTGAACAGCCACACTTCAACGTACATTCAGAAGACATACCTCAAATATTGTTATTATAAATCCCACGCTTGAATTAGAATTGTTCAGGCTGCACATAGATCTCTGAAATTACAGAACAGACATGTGTCTATGTGCTCATGATATTACAGCTATGCAAGAGTTGCCATGTTTTATTTTAAGACACGGGAACTCTTAACATGCACTTGTATAAAAAAATCCATTATTTATATGCATACTGTATAGATCGTATTCACAGTATTTTAATACAACAGAATACCTGTTTCTTGCACTGTTACTGGATATCTGCTGCGTTTTACTTCTGGCTTGTGAATTTTAGTCAGGTTCAGCAACTGTGTAACTTGTGGCACATCTGTATTTAGCTGGCAGGCTCGAGGAATAACATCTGTGGGCTCATATGGCATAAATGGAACATGACACATATCTAGAATCAAAAAACATGGGCTTTACTTCAATTAGATAACAAAACGGAATTAAATTTGTTAGATGACATATATTTTAGTTTATATGATTATAACAATTTAACAGATTACAGTAATTTGAAAAATTTGCAGCAATTGTTCACTTTTAAGACAATAAGAATGTAAATTTTAAAATTATATTGTGTATTTTTTTAGGCCAAAAAACCTGAATACGTTTAAACTAAGAAATATGCACCAATGGCTGGAATAGCCCCAGTAAATCAACTTCTTTGATTTGGCAAGTGAACAAGCAAAACAGAACCACAAAATACATTTTGTTAATTTTTATTACAACTCAGCTTTAATTCTAATACTGATATACTGATTTTCAGACAAAATGAACATCTGAAAATAGTATTGATATCAGTGGGACTGAAGTAGCAAATAGAAAAGTCTTATATGTGCAAATAAAGAATTTGACAAGCTTTAATTCCAAACTTCGACACCGTTACACTTTCATGATAAACTAAAAAGCTGTCAACCTATCTATTCTTGTGACACCAGGCACTAGTAGAATTTGATCTGATTGTCTCTGCTTTCCCTTTGATAATCAATATAGACTGAGTTTATGAAAGTTATTCTCTACGAAGGTATCCAGAGTCAGAACCATTCCTGATGTTCTGATGCAAATTCATGCCAAATTTTATAAGATTTGAATATAGTAAGCTAATGAATATTAGCCTCTTTTCCAAGGATAAGAAGATGAAAACATAACCCCGAACTCAAATAATGGATCAAGTATCGAGATCCTTATAGAAAAATTCAAGTGTTCCATGTTGTATTTCAGTAGTGGACATATTTATTTAAGTAAGATAAATTCTAGCAACCATTTTTTCACCAAGCTGGTACATTATTTACTGCTGTAAGACAATACTTAATGATAAAAAACCCATACGTAACCTCGGGATTACTATGGAAACCAGAAACTAGGTATATATCAAGCTTGTATGCCTCAATCTCATGAGGCAGAGAAGATTAATTCTTTCCTCTTCTATCTCAATGATCTCATACAGAAATAATTTCTTAGTATATGTCGTTTCTCCTTTCCACTTGCCATCATTTTAGGAATGCAAAACATATTGTATATGAGCTACTAAGAAAGAATAAGACGCACACTGCGCCTTGAAATCACTACTTCCACCACCAAGGAGGTTTAAGCAAAGAATCCGACCCTCATTACAAGTTGCAATGTCATCGCATTCAGTGGAGCTCAACTAACCGGTCCAGTCATCGAGAGGAAAATAGCTTTATCAAATCATGATTGTTAACTGAAAGTTAATTAATAGTAACAAACAAATGCTATTGTTTTCTGTAATTGGTTATGAAGTATAGAGTTATTTTAATACAGCCAAACCTTGAGCTGTAACGTAATTTTAAGACTTGCCTAGATAAGGAAATTCATAAGCATACAGAAAATACTAATGCCCACCAGGTGTGCAATAATCATAGAGCTGATAATCTAGTAATTAAAAGTGTAATATTTTACCATGCATACAGTTTATTTAAGCTGTCTACTCATTATGTTAACTACATTTTGGGATTTTGGTACTCATTTAGAACATTTATGCACATTTCAAAAACTGTTTAGAATGGAAGAGAGAAAATAATGCACCAACGGGATTAAATGAAATTAAAGCCAGTGAGGCCTCTAACTGCAGTTTCTGCTGAGACTTTACCAGATTCTCTCTGTAGTCAATTTTTTTTTCCAACCTCAACAACAAAAAAAAGAGGAGTAATCACAATGATCACATACTCTCCCTTATTGGTTTAGGTTTTCCAAATGGAAGATACATTTTGTTACATTTACAATACTGCTTACTATACCTCCTTCAGAAATCAGAACCCTTTTTTCAGGTGTGTTCTTTAAAAGCCACAAAATGAAAATTTGAATGCAACTGAAGCTGAACTACACCTAGGCTTCCTCTAAAATAAGAAAGTGCCAGCAATGTTTTTCAATTCCTCCTCTATTATTGCAAATATTAGCGAGGAATGAAGTTCCCTCCCTTGGAAAATAATGATTCAGGATTATGATGCTCGTGCGGAGACTGGTAAACCTTTGACCAATATTCTGCTCTTATTACAAATTTAATCTATCATTTTTCCGCTCACCACCAATATTACTTTCCCAATGAACACGGACACATTAGGATAAATGGACTAAAGATCACATAGAGGCGTTTATGATAGTTTCATAGCTCTGTTTCATATAATACTGTTTTGTTATAGTTTTGTCTTGGATTATTTAAAGAAGGAATCTTTCATCAGCTGCTAACATCCAAAATTAAGAAAACAAACAGCAAATGCTGCTAAGTTTAAGTATTCCTCTTTCCTTCCAGACAGTCTCTTCTTGGCCAAAACCTGATTCCAATCAGCATAAAATACGCTTATTAAAACAAGCTCTCTACTTGATAAATCTTGCCAAAATTTCTTCAATAAAGTACTTCTAAGGAATTCAATGTTTAAAACAGAGGAGTACACATATTTAACTACTCACCTAAAGTCCAACACTAGCAGATTTAATATGCTGTACTACCACTTTAATTTTCATGAAATCATGATCTTTCAAATTGCCAATTCAATGACTAAGAAGCTTTTGATTTTATAATATGAACAGTTATGATTAAGACTACATAGTAATTATAACACACCATCTTCCCCAGCTGTATCTTGAGGCTTGGTTTTTAAAGTGAAGATCTTTCTCAGTTTACAGTTAGCTGAAATAATAATTCCATCCAAAGACTGGAAGACAGCTCCTCTGAATATTTCACTGGTGAATTCTACCAAGTCAATACACATATTGCACCACTAGAAAAGAGAAACAATACTCTTTAATAAAACCCAAACACTAATCACTGCAGAAGACTATTAGTGTATAGTTCTCTATACATGAAATCTCTGTGGAGTATTAGATTTTACAGGCTGTGATTCACAATGTGTAACATTTTGATAATAAAAAATAAAAAAGATATTGCTGTATTTGCACTTACAACAATTATTTATACAAAAAAATCAGTACATATAACCTACTGACTGCCAGCCCAGTGAGCTCTGTTACCTAACGTATCCACAACATGTTTTACAGATATTTCTAAGTAACTTGTGAGAAAGTATTTATTGAAGGTTTTCTGGGGGAAAAAAATTGTTATTCAATATTACTTCATAAGTTAAAGTTCCTGCAGCTTAAGTGCTCCAAAGGCTATAGCTGAAGGTTCTTTGATGATTTCTTTCTGAGATTCACAAAGGAAGGACCTCTCCAAAGCCTGTATCCCTTCCACACTGAAAATTATCAGGCAAATTTCTAGTATGGACAAGTCCCCAGTGTATCATAACATCTTAAAACTACTTTTTGTTTATAATAATTGTTATCCTTTTCTGACAAGACATTTCCAAAAGACAAATCAGATTATGACAACTGTCTGGGTTGCTACAGATCCTACTTAAATATGTATTTTAATTCTCATTAGATGATTTGTTTCAGGAAACACTGTTAGAACACTCACATCAACGTGCTACATTCTCCTGCACTATTCTAGTAGCTCTTTAAATTCTCTGTTTCAATTTTTTTCCATTTAATTCAACACTTGTATATTGCTGTTTTTTATAATACAAAAATAAGCAGTTAGTTATCTATTTTGCATGTGGACCGTATTATAATTCCATTCTCCTTCTAGAAGAAAATAAGTTTTATATAAAACAAGTAATATGTGAAGCAGAAGAACTAACAAAATATGTTTTCTTGTGGCTTTATGTTTTCCATTTAGAGTCTCTAATGTATAAAAACACACATGCTCATAGTTCTAGTGTTGCTAACAATTCTCCTTATCGATTTGGATATGTATTGAGGGATGAGCTGATGCTAAAACATCTTCTATAACTGGTAAATAAGCAGAGATGGCCTTCAGGAGAAATGCAACCATTTTCATGAAATTTGAAGAATTGTAATATACTTGAGATAATTATTCACATGTAAAATTTAGTTGACCAATGGGTTGAAGTTTTATTAAGGGAGAAGAATACTAAGACATAGTGATTGTACATGCCTCATTTTCTTATAAAGTCAAGGTAAAAGTACTAGTTTCTAAATGCCAAATTATAAATATTTTTTGAGAAAAAAATTAGGTACATACATTACTATTCAGCTTTTAAGTCTGAAATTTTGGAAGGCAAGTTAATATCTCTTTTGAAGACACCAAGCAATGGAATGGAAAATATAGTATTTAATTACAACTGATATTTCTATTGCTGAGGTTGAAAAACAGCATTATTTGTGAGAATACAATACAGGAAGACAGCATATGAAAATGTAGACTATTTTCTACTGATAGAACAAACAACATACTACACCCTTATTCACAATCAATCATACTGATAATAACGGTCAGCCTGTGTATACAATAACTTAATCTATCAGAACCATGTAAAAGATCTATCTAATCACTGAAAGCAGCATACTTCCTCCTTTAACTAAAAGCAACAATAAAAAGGCAGATAACCATTCAAAAGAAGACAGATAGGATACTGAGAAATACAGACCTACTGTTTAAGGTTGGTCAAGTGTTAAGGTTATTAAAATATTTTGTCATTGTAACTGATCAGAGCAATTAGACAGATCTCTGATTAATGTTTTATTATCTAAATTAAAACACATAACTGAAGTTCATATTCTGATTGAATTTAACTTGGTGTACATTAATGCATATTTTAATCCTGAAACATTTGTGCTAGCCTGAGACCAAGACCAACTAACTGAAATTATACTGAAGAAAAATAATTTCATTTCAGTAGATCTTAAATTAATGGCAACTTCAGGGGTATGATCTGATGCATATTAATTTGATAAAAATCCAACCAGTTCTTCCCACAAAGCAGAAAACTCCTGAAATCTAAAATTATCACAGCTGTCTTCACCTAAACTGTCTTAAAAGAAATCATAACTTCAGAGGTTTTTGTAAAATATTCTCTCTCATGACTAACCCCAAATGCACAGCCACTTAGTATACTACATGTTATCTAGTTCTCTTGATGCATACTTATATTTTAAGATATTTGAAATCTGACTGTTCTCATCTCCAAATGATTTTCTAAAGCAGTATTTCAGACTTGAGTCTTTACAAGGTTATATGGTAACCATCACGTTTTGTATGCTGACAACTATTACCATATGTTGTGACTGGGTGCAGGAGAGGGGAACAGGGAGAAGCTGATGGCTATTGTTTTATTTTCATCAGTTTGACATATACATTGTTTTATATATACCAGAATCTGGAAGAACCTGAAGCACATGAAAGTAGCCATCAGCTACAGTCCACTTACAGCTCCAGTGAATGTAGTAAAACGTCACTACAGGAGAAAGTACACATGAACATGAGCACTGTAATGAAGAAGACATTTGATGATTTCTTTCTGAGATTCACAAGACCTCTCCAAAGCCTGTATCTCTTCCACACTGAAAATTATCAGGCAAATTTCTAGTATGGACAAGTCCCCAGTGGATCATAACATCTCAGAGACACAGAGAACTTTACAAAGGCTGAACAGACAGCAGAAGTGAGAGAAACACATAACAAACAGCATTAATCTTGGAAAATGGGAATGAACTCCTAATGTTAGAAGAAGGGTAGAAGGGCAGTAGTATTAAGCAGTTCTGATACCATCCAGCAGAGGGGACATAAACATGTATCTTGAATCAGCGGGAACTGAATTCTAAACCAAACAGTAATTTCAACAGGTCTATAAATTTACATAAAACATTTCTGATAAAAAAAGCGTGCTCAACCACAGTTCAAGGAATATTCCCAAGGTACTTACTATTTTGCGTTTGATCATAAACAGAGGAATTTTTGCATGCAGAGGGGTTACAGACAACTCCTTGTGGATAGTTGATAAATATAATCTTCTTTTAATATTTCCTAAATCTGTTACCCTATAGAAGAAAAAGCAGAAGAGAATAGAAGAGATCTTTGTCGATTCAATAATCCGGTATCTTTGGGCAATCATAAAAAAACTATTCATATGCAGAACCTTTATGTCAGTGATAGCAAATATGGAATTTAAGAATTACTTCTTTTACAAGATGAGTAATGAGATTTTTTCCTCAAATACAAACTTGGTGGCTATATTCCAGCATATATAAAATCACTTTACATGCTAATTTTATTTCAACAGTCTATACTCTTCACTAGATTTCCATAGCCCTTCAGACTATGAAAGAATTCAATTTGTATGAACTGAGAACCCAGTAGCCTTTAATAATCACACTTGTTTCTGCCCCTTAGGTTTGTGTTATCTCGGGACACACTGTCACCGGCTAACTAGAAAAACATTATTTGCTTTCTTTTCCTAAAAATGCCTCTGTCATTTTATATAGTCTGTTGGCTTAAAGACAGACACAAGACATTGTTTTACTTCCTGAGCACATATCTTCAAATATGAATTAGAACACAGAAGTTTATTGCTCACTATTCAGGTCATCTCACAATGACACCAAGGACACTGAATCTGAACATTTCCGATAGATTCAGACCACAGCCACGATCGCAAAGATTAAGTTTCCTTTAAACTGACGAAGCAGCTCATTTTTATGTTCTGTTTCCTTCAAGTCTTGTGACCAGCTGTACTGGTTTTGGCTGGGATAGAGTTAAATTTCTTCAGAGTAGCTTGTACAGTGCTATGTTTTAGAAGTGAGAAGAAAACAGTGTTGACAACACACTGATGTTTCAGTTGTTGCTGGGCAGTGCTTACACAGTGTCACGGTCTTTTCTGCTTCTCACACCACCCTGCCAGCAAGTAGACTGGGGGTGCACAAGAAGTTGGGAGGGGACACAGCCAGGACAGCTGACCAAAGGGATATTCCATACCATATGACATCAGGCTCAGCAATAAAAGCTGGGAGAAGGAGGAGGAACAGGGGAAGTTTAATGTTACAATGTCTTCCCAAGTAACCGTTAGGCATGAAGAAGCCCTGCATTCCTGGAGATGGCTGAACACCTGCCTGCCCATGGGAAGTGGCAGATGCCTTATTTAGCTTTGGTTGCACACGCAGCTTTTGCTTTACCTATCAAACTGTGTTTATCTCAACCCCTGAGTTTTTGCATTTTTACCCTTGTGATTCTCTTCCCCACCCCACTGCAGAGGGGGTGAGAGAGTGGCTGTGCGGGGCTTAGCTGCCTACTGGGGTTAAACCACAACAGCAGCACAACCTCGATACCCCCAGCAGTCCTACCTTATTATACTGGAGAACAGACATTACTTTAAAGGCTGCAATCTGTATGGGGAAATAATGATTAATTTACCTATTATTTTGAACAAGCCTATTTCTAACAGATGGGTAGTTCTCTGCAATTAGCAGCCCCTCTGAGAAGATGACAAATAATTACAATAAAAAACTTTCTCTCACTACTTAGTGTTGTTAAAAGTAATTACTCAGAATCACTGCATTTAAATGCTAGGTTTTACTTCAAAATTGTGAGACTGCCCTGTAGATTTTTTTTTTTGTGTTATTATTACTGAAAACACTTAATTAGTAAGGACTACCTGTAGCTTAACTAATGAAGTGTTGTCACCCAAAATGTGCAGATAAACACCCTGAAGTATTAGGATTCTTTAGGTCAACTTAGGAGGGCATTAACTCTGGAGCAAGTTAAATACGTCAGCTATTTTTGGCAATTCAAGAGTTCAACCAAGGACAGTATAAAACATACTGCAAGTATGTAAACATCAAAAGGTTCTACTAGTACAGGTGATAAAAACACAAGAGCACCTTCTTGTTTCCCCATAGTCATTAAGACCATCATGCAAAGCAAACAGAAAATCCATGAGCTTTCCAGAACTTGTTGATTCTTCCTCTCCCTTGCAGACCATCTGACCTTTAATCTGTTCATCCTCATAACATAGCTGGGCAAATCAAAACAAACTTGAAGAGTCTACCAGCTGTTGCATTTTGAAAGACTGGCAGTTCATCTCATAAATCACATGCACTTCAAAGGCAGAAATTTCACTACTGTACTGGGATGAAGAACATTATATCCTCACCACTGCTATAATTTAACATAGCAGATTTCAGTATCAGCTGCACATATATTTATGTACGGATGAATAATACCATCAAGTCCTTGAAAAGTGATTTCATCATAGGACATAGGCTTGATCTTACTTTGGAAGAAGTTTAAGATGTGAAATAATTAACCTAAGATCATCAGCAAGTTTGCTGCACAGCTAAGCCTGCACCCCAGATCAAGGCTTAGTTTCATCCATAACTTTGCTTCTCATATACCCTTTGAAGAAAAACCTACGGATGTCATTTTCAAAAATTCTCCACTCTGTTCTAAATCTTGTTGTTCATAAGTGCTAAGAAATTGAGGGACCAAAGAACTTCAAAGAATTGGAGTAATGGTTGCTTGAAAATCACCTAGAACTCCTGGTTACGTGTAGAGCTGAGCAACTGTGCTGAGGAACCAGGTAGCTGCAGTAACCTGAGTGCTGAAACACAAATAAAAATACTATTCCTGCTGAAACTTAAACTGCGTAATTCTCAATGGAGAATGTTGCTTTCAATGATGCTAAGACAAAGCAGCAGGAGCCTAGATTTAGTCATGTATATCTCCAAACAACTGGCAATAAAATAAATCCACTTTATAATATTAGTTCAGTATGTTTAAATTCTATTATTTATATGAACGGTTTTATCTTTCTCCCTCCTGAAAAACATTAGGTACCTTAGCAATAAAAAGGTCGTTAGTAAATGTACAGCTGTTACATTCCGAAGTGCAACACTAAACACATTCATTTAGATAAAAATACTCGCATTTATATCAGACTCTATCACAGAAGTCTAAAATAAGATGTTTTGTGATGGTACGTATGCTGTAAATAAGCAGCAAATCTTAGATATATGGTTATAATCACACCTAAAGAAGTTTAAAGTTTATTTCAATAAATAAATTTAAAACAATAAAAATACTTATATTCTACAGGCAAAAGCAGACGAAACATTTTAAAAACAGGCAAAATTGGAGAAAGAAGATGGTCTTAAAATTCTGTAAGATGATTTATTTTCTGGGAGAAGAAAGATAACTATTTGAGAGTTGGTATAACTTTCAGACTTTTCAGTTACATTGCTTCTTGGAAAATAAAAAGAAAACAAGGGTCTGATGAAACTCTTCTGAAATGATTCAGACAGTAGGAGTTAGAACATAAGAACTCTCACTTGTAAAATGACTCAAGAGTACTTGCGGTGGAACTCAACCTTTTTATTTTTTTTTGTTATCAAAAGGCACGACCTATGTTAAATGTACAAAGGGAAGAAACATCTGCATCACACATCTTGATATTCAAAGACACATTAAAAAAATCTATATAGGAGTTAATGTATTTTTATTATGTCTGTGCTTGAGTATTTATATCTAAGGGTCAGACATGTGATAGAAAAGTAATGAGACCATGTTGAGAAAAATGAGGTAGTCAACAGGAAAAATCAACCTCATTTATAATAATATTCCTGTGATCAGCAGGTGCATAACTCTCCCAGCTATGGTCATTAACTGCATTCATTTCACACTTAACATCTACATTTGCAAATCATTTGAAAGTAAAATTACCTTCCAATTCAATTTTCAATTTTATTTTATATCTTCAACTTTGATTGACTATTCTCCTCACAATGGTAACTACAGTGAGATTGCAAGTAAATGGCAGCAACTACGCAAGAGTACAGATAAACTCATCTTCTCAGATTACCTATTCACTTTGCTTCTGTATGTATAATAATTTATAACCATTTGTTAATGTTCAATTCAAGGCTTATAATGAACTTAGGAAAAATGATGCTGGATTGTTGAAGGGATGCTTCATTTATCAGGCTCACTTCTTCTTAAAATGAAAGTGTTTCCCTCCTTATAAATGACTTAAACTGGAAGTTTACCAAACATGAAAGCAGGTATTTCATTGATGTCACTAAGCAAAGAGCAACTCCCATACAATTTATTATTAATGGGAACCTCTTTGTATCCTGGTGAAAATCCAGATAGAATCCTCTGGTAAAGCTTAACTATTAGTATGTAGGTATATTAGTACTTTGCAATTGTAGTGCCATTTTCTCCATTAAAAGTATGTGCTTCAGAAACATTAGATAGTATAATTTCCATTTTAAAGATAGAAAAGCAAAGGGATAGCAATGATCAGCTGATTTGCCATGCTTACAGATTCTTAAGTTTCCTTATTCAGGAGCAGTCTGTACTTCACGTTTTATTTTATGCGCTACTTGTAAATTCGTCTCATAGGAGATACTACATTATTGAACTGGCTGCCTGATCATCTGAAATCCGGAGCACTGTGTTCTCCCCTCATAAAAATAGACTTAGTTATGTTGAAAATCAATCAAATCTCTACAAAAATAAGAGATCAGGAAGATTGATATGACATCTAGACAACAAGTTGTTAAGAACCAGTTTTATTTTTATATACTGAAATTTCCTGTTGATAATGTTTTTCTGGAGAGAATTAAGGAAAAAAACACCAAAGTCCCCTTAAACAGTAACCATAAAAAGTCAGTAATGCAGCTGGCTGGTGCAAAAAGAATCATCAAATCTGGTTGCCGGAATAGAAAAACTTTCCAAATATGAGCAATTATTAAGAACTGGTGATTCCTGAGCTCTCCCTACTAGATATTGACATATTTGCAATCAATTCTCCAACTGAAAGAATGACCTGGTATTTTCACTGATCAAGAAGAGTTTGTTGTGAGAGTTTCTTTACTCTTAGAACTTCACGTTTCAAAAATCATTCTGGAAGTGGTCATTAATATTCATAACATTCTAGAAACTTCTATCACTTTTTAACATCTTTGGTTTTGGAATGAGCTCATCTTTCTCTTATTTCCAAGTATATAGCAAATTCTGTTTTAAGGCATGGTGGTATGTTCCTCTGAACCATAGCTAACCATGCCAAACCGTTCAGAAAGCTGTAATTCTAGAAAATAGTTCTTAATTTGTTTAGTACAAAGTACTCTAATGAGTATTAATCTGTGGAAAGTTTAGTGCCTACTTCTTTTCAAGAATCTAAACAAATTACCCTTATAAGGCAGTTATTTATGCCTGCAACTAATTCTGTTGGCTCTTTTCTTTAGTTTATCGGCTGTTCATCTTCCCACTTTTTCTTCTTCCCATGAATTTATCTATTCTAAAGAGACAATCTTTCCTTTCACATTTACAAAGACAAAGAAAAGGTTATGGTCACACCTGCTACATGTAACAGTTCTCTTAAGTACAGCCATATTTCCTCACATTTAAACCATTTATTCTAATTACTAAGAAGTCTGCCCTTTAAAAAGGCAAAGCTAAGTTTTCTTGCTAACACTGGATCATGCATTTACTTTATTTGGCATATGAAAATCCTGACTGACAAACCCTAACAACCAAACATAAGCAAGATTCAGTTTACTCCATGTTACTTAAATTGATCCACCAACCAAAATATACATAATTAGTACTTTTCCTCTCTCTGAAGTCTTAGGAGACAGAAATTTATTCTGTAGTATCACCAGGACATCATCTAACACCATGATAAGATTTACTCTCTCATTTAATGGCATATTGTATGATAGATTAAAATAGACTCACTACCTAGCAAGTTAAAACTTAACAAAACAAAGCATCTCTCCCATCAGTTCCAACAGACCAAAGATATATTTAAAGAAAGATAAAGTGATACTGGTTAAAATAATTACTTTCAGGGCATTTTAAAACTTATGCAGAAATATTGCAACACAAAGATAAAGAACATTATCTCAGACTGAAGCAACTAGTGGAAAAAGGGGGAACTGCACAGACTAGGCACAATGTTTCATCATCCTACTAAGCTAAAGGTTTTGTGCTATACTAAATTATAACTGCCTGTAACTGCATTTACACTAGCTGTTCATTTGCAGACACTACAACTGCGAGACAAATCCTGTAACATCAGCCTTGAAGGATACAACAGCCTGATGAAGGAAACATTCCTTTTTGTGACAGCTGTTGACTCCACTGTACAAATTGTACCTCATTTGAGCTTGGCAGACTGATGAGTATGCTCTGCTCTGAGAAGAAAGTAATATGCTATTTCTGTAACAAATTTGAGAAATGTATTTTTGTTCCTTATTCTTTCTGGTCTTTAAATAAATGGTAATGCTGGATAACCTGTCCATTAGCAGGCTCAAAGTGATCAGCCAAAAGGAGACTGGTACATGGAAAGAGAAGAGGCCGCTTTCCTCCACTCTCCCCTCCTTCCCGAAATGACCTCCAATTTCCCTACCGTTCTTCATCACCTATTCAGCAGTACTCCTCCGCTTTCATGCTTGCTCTGCCTTCCCACATTGACTCCTAGTCTGCAGATACAAACTGTTGCTGAACACTACCTGGAAAACTTTATCATATCACCAGAAGGATGCACACTGGAAAATACTAGCATAAGGCATTAATTAGGACAATCGGACCTCATCCAACTTTAGGATATTTTAAGAGAAGTCACAAGCTTCAAGACACACCATGGACAAAGATTAATTGTAAATTTATTTTGAAAATATTCTTTTTTTTTTTATAGCCGAGTCAAGAACCTGAATCAGGACCACTTTAAGTTACCTGGCCCAGAATCTGACTCAAACCACCTCCTTTCTAGTTTGAAACTACATTACTTGGATTATCATAATCTGTGACTAAGCATTTCTTCTTTTCAGACCTCAATTTACTTGTCACTAAGCATTCAGAAGAATGCAATAGTTTCATCTGAAATTAAAATTCTAGTTTATCTTTACAGTGAAAAAGTTGGTAACTGTTTTCTAACCCCATGCCTCAATTTCCTGTAGGATGTAACAAAATCATTCTCATCAAGGTCTATGCCATTAGACTCTCACTGAACTCTCCCTTTAAGAAACAGATTGACACAGTCTTCCAATAAGTTAAATTATTTTATCTCCTTTTTTGCTCTGATCCCTTTTTGAAAGTAATAAGAGAATAAAAGCACATCAAGGTCAGAACAGCAACTGAAATGGTTTTGCCCACCAACTAAAAATAAAACAAAATATCTAAATGTTAGCAGCAAGATTTAGGAAAGGATCATCAATTGTACTGATCTTATGGTCAAAGCCTGCCAATAAAGACTTAGCTAAAAGAAAAATACAAGGAATCATCTATCCTAACTGTGACCAACTATATGGGAATTTTTTCCTCCTTAAAAGGATCATACCCAGTTAAGGTAAGAATAAAAGGTATGGAAGGCAGTTCCCATCTTTCCAATTAAATTTAAAGTTTTTGCAGAATCTGTCTCTCTGTATATTGGTATGGAGCATTTACTGCTATGTGCATTCAGCTGCCTGTTTAAATAACTTGCTTTACACCTCAACTGTGTAACAGGGCCATGCCCTACTTGTTGGTAGCTAAGAACACAGGACAGCTTGTAGGTCAGATCACGTAATTTTCTTCAATGTCTGCACATCCTATAATGTGTATGCAAGTATCTCCAGAAAAGCAAGCTGAAGTGTAAGTAGCCACACCTCCTACCAAGAATAAATCTCAAAACACATGAAACCTTATGGGGCATTATCCCTGAATTTTCTTTTTGAATAAACTGAAGTCTTAATGTTGTCTCTAAAAAATGGTAATTGCACAAACAAGACAATATCTATATGGAGACAGCTGCTGCATCAGGCTGGAAACCCTTAAGTCACTGTGTACCTCACTAACTCTGTTCTTCTATATGATCACTATTGCTGCATGTCAGAACACAACCATGCCAGCAGTATTCTTTATGGATAAACAATCCTTACTCCTTACCTTTTTGAACTGCAAAAGGCAAGGGGTGGCTCCACCTTTACTTCACTTCCTTTCCTTAAAGGGTTGAAGATTAATACCTCTAGACTAAGATCACTATGCAAATGCAACTGTCTACAATTAAGGTGAGCAAATTAAGAAAAGTGAGATTTATGTAGACATGAACAGTCACATTAAGGCAAACAGTAACTAACAGTAAGTATTGTGGCTTCCAATCAACCAAAAGGATACTCTGAAGGGTTAACTCAAGCAGATTTTGTATCACAGTGACAGTCTCCTTAAAGCCTCAATGTAATTACGACTAGATGATATTCTAATTAACCTACTTTCTTATTTTTACTGTCTTATGGAGGCATTAACTTGGCAGAAAGCTCATGGCTGATTTGCCACTGGGGTCTGAAAAAGACAGGCCTCATAATAACATTCAGAGAATTGTGATCTCTTCTCTACCTACATTGCTGACAAATCAAAGCTTCTCTTATTCTCCTTCAAGCAGTTCACAACCTTTGTAGGCTATTCAGAATCTAAGATCTTATGTATTGGGCAGAATTAGATATCATGCTAGTCTTGTCTGTTTTAACTCTAGCAGGATAAAATAACTGAAGATAACAACATTCAATGTTTTAGGCACCTGGATCTCCAGGTGTGAGCAATTTCCTCAGTGTTTCAGGATGGTTATTCAGCCCCATCATCATCATTTCTTTCTTTCTAACCTTGGTAAACATGTCCATTGGCAAAATTTGAACCTATAGTTTTTAAACAGAATTTTTTTCCCCTTCAATAACTGAAGAATTAAAAAATTACCCTCTTGAGAATATTCTTGTTTACAGCTAAAAAATAGCTGAGGAAAAAAATTCAACTGAAAGAGCCTTCTGCAAAAGTCACATTAAACACAGTCTATAGCCACTGAAGGAAAAGAGAGTTTCAATGTCTGAGAAAGTTCTGGCTAGAGCACATATTCAATTGGTCGGGTAAAAGAATTTGGTACAGAACTGTACCTGTTCAACCAACACTAAAAAAAAATAATTCACAAATTCCTTGACTGATATGTTTCAGAAATGCATCTGATTCACACTGCACAGAGAGGGTACACATTCCAACAGTGAAAGAAACACTGCTGGAAACAAAAGATCCACTACTACCCCTCAAATGATACTCATACCTATGGACTCAAGAAGGGCAGAGAAGAGAACACTTTCATGAAAGTCTAGATTGTCTAAAGATATACTGGAGAAGGATGAACTGATAATTAAACTATTAGGGGGCACTCAGAGAACAAAAGTTTTTTAGGTAGTAGTTAAAGATCTTGATAATTGTGTAGGAAAAGGAACAAGAAGTATATATTTCTGAAGAAGTTCCAGGACCAAGAAAAAAAGATTCCTTCAATAAGCAGAAAGTAAATATGGACGTGTGCAAGCTCTAGAATAGAAGATCAGAGAAAAAAGTCTTTCTCCATGCCTGATGTTTTATACTCATTAATTGAATGAGCAATGAAATTATTGATATAAGATGACTTTGAAGAATTTTACAGCTGCAGAAGCAATGAAAGGCATCAAATGCAAGAAATTAGAAATATTTGCAGAATAAGGGTAACAGATTTATCCTGACTAGGGGGAAGTATATACCTATCTTCTTTCAGACCAAGTGGCTAATCTAACTAGCAATATAATTTTAACCAGGACTATGCATTTTGTTATCAGTTCTATAATAATTGCATGAATCTTTTTTTATATCTGGAATCAGGACACCCTGATCATGGGATAGCTTTTTTGAGATATCTGTTTTCTAAATGACCACCCATGCTGTGTTGTTATTCTAGTGAAAGTGACCGGAAGAGTTATTAAAAAAATGTTTACTTTTCAATAGATGAGTAAATCTTCTTAAGTTATGGAATTTAACATACCCTAATACTTTTAAGAATGTTTCTGTATTTCACTCCTGCTTCACAAAAAAATTCAAGGAACAAGCCTCATAATACTTACTAAACATCAGAATTTCAAATAATGTCTCCAGCTAAATCTGTTCAATAAATTTTACCTTTAGCCTCTATGTAAAAATCTTCAAATACTGTCACAAGTACACAATAGAATTAGCATCTATGTCCTGCTTCTAATTTTAAAAGGTTGGTCTAAGTTTTGCAAGGCTAACCAAGATTCATATTTTTATTGTTCTGTATCTGAAAACATGCTGGTCTTTAGATTAACATGAATTAATTTATCATATTTCTGTCAGCAAAGCTAAAGTGATGACTAATTATGTTAGCATGTAAGGCACATAAATTCAAGCTATTATGGTGTCTATGAATAAATTAGCTATGCATGTAAAATCTAGCATGTTCTGGTTATTAACAATTTGAAACTAATAACTTATTTTTACAGACTGTTTGAAAAAAGGAAATACGGTACAATCTATATTCTACTGTGCTGTTCGCAAGCCTTGCAATAAAATTTCTTACCAACAAGTACAAATACTTCAGGCATGTGGATATTTTAAGCCCTTTCCCCCTGCCGATTCCTCTATACATAACTAGCTAAACTTTGACAGAAAACTTCTTAAACCTTATCAGGTATGTTCCAGAGTTTGAAACTCCACAGAGTTCCCATTTATTCAAAAAAAAAATCAAGAGCATCTCTTTGTGTTATAAACCCACTAAGCTTCTATGTATGATCAAAAACATCACTCCTCAGAGTGAAAATAAGCTACAACTGTGGTTTCAGGCCATGCTAATTTTGAAATGTTCTTCCAAAGACAGTTAGGAAAACGCCAAATTTTCAAAAGCTAATACCTACCAAGTGTGTTTGATTATTCCCAAGCTTTCTGAAATTCTTCTCCCTAGCAAAAAATACATATGAACAAAAAGCACGCATCTGCCTTAATTCTGATGCATTTCAACAAGTAAAAAAACCAAAACCAAACTGTACTTAAAATACAAAGTCATAACTTTAAATTAAAGACAGTAAGTCCCATATATGGGGAGGAATAATCCCATGCACCAGTACTATCTGAGGGCTGACTGGCTAGAAAGCAGCTTTGTACAAAATGACCCAAGGGTCCTGGTGGACAACAAATTGACCATGAGCCAGTAAAGCACCTTTGCACCAAAGAGAGTCAAGAGCATCCTGTGCTGCATTAGGAACAGCATTGCCAGCAGGTCCAGGGTGGTGATCCTCCCTCTCTACTCAGCCCTTGTAAGACCACAGCCAGAGTTCTGGGTCCAGTGCTCAGCTCTGTGATATGACAGACATTGTCATACTGGTGTGAGTCTAGCGCAGGATAATGAAGATGATTAAGAGATTAGAGCATGTGACTTAGGAGGCAAGGCTGAGGGAGCCGGGATTGTTTAGCCTTGAGAAGGTTCAAGGCAGGGATCTCACTAATGTGTATAAATACCTGATGGGAGGGAGTAAAGACGACTAAGCCAGACTCTCCTCGGCAGTATCTAAAGAATGGACAACAGGCAATGTGCACAAATTGAAACACAATAAATTTTCTTTAAACATATGACAAAATTTACTGTAAGGGTGACTGAACACTGGAAGAGGTTGCCCAAAGAGACTGTACAGTATCCATCCTCACAGAGATTCAAAACCCAAATGGACAGAGTCCTGGGCAAGCTGCTCTAGCTGAGTCTGCTTTGAGCAGGTGGGTTGGACTAGACCATCTTTGGAGGTCCTCCCCAACCTCAGCTGTGATCTGATTCTGTGAATGGTTGCAGTCCGTCCTTATATTTTTCCTGTCAGCATATTGTTGTGAGAAAAATGGAGGGGGGGGAGGGGGGGCAGAATCTTAGTATCTCCATGAAACCAGAAATGGTGGGAGAAAACAACTGTGGTAATAGTTCTACTGACTAATGAAATCACATCAGATATGAAGCCAAATAACTGTAACTTGATTAAAACAAAAATATGCAGCATTTGTTGTAATAGTCCTGAATGATTAACTATCAAAAAACGTTCAGGTGAGTTTACCTTTCTTGCCAAAGTGGGATAAATTGTTTACATCTACTTACCAGCTGGATAGTTTTCGTTTTTGGTACCACTGGCAAATTTTGCTTCTACCTTCTTCCAAGTTGCTACTAAGAATGAAGCAGTTCTATAATGGGAATTGATCTCTGCTCAGGATATTTTTATTACCATCCGGACAAGATCTCTTTCCTTCCATCATAACAGTTTTGTATTCAAACTATACCAAATCTCACATCTGTAACAGGCGCAGAGTAATATTAACTTCGAGTTTTAAAGTTTTCTTCGATCTTAAAATACCGTAATATTTTACTTCTACCAACAGTAAACCAGAAAATTAAAGATAAGACTTAATTGATGATAGATTTGCAAAGAATGCAAACAGATAACCTCTTTAAGACAGAAAAGAAGAGCGAAGAGTTTTGGATTGTGTTTGTAATCACTCCTAGTTCCATTTCTTCTCAAATAACAGGATCAGGATTAGATGACAAAATCCTGCAAGGTGACAACAGAACAGAGAAAATATTTGGATATCTACTGAACTATTTGTGCAGATGCGATCATCTAATTGATCTCCTGATTCATAATTGGCTATAATAAGTGAAAAACATTCTATGTCATGTTTCGAATGAAATGGCTATCAAGTACAAGGAAAGATGTACAAATATTGAAATAGTTCACTTGAGTCATGCTGTCTGCCACAAGATACGACAAATAACTTACTGAAAAAAGCAGAGTACTTACAGTTCACACTATAGGACCTAACTTAGATCATTTCATATTTAAAAAAAAAAAATCTTACTACTACATATGTTTTTTGTGGGCAGGTAACAGCCTTTCACCTTCGCTTTCCTGCAATAATGATTTTTAACCGAAACACAAATATGGTTATAAAGCAGACCACCTCTGACAAAATGATAACTGACTACAGAACCTATTGTAAGATTAGTCTTTTTATGAGAAAAATAATTCCTTATTAATATAAATATTTCTAAAGTGTTGTGTGCTCCCCTCACAACATAACAAGCACTGATGCCTTCTGGAGCTGGTGAAGGCTAGTGGCAAGCAAAGCTAATCTGACCATGAACAGTGGGATAATAACTGAGCAAACCTGTTGATAAGCACTTTGCCAGTTAAGCCTTAAAAAAAAGGTTGAAACATTATGAAGAACAAAGAGACATAATTACCATTAAAGTGAACAAGCAACCATACTGTGATCCTCAGCACATTTGTGCTATAAGATGGTCCATAAGGTAGTGCGTAATTCCAGGAAGTGGCAACAAAGCAGAGTCCCGTGGCACATTCTGGGCACAAAGTTCTGGGCTACAGAAGCAGGACTCTGACTGAGAAGCAGCTATCACTGACAGTGCGCATTTTTGCTGCGCAGGTTTTCATGTCACAGAGGTGAGGGGATCTTACAGATCTCAAACCTCCCCAACTTCACAAAATATGCCACATGTGATTTATAGCTGTTTACCATCCAAACATTTAAACAAGTAGTTTGAAGCACCATGAAGCTGGCCACCATTGAGATAGACGGCATGACTTAAGAGCTGCAGCAATGGATCAGTAAGTAGCATACCTAGATCTGCCACTAAACTTGTTGGATCACTTTACATATTCGTTTGAACGTATTTTGTTATTATCATCTTCTGTCTTGTCTGGATGCTCAAATGCAAGACTGGGAAACTTCCCTTTTTCATCAAAAATGCTATCTCCCTAAACTGGCCTCTGTTCAGTGATAGTACAGATTTAATATTTGATGTATTATCATATCAGCACATGCTAGCCTGCATATCAATGAAAATGTACTTGATCAGCCACCAGATTTTAAAACTTACTATAATTTCAGTTTTTATCACTTCATATATTTAAAAGTATCATACAACGAGTTAGTTAACTCTTTATAACATACTTTCAAAAAAAAAGGATAAATATTACTCCTGTAACATATATTAGAGAACTGGGGGAAAAAAGGCTGAGCAACCTAAAGAGACTCATACAAGACCACATAGTATTTCAGTACATAACCAGAAACAGAGCTTCTGATCCTTGTTCATACCTCAGACCACTTTACTACTTTTTTTTTTTTTTTTAAGGCT